>PHFN01000002.1:1800000-2230593 GCA_002796735.1 Alternaria brassicicola
AAGGAATACGCCGCTACGATCCACGCGCGAACAAGTACAGCGTGGAGTACACAACAGACTCCAGTGTTTATGGTGTGATCGACAAGAGCGACTGGAACGTGGAGGCATACGAAAAGCATCTCTTCGCTTGGTTGCTGCAGGTATTCAAGGTCGGCAAATCACGCAACCCATGGGACTTTAGCTACTTTGAACTTCGCAACATCTGCATTGCCTGGGAAGCGGTCTTCGTACCAATCGTCAATGCGGTGCGTACTTCCTATAGCGTCAAAGGTCGACGACACTACGGCCGCCTTGCACTCTACATCGAAGAACGGTGCCCATCTGGTATTGCATTCCCAAAGGGTAACGTGATGGTACCCCAAGGAAGTCTGATGTCACCTACTCCTTATCGTATTGTTTCCATACCAAAGAAAGTCATGGGTGATGACGGCGCGACATTCCACAAGCGTGCTGGAGGCGCTGGTGTGCTCACACGAAAGCATTACGACGAAACCGAGAAGGAGCTTCGCGACGTGTACCCTCAGTACGGCGGTTTGGTCGAGCGGCCTAAGTTCAAACACAAGATGGAGGAGTGGTTAAATGAGCAACGAGCGCGAGCAGACCGTAGGAAGGCCGCGGAGATTACCGGCGAAGTGAAGAGTTTCCAGCCCCAGATGGTGAAGCGGGGTGGCAGTCGCAGCCCTGTGAAGAAGAGTCCTCCCACCGAACACCACAACAGACAAGGCAAAAACAGCAACGAGAGCCCGATCAAACGATATTCGGATAGTATTCGTCGCTCGCTGTCTCGAGGCGTATCCAGAATGGCGTCAAAGGAGGAGCCGAAGAGTCCGTTGCACGGTGTGACACGAGAAATCCATATTCGTGATGAGAGTCCTACTGGCCGCCCATCCGATGACGGAGAGCTCTCGTCGGCTGAGAGACATGTTAGGCTAGCTTCCTTCGAGTCGTCCGATACTACCATAATCACACAATGGCCGCGTCCAAATACAGAGCGCAAGCCATCCGAGCAAAGCGTCTTCACTTCAATCCGTAACTCGAATCCTTTCAGTTTCTCCGACAATCCCCAAACCAATCAAACACATCATGATACGAACGTGTCAGAATTCTCGCCGATGGGCCAAATGAGTGCTGTACCGCAATCGCTACCCCGGGAGTACCAATCCGACGGACGGGTTGCACCACGGGTGTTGGAGAACAGGTCTTACGCAGATGTGCGGGTGCCAAGCTATGAGGGTAGCGGCTGGGACGACGAGATCTCATTGACGAAGCTCCATACTGTGCGCGAGGACGCTGCTCGTAATACGCAACGCGTTCGGCCTGGCAAGCCAGCCACAAGGCTTCCTATCCCCATCAACCCGGCTGCGTATGCCGGCGATCTGCGTATCGCTTCCAAGGACAGCCATATTAAGGAAACACCCAAGGCTCTTGCGTGGCCAGGCACTTCTCCACCTAATACAACAGCATGGCCTGGGCTGGACGAGTTCATTCCGTCCGTTCCATCTAAAAGTTCCGAACGACAAAACAGTACCCAGGGCTGTGTCAGTGGTTCTCGTCCTCAACACCTTGTGCGCGGTGAATCTGATCGCAGTATGATTCGTTTCGTTTCGAAGGAAAACATCCGCTCCGCACTCAGATAACTCCCGAGACAGCTCCGCTGAAGACCTCACCCTGCCGCCTCCGGTGCCGACGATTCATGGACGCAATAGGACTATGAGTCCCGACAGCGCCAAGCTTCGGACATATAACACGAATCTATTTCCACGTAGGGAGGAGCGCAAAGGAACGCCAGTAGGCGGCTGGGTTGGTGTAGACAAGAAGAGAGATGCGCCCGGTGGTCCCTATGAGATGGATACATTGAGCAGAGTGGGAAATGGCCAGAACGTGCAGGATACGGCTGCAGGAAGTGATACACGATACCACGAGAGGTACCATGGAATGCATGCGCCTAATGACCGTCGCAGCTTCGAGAAATGGATCTAAGATGGCGTTGCCATCAAATAGTTGCGCGACAGTTATGCTTGTCGTTCGTCCTCAGGTAGCACTTTGCATCCTTGCATCATTTTGGGCTTTTGTGGCTGTCATGCTGGCGTTAGAACATACGGACTGTCGGTCCTCTTGCACCCATTCTCGATTGCGAATTGCTTGTGCTAGTGCTGGGCAATATAAGGTTGAAGGGATACCTCCAAGGGCGTTCGAAGCGGACGATAGAAAATGAAGAAGATTTCAGAATGATAGCTCACAACCGCCGTGATGTATTGCGACGTTGTTGCTTGGTCTTCGGCCTGTGAAGGGATACGCAGAGGTTTGACGACGCGCAGCTTTCCTCCCGCAGAACGGTCGAGACGCGAGAATGCCACGCTAGCACTGAATTAGTCTCTAGCGTTGGCAATATGCATTAGGTTACGGCGAGATAGATTGCCGCCATCGATCCATCGCGATCGACCTATCCAGTCTCGTACATTCGAGCTGGCGTCTCACATCTGCTTTATTAACATTCGTTCATCGGAATTTGAATGCAGCCCTCTGTCAGACTAGATTAGGTGAACGGAACGGGGCGTTTTCATCTTGCAGATCAACAACCTCGGCTGCCGTCCAGATCTCCACCTACTGCAATCAGATCGCGCAACATCGACATGGGCAGTTTACTCTCTTCGAAGGTCGAAGATGACTGGAAGAGCGACGCTCGACTTTCCATGGAAGCAGGGACATTTTGCGTTGTATGTGGTGGCCCGTTCGATATCGAGGGCGATATCTACAACATTGATCCAAAAGACATCCGGTTCCAGGTAAGACATCTCCTAAAGGCCCTGTTCCGTAATAACAATTCGTTATCAAATACAGTGGTTATACAACGTTCGTCTTCTTGGTAGCATCGCCGACGTAGCTGAGCACATGGTAGCCAGCGAGGGATCAATGTAAGAAGGGCGGTTCCCATTTTTCACCATCAGCTAAAGTTCCGAAAAGTCCGATCAACGTATCTGAACTGCCTGACATCTACCTCTCTGAGGTTGCATCCTTCAGCTTGACTGGCTCAGGCTACTTCCGGATTGTTGGCGACGCTGGACAAGACGATATCTGGTTTGACGCTCTTTCTTACACACGCGATCATGGAACCTTGTTTCCGTTGCATGAAGGATGCATCGTAACAAGTTGCCGAGCTATTGAAAATCATTGTTCGACAAGAATGGGGGTTGAACCGGAACCCACTCTTAAAATGTTGTATCAGTTGCTGAGTACACGCTTCGACCAGCGAAAATGCTGCACGGACAAACCACACGAGACGTCAAACGATATCTTCGATTTGTGTTCTTCTTCTTCCAAATATGGTCCTAGAAGCGTATTGGCTTTGAGCAGACTGGAATGGTGGGGCGGTAGATATGATGTAGGAAGCGACAGCACGTTCCTGAAGCGCACCACTGATGACTTGTAGAAGTTTTATACCAATCCCATAGAAGAGGAAGGTACCACATCCTTCGTGCGAAGGGTACTGCAAAGCTCTCCGCGTAGAAGAGACGAGCCAGAGTACACGTTGACGGCAACACGTGAACCCCAGAGACTGGAGCGCCTTCCAACAGAATTGCTGCACGTGGTCTGCAGCTACCTTCCAATCCAATCCGTCATCGCAATGAAACGCACATCAAAGGCCCTGGCTCTACGGATCCCGCTCGGCTCTGTGTTTTGGAGGAACAGCCTCCGAGACGGAAGTCTACATCCGCATGTTTGGGATCTAGACACGAAGTGGATCGAGCACAGTCTGTCCAATCCTGATGCAACGCTTCTAGATCCGACTGTCTCCTGGGATTGGAAAGCCGCTGCAAAGCTTCTTGCGACGAGGCGCTTCTTAATAAGTGGATGCGACGACCGTCTCCTTGATATACCAGACGGCTTTTGGAACCGATGTAGGATCTGGGCTATTATTGAGGAAGCGTTACAGGAACAAGAGGCCTTGGTGGCATGTGACGGATCACAGCGATAGCGGTGAAACCCAAGAGCAAGGTCTTGGAACCTTGCAGATTTATGGAAATCCGTATCGCGGGATCGTGTCGCTGCATGCCGCATCTACTTATGAGAAGAGGATTTGCGGAGCTTTACGGCTCACTCGACGATTCTCAGTACTATTCCTCGACAACTCCATGAACGCTCAAGAAGTCCGCTACCTATACTTTCACGGTTCCGCCAACGATGCTACAAAATCAGGCCAGCTTCCAGCAAAACTCTCGTAAAAGCCACAAAACGCACTTGTTACAAACAAATACTCTGCTCGCTCGCATAACGCCCTTGTTAAAGCCTTGACATGTTCTTGTGGGACAGAATGTACTATGTACGCAGTCCGAGTACGCTTGTACGGCGAAGTAGAAAGCCACTCCTGGTATTCATCGGTCATGAAGTCCTTGTAAGATGTTTCTACAATCACTGTGATCTCTGGTCCAGGAGTAGCAAGCTCAACACTTACCGCTGTACCGGGGTTATGGATTACCTTGGTCGTTGTCAGCTCGGATGGCTCACTCATCCACAAAAGGCTGTGCAGGTCTACCATTCTGTTTTCGAAGATACCGGCAAGAGTTCGCACTTTGCGATCGATAGCATCGAGGTACCGTTTAGCTTCCTCTGAGTACAAGTTCACCGTCTCATCAACGAAGATGCCATCGACCCTCAACCGGCCATCCTCTTCCCCTCTTGTATGATACGTTTGGATATCCTCCAGGACGTATTTAACAGGCCGTTTGCAATAGGCTGCCCGCACATAGCCCAAGGTCGTGACGTTCGGCAGTGCATTTAGCCGTGGTATTTCCCGGACATAATCCTCATTCGGCCACCAAGGTGCAGCACCCGGTCCGCTGTTCGGATTGATGATGACGAGAAACTGAAGACAAGGATATGCGGCGACGCTGGGAGAGGTCAGCAAGAAACAAAGTTAACAGCAGAGGAAAAGCTACGCTGCATAAAGGGGATCCCATGTACCGGGCTGTGGGTAGATGTATAGCGGAAGGAAGACCTTTGATTGAGGAATCTGCGACATGGCTGTTAGGATGGAGTCGATTCGCAAAGTGGTAGAACTGTCCTTTTCGAATTGCTTTCCTGGAGTGGAGTTCCACGTGCCATCGAATCAAGCTAGCGTCAGTGGCCATGGAAGACTCGCCGGCCATGAACGACGCCGACACGACCAGCTTCGAGCCTCACAGCAAGCAGCGCAAACTTCGAAAAGGCACGACAAGCTGTTGGTACTGCAAAAAGCGAAAGGTGAAATACATGTTTGATGCGACATCGGATACGGTATGTCGTCGAAATGAGCCATGCGTTCGCCAGGACCAGCCAGATGAAGTCCTGGGTCGAGGGGACGACAGCAGTCACTCATTCCCGCTGCTGTGTTCCAGCGATGGGCACAAAAGGTTCTGCCCAGCTGCGCTGACGCTGGAACAAAGTCTCCTGAAGAGAAATGACAGAGAAAATATCTTAATCGGCCCACGCCAAACATTACCCCTTTTAGCTAGAAAGAGCGCGACCTTACTAGATTCATACTCGACAATAAATTCGCCATCACTCCTGGAAGTAATGCGCCACCAGCCAATGACTTTTTTTGTCGTAAGCGCTTAGATCTATTTGTTTATGTGCGGCATTGACTATACTTATTCCGAGACCCTTCTCCCAACTCTGCATCCACTTTCAAGTAACCTTGCAATTCTGCCGCCGAATTTGCCATCAAACTTTCGAGACCATCAGGCAATTTGGATCCACTTATATCAGGTTCGTATTGCCTTCCTTGTGAAAGCCCTCAACACTGACCGGCAAAGTGACGCGATAGCTCAAACCGTATCGTGGGCACGCGCCACTACCTCAATCTATCGTGTGGAATCCGAGACCTCGTTCACGAACACCTTTGTGCTTCCTTCAAGGTCCTTGAGATACCTTTATACTACGAGCGAGTGTCTATAGCGCGAGATTGCACTGAACTGTACCGAGCCCTTCCTTCAGGCGCCATACCATCTGATGAGTATCACGCCAGGTTCGTGCAAGATGCGTTCTCTCAATATCTATATATCCCACGGCAATACCGTTCCAGAGTGGACATCTCTGTTCTTGATCAGCCCTATCGCTACGTTCCAGCTTGACAGTCGCATTTCGGTGTTCTGCGTCGATGACATTCGCCACTCCTGGTTCACTCACCCAGTTCGGCCCTGAACTGACCCAAACTTTTCAGACTTTCAGAGCCACCAGATGCAAGGTCAATTTCTGCATCGGATTTAGGAAGGCAGAACTTGTTTCCGAATTTGTTCTGATGGCTGGTCAGCGCTCGTACATGGGGCGCTTCGCAGGAGGGGTTATGATGTCCTGTCCATTCGATCTGAGCCCGTATCATCCATCGTCATGGCATCCGTCGCTATTCCTCCATCATTTCGAAAGCCAAGTCACGGAGAATATGTTGATCATGTCCAAGGATGCGTTGCAGGAGCATGTAAATTTTTCTGGGTCATCTTCTGGCTATCGTCTAACCTAACGTATTGAGACGATTGTGAACGCTAAATGGGAGCTACAGAAGGAAATGTTGAGATGTGATAAAGGATCATGTTTTTGGTTGCTGTAGTCGACAGTGTGCGGGCTCTTTAGGCAGCATGCTTGAAAATACAAATCATTGAAACCATAGGGCAGCAGACTGTAATTTGACTAAGCGAGAAATGTAGAAGCTGTACTCATGGGTATACGTTGTCTAGATAGTGCGCTCCCGGAAGATGAACTCTTTGCCTGCTCTTAGTCTTGTTGCGCCTTGTCCAGTAACTGCTTCAATATCTTTGCCGTGCTCCTCATACCCTGCAGCGCGTTCTCGTCCGGCCCTTGCCCTGGCGTCCATGTCGCATGCGCAAAGTCAATCATCTTGACTTCGGCCAGCTTAGGCAGAGTATCCTCATCGTCATCGTCCTCGTCTTCCGGATGCGCAGAACGTAGCTTCTGCTTAGTATTCGCATACTCTTCTACGTCACCCTCGTATACCAGCAGTATGCTTGCGCTGTACATCCTGGTCTCTTTGCTCTCAAAGACCTCTTGGATATCCTTGACCTCACCTAGAAAATATGCGAGCACCTCTCTCGCCCGATCAAGCTCCGCTTCTGACTTGGCGCCTGGGAAGACGTAGTCTGTGAAGCCCTCGATGACATCCTCGGCGCTGAAATTGCGTCCATACATCTTGTTGTACACCCAATATCCGGCCTCCTTATCCGTCTCCACATACTCCTTCAGGCTTTCGGGAACGTCAGCTACTTCACTACCCTTATAAGTGCGCATACCCGCTATCCTGAAGCCAAGACTACCACTCGTAGTCTCCCTACTCACAGCATCTAGCCGCGCCCTCTTCTCCGGCTTCGCAGCCTCATCCCACAGCTGCGCGCCAAGCTTCAGATCCAGAACATTCGGTTTCTTGAACCCATGTGTAATATTCTCTAGCACGATATGGAGATCTGTCGCGAGTTTCTTGCCATGCAAACGCTCGATCGTGCCGTCAGCTGTTTGTATGGACCCGCTTTCGACGGACTCTGAGGCGGCGGTTTGGTCGGCTGAGAGGGAAAGTTGGCCCATGAAGATGGGGAGGTGGCGCGCAAGGTCTGGGTGGTCGGAGAGGGATTCGTAGAAGGTGATCTCGGCGAGAGTACAGGGCTTTACTACTACACCGCCGGATTCGTCGCTGAGGACACCATCGCTGAGTCGTTGCATTAATATAGGAGACGAGTTGACAGGCGGCAGTGGGGCACTTACTGACCAGCAGCAGCGCTGCCATATGCTTTCAAGTTAGACGCATCATAGACCTTGTTTGCCATGATAATCGACGTGTATGATGAGCTTGGCTAAGATATCAATGTGCTTGTGCGCGTGGTTGGTGTTTAGGCGGAAGATACATGGTGTGCAGGCGGAAAGGCCCCACGAGCTGCGTTCCGGGGTCCTTTGCGAGTCAGCTAATGCCGTCATCTAGTGTATCGCGATTCATGTACATCTAGCACAATCCATTTGTACGACTTCACGATCTTTCCCCGTGCCAACTGTATTTCTTGCCCTTCCGTTTCCATCTAGAGGCTATCATGAAGATGACTGAAATAAGCGCCTATTGCTATATGCCTCGACAGATATGTTCTAACCATGGCGAGCGAGAACTGACATCTCACCGCGATATTGTCTCCGGGACGGAATGTGTCGAATCGCTGGCGACAAACTCACTATGAAGACGCTGGGAAGCACGGGAGATCCGAGGTAACAAGTCGCGACTGTCAATCTTGGGTAGTCGCGCTCTCTTGCCGCAGGATGCAAATGCAGTCACCCGCGAAGCATCGTTTGCCGTCGCCTCACTAGGGTGTCGACTTCCTAAGGCCAATCCTTTATATATCACCATTTATACTGCTCCATCCTCTCTTGCTGTATTACTTCCCCAGTCCCCCATACCAGTACAGAAAGCAGCCGATATGGCGACCTCAATCACAGCACCTATTATAGATACAGGACCTCCCAATGGAGCCTCTAGCAACATTACCGCCACTTCTGCCGTCGGAGACCATCCAGATGGCGCAGAGATCCGTCGGCAAGTTCGTCTCCCAGCCCCAGCTTCTCGGTAAGTCATGCGCTCACACTAATCGTCCTTCAAGGTGGAATTCTACTTCTCCGACGAAAACCTTCCCACAGACAGGCATCTGCTACAGTGCTGTGGTGGACGTGAAAATCTCCCCGTCTCCATCAGTCGCATCTGCGGTTTCCAGAAGATGCGACACTACAAGCCCAAAACCCTTGTTACTGCAGCTCTCCGCTTGAGCGCCTTCCTGGAAGTCTCTACTGATGGAAAGACCATCAAGCGTAAGGTACCTTTGACTGGGAAGAACATCCTCGATCCAGATTACTTTGATGCTGAAGACGACGACGACATTGCTTACGCCCCAGATTCTCGAAAGGCCAAAACTCAGCAGCCGGCTCAGTATCCAGTACCACTACTCCCCCAGACGAAGACAAGATATCCTGAAGGAGTGTCCAAGAATATGCTCAAAGCTACTGGATTCGAAAAGGCTTACATGGAGCCTATTCTGACCCCTGCGGAAGCTACCGAAGAAGAAGAGCTGTACGCTCTGACCAAGCCATTTGTCGAGCGCATCGAGATCGCCATCCAGCGCTTCAAGCAAAAGCGTCGCATGCATGAAATGTATGCACATGTCTTCAACAAGCTCATGCGCTTTGGTGGAGTAGAGTCCGGCCCTCGCATGTACCAAGGACTCTCTAAGCACGAGATGAATGAGATGGGTCCTGAGGAACTTGCGAGGGCTCTCGCCACCCACAACGTACCCTGGGACCGCTCTGATGAGAAAAAGTGGGTCGTAGACTTTGTAGCCCTTTGCAAAGCCTTCCTGTGAGTCTATCTGTCCTTTACTTCACTGATACGATACTGACTATAATAGATCATCCTGGTACCCTGCCCACTATGGCTATACATCGTACGCTGTCAGGAACGCTTGCCAAGTTCCCCGCTCCTTCCTTGGATATCTTCGGTTCCACCGTGTCTGTCCCGAATTCGACGACCAGCTTGCCACCGCCCTTCAAATCTGCGACCAGGCTGAGCAGGAGCTTCTCAAGGTCAACTCTGTAGGTCTTGCCCTACCTGGAGACTTCAACAAGTCTGCCAGTGTCGTCTTCGGGGGCGCCCAGGCTGGCATGTATACTGGCAACAAGTCCTGGGCAGAGGATCTCAAGATGGAAGGCCTGGCAGTTACCAAGGTTGGTATCCGGGATGAAGAAGCCAGGATCAAATTCGGCACTGGTATTGCCGTTCTGGGATCAGATACACAGTACGATATGTTTGAGTCTGGACAGTTGAAGGTTCTTAGCAAGAATACTGTCTATCTCGAGGTCATTGCCATTAGCCTTCCCGACGAGGATACCAAGTCTGCATACGCGGAACAGAGCAAGGTCTTCAGCCACAAGCTTGAACAGTTCGAACCTCTCGGTAAGCTTGTCTGCAAGACCTGGTACACAGGTGACTGTGACGACTACGACCTACCCAAGGACAAGACCAAGTACCCCAACGGTAAGCCACAGAAAGCTGGCGATGGTAAAGAGTACGAGTTCTGGATCGAGGAGGGCATTCTTGAGGACTGCTTCGTGGGCTTGAAGATGGATGCCAACATCCTACTCCTTTCCAGTGGTCTCACCGTCCTCGACGACATCAAGGAGACCATGTGCAGCTTCTTCACCTGGATCCCGAACGAGCTGTGGATGGAGAGGAAGCCCAAAGAAGTGCGATGGCTGAAGAAGGGTATGGGTCTTGATGATGACGAGGAGGACGAGGACGAGGTTGGAATTAACGGTGAGAACAAGGCGAGCGCGGATAGAGACGCTTCCGATGACGAGTTCGACAACGAGTAGAAAGGTGGTTAAAGGACAAGCCGGTATCTTTTCGTGGCAGATATGCGATGAAACGGTCGTTCGAGATATGGTGGTCGGATCTCGTGCCGAGCCGCTTATGGCGATGCAAGATTGACTGTGTTTTAGTTTGGAAAGTAAAATCTCAAAGGGGAAAGTCACGATGAAATTCCAAACGTAATAAAATTTGCCGTGGATGCGGGCCTATCTCAGAGCTAGCGAGAAGTTGCAATACTTCAATGAAGCTACACTACAAATCTACCAAGTCCCCAGTGCTTGACGAGTTGCGGTCATCACGAAAGGGTACGTCTGCTTCCGCTTGCACAGGCTGCCAGGATGCGCCTGTCCGCTATGTTTGACAAGCGCCTGCGCCACACTCACACGCCTCAGTTTCGCATCAGCGCGCTTTATGACCATTAGCAAGGATAACACTGCAATGGATAACCAAGGCATACAGTTCCAGGGCCAGACTATTCAATGACAACATTGCGCAAAGGAAGCAATGTCATGGCTTGCACCTGCGTCGGAGTAACGCCTGGACGGCAACGACTAAACATCACGACGACACCTGGGCGACCCTTCAACACCATGCCCAGTGCACGCCCTACGATACGGTAAGACGCCAAATTCCGATATGCGGATACTTCGGCGAAGGAGCCCATTGCCAACATCTTGGCAGAGACACATGCCATGGCTTTCGTTGGTTTGCCAAGGCCACGCCGCCGGATCATGTGCTCGGATTCGTGGCACGATGCTCACACACGGCAATCCACAGACTGCAAGAGGGAAGTACTGGCTGCCTACGTACTGTGCTGCACTACATACCCACGCACACCAAAGGCGGACATGCGTGTGCGGGTTACTATTGGCTGCACATTCGGCTTGCATGGTGCTGGGTACCAAGTTAGCCGTTCCTCTCCCGCACAAGAGACGACTACTTATCCGTCACACGTTGCCCGGCTGTACCTAGCCAACACATGTGAGACGAGCCGAGGGGCGTGCGAGATGATGGCCAGGAAAGGGGACGCGCAACAAAGGTTGGTTGCGGAGTGGAAAGGGCAAGGGACTGCCAAGAGCCTTGAGTGCTCTTAGCAAGCGGAGTACGCAGGCGGGCTGCTGGGTAAAACGTGCCCTACCGCCACCAGGCTTTTTTGTTATCTGGGTTCGCCTTTTCCCGCTGAGTTCTTGTCCTGGCCTGTTCGACTATGCGCCTCTGCGACGAGCGTGCTGCTTTACAACGACGTTGTGGTGTTGCTCGTGTGTTGGCGACTGGGATATGAGCAATAGGCACTGCCAAAGAGCGAATATCAGGAACCACTGGCTGCGGGCTGTTGTGATCGGCGAGCGATTTCGGGTCGGGAATTAAAAGAGGTGGACCAGAGCGGAGCGGAACATGTCTGCTAGGACGCAAGTTACGAGCGCCGTCCTAGAAGCGCGATCAATGATGGGGTCGCCGAATCGGGCGCAACACGGTATGTTGACCAAATAACACAGCACAACATGGTCGCTGACTGTTGTGACAGCGCAAAACCCCCTGAATCCTTACATCTACGACCCTTCCTGCACCCTCGCAATAACAGGGGCCATCCTCGTACTGTTGGTCTCTGCATACGCCCTCTACCAGTACATCCGCCTCAAAGCGTATTTCTTCTGGGCGGCCATCATCGCCATCGTCATGCTCGACCTGGGCTTCGTATGTCGCCTAGTATCCGCCTATGACGAGCACAAAGAGTCCCCCTTCCTTGCTTCCTGGCTCATGATCCTGCTCGCGCCCAGTTTCCTCGCTGCAGCGTGTTACACTGCATTCAGCCGCGTAGTGTGGTTTTCCTGCCCAACCCATGCACTAAACTTCAAGACGCTGTGGTGCTTCCCCAGATATATTACCGCCACCTTTGTGTCCTTTGACCTCTTTAGCTTCATCATCCAACTTGTCGGTGCGAGCCAAATCAGCCGACAGTACGACGAAGATATGCAAGGAAACCGGACTATTGCCTCTTCGGAACGGAAAGCGCTAACTGGCCGGATTATCCTGATTCTGGGCCTGGTGCTGCAGGTGCTGTGTTTCCTCACCTTCTCCATCATCAGTATGCGATACTTCTATATCAGTCGGCATTGGGCTGCACATGACTTGGGAGATCTGCATCTTTGGCGCAAGTTGGGGT
Organism: Alternaria brassicicola; assembly: GCA_002796735.1. NCBI lineage: Eukaryota > Fungi > Ascomycota > Dothideomycetes > Pleosporales > Pleosporaceae > Alternaria > Alternaria brassicicola. The sequence continues at coordinate 1,812,546 of PHFN01000002.1, forward strand.
ACACGATAAACCTCTCCTCGGTCCTTATCGCCTTGCGAGCCTTCTACCGTACTATCGAGATACCACATGATCGCAACTACGGGTTGCTGTACCTGCAGCGCCATGAGTGGTGCTTTTGGGTCTTTGACGCTGCACCGGTACTTGCTGTGCTGGTTGTGTTTGCCGTGTGGCATCCGGGTCGTTATCTACCGAGAAGCTATACCGGCTGCAAGTTGGATAAAGGCCGGGCCGTCAAAGAGAAGGATGAGATTAGTTCGATGAACGGGGGAAACGGTGGACAGAGCACCGAATTGAGAAATTTCAAGCCCGAAGACTTCCAGTCGGGAAGCGCTGCGACCGATGTGTAGAAAAACTGCGGATGCGGATAGGAAATATTTTTTGTTCATGATACCATTGCATTGAGCGGGATGGCGTTTGGAGACTTCATCGGAATGATACCATAGTCAACAATATAATTGCATGAGCACTTCGGCTGGTCTTACGACCTGCGGCTGTTTGTGGGCTTGCGAGATCTTTGCGTTGACCGACTCTTGCTCTCAACCTTTTTCCCCACCAAACCTTTCATTCGTATCAGAGAGCATCTCGCACAACAAGGTGTACTTTCGGACCAGAGCCCTGTCATGCCTATTTCTCGACCTCAAACTGGATCGTGGCTCTTTACTCGGTGTTGCTGTAGACCAACTCATAAGACGTATGGCGTCGTATTATGGGTGCCGTTTCCCAATATGGGTATCGAAATGTTCGACAGATACATTCTGCGTCCCCCCTCATATGTCAGGCTGATAGTGCATCCTGAACTTCTTGTTGGCGCGATCAGCTGCTCTTGTCTGGAACTGCTCGGCGTTGAGCTCAAAAACAAGTGGTTTCATGGGCGATTTTCCATTTTCGTCAGGAAGCGGTACCTCGAATCGGAGGATCGTGTGCTCCTTGGGTATAGCTGAGTTTGTCAGATACTTACCACTTACCTGAGTCTTGTCTACTAGACTTACATTTCACAGAGTTGTTCTTCGTGATGACTTCGAACGTGAACCTTGTGTCACGGACGATGATACCCTCTAAGCCCACGCGACTCACACATCGGCTTCGCACCACGGTTACGAGCGCCCCGTGCATGTCGGCAGTCGCAAGCAGTTGTCCACTCGCGTTCGGCGTGATAAGGACACTCCTCGCAGTATCACTCAGGCCTAGCACGTCCCTCATATAGCCCACCCACAAGTTGTGCAGCCCCTCATAGATGGCATACTTTTGTTGCTCCTTGGGAATTTCGTTCAGACAGAGTGCACGCTTTTTCGCAGCGGATAGCGGGCGAGGCTTGTTCTTGCTGCGCTTCCGAGCAGTCTCCTTGTGCTCATTGAGGGTGCGACGGCGGACTGCACGTGCAGAAGGTGTGGGTGAAGTTGCGCGAATGTGCAGTGGCCGCTTCAGGACGCGCTCGTGGTAGTGCGATTCAGCGGTCGAAGGAGGGAAGGCGCGGTGCAGCAAGGTCTGGGCGATGTGAGGGTTTCCGTCTGCCATATTGGTTGTGGAATCGTCGTCTACGGCTGTTCCAAAACTTTGGCGAGCCTCAGTAAAATGGCGCACTGGCTAAAATCCACTCCTTAAAATGCATGAAGTTGGTCTTGTTCGAGATGACGAGGAAGACAGTGGCACTAGCGCGCACAAAAGCGGGCTAGACCCGTGGCTCGGCTATCGTTTTGTTCCGCTGCCTCCCACACAATTTCGACAATTCGACCTCAGCTTCTCGACAACACCGCTAACCCGCAGCAACCGTCAAGATGAAGTACATGTACGTTTATTCCTCGATCACACGACTCTCAAATCGCCGCATCGCACGATTTTCCCGCTTCCGAACGGTCAATGGGCGCCTCCATACCAAATTCCACCACCAAGAACCATCAGAACCCAGGACTATTGCTGACAATTGCGCAACAGCCACTCTGAGGAAGAGCTCGCCATCCCCGAGGGCGTCAAGGTCGCCATCAAGAACAGGAACGTTCTTGTTGAGGGTGAGTGCGCATGGTACAAGACCTCTGAGGAATCCCACACTGACATCTCCAACAGGTCCCCGAGTAAGCCAATCGCGATAGTCTCAACGATCCCAAACCGATTCTTACACTCCATAGGGCAAGCTCACAAAGTCTCTCGGCCACTTGGCGGTCAGCTTCACGCACCCCAAGAAGAATGTTATCAAGATCGAGCTCCACCACGGTTCCCGCAAGAGCGTCGCCACTCTCCGAACTGTCCGCACCCTGATTGTACGTCGCGCACATCCTCGAATTTCCACACTGGCAAATATGGGAGGACTGGGCTGACTGGGAGTAGAACAACTTGATCATCGGTGTTACCAAGGGCTACAAGTACAAGATGCGTTACGTATATGCCCAGTATGTCGCACCCGCCGCACATCCTTCCCGAACCCGCCGCAGAGCATATCCTGTCCAACCCGATTTTCCAACGTCTCCAAAGAGTCAAAGCAGGACTCCTGGCTGAGACGTGAGATGCTGTGAGCGCTAGGACGGTTGATGCTTATGCCGAGGGTTATACACACATTGCTGGACACGACTAACATCACGCCCAGTTTCCCCATCAACGTCAACCTGGACAAGAACAAGGAGACCGACTGCTGGGAGGTTGAGATCAGGAACTTCATCGGCGAGAAGCTCGTACGAAGGGTTGTCATGAGGCCCGGTGTTGAGGTTGAGGCATCAAAGAACCAGAAGGACCAGCTCGAGCTGTCCGGAAACGTAAGAACTCGTGTGCAACAACAAAGTCAAGATATGCTAACATGTCCCAGTCGCTCGAGGACGTCTCCCAAGGTGCCGCCGATATCCAGCAAATCTGCAAGGTCCGCAACAAGGATATCCGAAAGTTCTTGGACGGTCTGTACGTGTCGGAGCGCGGCAACATCGTTGAGGACGCGTAAACGGTTCTGGGGAGTACGGGTTTCTTTACGGGCAATGAGCATCTATGAACTTCTCTGCATCATATGCGGTTGGCGCCTGGGGGTCTAAGATCAAAAACGATGTTCAAACAATACCACCATGACTTGATGGAATCGCGCCGGCACATTCACGATGAAGTGTGGGGTGATGAGAAGTCAATAAGATCAGTACTTGCCAAGAGACATGAACGATCTGAACTTACTTCAACACCACGGCGAGCTTTGGTTTACCATGCACTTGGTGATGAACGCATCTGTGACGAATGCTCATCTTAACACTCCCCTCAGCCTCTTTCCACTACTTTGCTTGTGCTAACAACACGCCCCACATATTCAAATCTGCATGGGCATGATGATCGGTTTTCTTCACGCCGTTGCACACATGTACCAGCAAGCATATCCTTCCTCCTTTTGGCAACTGGATAGTCCGCGGATGTGATATTTACGCATGACGTACACGCCGGCTCGTCGTGCCTCAACCCCGCATCATGGCTCGATTGGAGGTATCTACCACCGGGACAATGATGGCGCAATCGCCGCAAAGTCCGACCTTGACGGCTGATTATACACTTGATTGGAAAGCATGTGGTGTAGGCACGGAGAAACTGCCTTCGTTGCAAAGTATATGAGGAATGTGCCACTCGACAAATTGGTAGTTCATTCACGCCTCTCAGTTGCTCGCCCCACTACAGCCCTGCTCCACCCAAGCACCCCACTAAACATCAATCCGTAAGCGATCGACTAATTTGCGACCATGGCGGATAAGCTCGATGTGGAGGGTCTCCTCCAAGAGTCCAAGGCTGAATACAAGCGGCTGGGAAAAAGTGGCCTGAAAGTCTCAGTACCCATCTTAGGTGCCATGAGCATAGGCAGCTCCAAATGGCAGCCCTGGGTTATCGAAGAGGAAGAATCGCTACCGCTACTGAAGGCTGCGTATGATCGCGGCCTTACGACCTGGGACACTGGTATGTCTGACAAGCTGTCTGTCAGTTTGTGATAGTTGATTGATGTCTTGCAAAGCCAATGTTTATTCCAATGGTGTCTCTGAGGAACTTGTCGGCAAAGCAATCAAAAAGTACCGCCTCCCTCGTGAGAAGCTCGTCATTCTCACAAAGTGCTTTGGTTACGTTGGCGAAGATCCAGGTCTGCGCACCATCCAGTATGGCAAGGAGCTACCTCAATTGAAGGACTATGTCAACCAGGGTGGTCTCTCACGACAGGCAATCTTCAACGCCGTTACTGCATCGCTGAAGCGTCTCGATCTAGAGTATATCGATCTTCTGCAGATTCACCGCTTCGATCCAAACACGCCTCTCGAGGAGACTATGGAGGCGCTGCACGATCTGGTCAAGAGTGGGAAAGTGCGATACATCGGTGCCAGTTCCATGTGGGCAGTACAGTTTGCGCAGATGCAATTTACTGCCGAGAAGAATGGTTGGACCAAGTTCATCAGCATGCAGAACCATTACAACCTGCTGTACCGCGAAGAAGAGCGTGAAATGAATCGGTTCTGCAATGACACTGGTGTTGGTCTTATTCCGGTATGCTCTGTTTTCAAGGACAAAGTCATTCCCTGGCTAACGACCGATAGTGGGCACCGCTATGCCGTGGCCATCTCGCTCGCCCTCCCTCTGCATTTGGCTCGACCACTCGCTCAGAAGGCGAGCAAAAGGCTGGCAACATGACATCTGGTAACAATGAGCGTGACAAGAAGATCATCGGCCGTGTGGAAGAAATTGCGAAGAAGCACGACTGGAAGATGAGCCATGTTGCGCTCGCATGGATCAACAAGCGTGTCGCGAGTCCCATTATTGGTTTCTCCAGTGCAGACAGGATGGATGAAGCGCTTGCGGCCAGGGGCAAGGAGTTGACTGAGGAGGAGGAGACGTATCTCGAAGAGCTGTACGAGCCGGTTAGGATTGTTGGACATTCGTAGAAAAGTTATGCGATGAGCTCTGAACGAGTATACCTAAGTTCACTAGCAAGACATGGGTGCGCGTCATTGCACAAGATACCAGACTATTGCCATTTCCCAAGTTACTCTTTCAGCCCGACTCATTTTGGTGTTGAATGTCGAATGGAGCATGACGCTTCGTGTAGGCAGCCTGAGGTTGTCTTGCAAAGGGCTGATAGTCCAGTAGGAAGCTAACATGCATCTCGGCGCGGACTATCAGCCCTTGCAGCAACCAGGTGGACCTCTGATACACTCGGTCCGCGTTAGGGCCCGAAGCTGAGGCGATACGCGTTGATGCGCGCTTTGTCAATGTCGCCGAGCGCAATGACGTCGGTCACGCGATCCCTCTCACCACCGTACCTGATCTTCCGGAACAACCGCGCGACGAAAGCAGATGGCTAAAGCGGGTGGAATGCGAAGGAAGAGGCTCAATTGCTAGCTTTCAGAGTATATCTTGTGCTGTGAGCCAATGCTATCTGGTGTACACGCACGCTTTCCTCGTTGGCGTTCGTTGCTTCCCCGCATTCTGGGTGATGCTCCCCTTCCCCGCATTGGCTCGACCATTCACGTCTCACGCCGGTTCGATTGGACCACAATGTGGTGATCGATCAAGTGACCGTCTTCTGTGCCTGCCGGCGACAGACTGAGCCCCTCATAAGCTGCGCTCCCCCTCTCTTCTTGCTCTTCCTCACAGCCTCCACTGTGCTCGAGAATCTCACATCACACTCATAGCTCCAAGCAGTCCATATACAGCTTCCCAAGCTCTTTCATCATCTACAACCCTTCTCCATCTCCTGGTAGCTCAGCTGCAACTGTATACCACCACAATGGCCGCAGAGACAGAAAACACGCTCCAGAAGGTCGACTCTTTGACCGACCACCAGGATGGCGCCGCTAAGAAAGGCCACCGCAGAGTCAGCTCTATGGCAGCTGATGTCTATCGGATCGAGGATCTGGGTGAGTACCTCCTGTGACAATGGCCCTGGTGAGGGGTCGTGTGTGAGGGGCAGGCGAGCTGACAGAACCACAGAGAAGGAAGGCAAGAAAATCGAGATTGCAATCGAAACCCAGAAGCTGAATTGGTGAGTGATTCTCTCTGTTTCATAAGGCGAATCATCCGACAGCGACGCCGACCAGCTCGACGTCGTCCGGATAGCTTCGGTCAGCTCCGGTACCTTACACCATGCTAACACAAGCCTTCCAGGAAGCTTAACAAGTCACCAACCACTGTCGAAGACCCTTCAGTCTTGAAGATGCCACTCACCGAGCCCAAGCTAAAGTCCATTGCCCTGCACTTCCCGCTGGGCCTAGAAGTAACTGCACGGAACATGAAGGGTGTCACCATCAAGGACGCACTAGATGCCATCCACAAGCAGTTTAAGAAGCGCGTACGTATTCCTGTTCATTGCATCATACCATCGAGCATCGCTGCCGATGCCCTGTTACCTCGCATCATCTATAGTTAGTTTGGATAGCATAGCTGACCCTCTCGTACAGGCAGACGACGAGTTCGAGAAGCCGTACCTCATGGGCTTTGAGTGGGACCCAGAAGAGTGCTACACCCGCTTCATCGTCCACCAGTCGGCCGTCCCGACAGTAAAGAACGACTTCGGCTCAAGCAAGAAGAAGAAGAAGAACAAGGCTGAAGGCGAGGAGGGTTCCTAAATGAACGACTCGCCCCCTTCCCTATCTTCGACATCTACACACAGCCTCAGTCATGCTTCTGTGCTTCGGCATCGGTATGTGCGGGCTATGGATATGCACTCGGGTGCTGGTCAATCTTCATATCGATATGGGAAGAGCGAGCGCGTCTGCTGCGATGGCGTGGCTGGTATGCTGTATGCCTGTACTGGTAGACGGTGTACTGGCTGGGGCGATCGAGCGGTGGATATGCGTCGTGAAACCGTTCGCGAGATGCTTGCTGGAAAGGCAGTATCTGCTCATGTTCTTGGGAACTCTTTTGGGTTGCTGGAAAGCACCTGATATAATGAGAAGACCTGATTGTCTTACATCGCCATCTCAAATCATGTTGTGATGTTGTTGTAAAGCTTTTGACGTCGACTGGGGCGGGACCCACCCCACTACGGGCAGCTCTCCACCACGCTGCCCGTAAGCGAAGGCACGTTGCGGCTGGAAATGACTTCCCACATGGCTCATGAACAGCATCTGACCGATGAACTTTCTCAAGAACATATCGCATCTAGCATAACAGCATGCGCAACGCGAAAATACGCCCCCAATGCCCACTCAGCTGCGCGGCGAGCAGGTTACCGGTAGCCTTGCATTGGTAGCGCTGCAAGCGCTGGCGTTTCACTACCCTTAGCATAAACCTTTGTCTTTCGACACCGTACTTTGAACATCACCGACCCGTCTCTCTTCCCTATATGATAAATGTTCACTTCCTTACATGTGACTTTAAACGTCTACATACTCAGTATACATTCGAACTTCATGCGCACAACGTAGGAGGAAACCACGACAGACTTACCTATCTTCCCAACGAGCCAACAACATCAATATCCGCCTGCATCTACTATCTTGCAAAAGCCAACTACCAAGTTGAAAAATCATCAATACAATGTTTGCAAACCTCCAGATACGACCTGCGCCTGCCAAGACCCGACGCCGCAAGCCTAGCTTATCCATCCGCGCTGGCGTCACAAAGCGCAGGGTTTCGACTGTGTCAGCCGTGAGTGCTAACAATGTGCCATCGATGAGTTTCATGGAAGGGCTGTTCGGCGATGAGTTTCCCGAGGCTTTTGGGAGCGGGGCTCAGAACAGGAAGACCATCACAGCTTTGCCAGCAGAGCTTCTCGAAATTGTATGCGAACACATCTCTAAGCTCGACATTAAGCGATTGCGGCTCGCGAGCAAGCATTTGGCGTCCAGCGTGTATCTGCGCATCGACCGCATCTACGTCTCGCCTAATCGAGCTAACCTGGACTATTTACATCAAATTCTGGCCCATCCTACATACCGAGGTCGCGTGCGCGAGATTGTCTGGGATGATGCTCTGCTCAACGAATATTCGACATTAGAGGAATTTCGTGCCGCAATCACTGCCGACGAAAGAGAGACTACCAGGGCCATCGAAAGCCGACTTGAGGAAGCCATGGAGATCTATGGTAACGAAAACCCCGAGTACCGGTCATTGGAGATGGAAGACCTTCTGCAAGATGGTCGACTGACGGAGATTGCGAAGGGAATCCTGCTACGGTATGACGATCAGTTCTCAAGAGACGTCCTTGCTAGGAACGCCACGATGATGAGCATTGAAGAAAGTTATACGCTATATCAGGAACTATATCGTCAAGAACAGGAGCTTGTGGAACAACAGATTGATGAAGCTGCACTGAATCAAGCGCTAGTCGGGTTTCCAAACGTAAGAAGAATTACCCTCACAACCGATATTTGGCCCGCTTGGAATGTCTTGCCTCGATTCAGCACGCCCTGTCATCGCTCGTTGCCTCTAGGTTTCCGCAAACCAGCGGTCTGGCCATGGCTTCGACCTCGCGAGGAGTCAGAGACTATATATGGCCAGTGGCACTCTCGTAATGCCAAGTTGATCAAGGATGGAGATCTCCTGCCGGGAGAACGCAGGAGCTACGGTATTGTCGTTTCTGCCATGCTCGCCATGCCAACTCCGCACATTGAAGAGTTTATCATCGAATCCGAACACCAAGCGAATTGCTGTCACCACTGCTTCCTTGTCGAAACTTCACGCAACTACCAAATCACGCAACAAATGTTCCAGCGGACACCCCTGAAGCATCTCAAACTGATTGCCACTCCTCCAAATGACTACTTTATGAATCCAGAAGGCTTGACCAATCTCAAGTCCCTACTAGCAGAACTACAATACCTCGAGCATCTCGACCTCGGCTTCAACGACAGTAGATCGGGCCGGACCTTGCGCTTCTTCCTACGATTCAATCCTATCCCGGAGACTATGAGATTGCAATTGCGGAGTCTCACTCTGCGGAACGTCAAGTTGTCAGAGCAGGATCTACTCGATATGTTCACGACATCGCCAAACTTGCAACACGTTACATTCTATGATTGTTTCCAGCGCATGCGTCCAGGATGTGAATGGCCGTGGCTCTTCAGACAACTGCGAGAGTACTACAACCGCGAAATTAATGTTAGCAAACCAAGTTTTACAGTCGTGGCACCACTGTCTCCTCAGTACTCACAGCTTGTGGATGAGGAAGTGGATGCTTTTCTATATGGCGAGGACGACGCCGAGTGTCCGTTTGTGAGTCTACCGCCAAAACCAGGGGCTAACGCGATTAAACCACATATAGGATGGAAGGTTTGGAATAAGGATGGGAGCGTTAGGGAACGGATGGCTGAGGTGGTCGAAAGAGAGGAGACGCAAGAGCGAGATGATGAGATTTAGTGAGGTTCATCGGGAATTGACGCATTTGCGAATGTCGCCTGAAACTCGAGAAGCGATTGCCACAGGCATAATACTCGTTTGCCCACCAGTGTTCGATGCACGGTGTGACTACCTCGTGTCTACATCTATAAAGCTCAAGGCTCGAACACTCGCAAGAGCACACGCATCTACGAGGTCAGCTCAGCTTGCGCTCTACCTTGGACCCACGATCAGCCTATTGTAATCCCAACGCCAACATGCTGTCAGCCCCAAGCATGGTCTCACCAAATATCATGACTACTCGCTTCCTCGACCCTCTCTGCCGAACTTTGCATTCTCGTCGACTCCCACACCATTACTTTCATCCCCGCCATCGCCAATCCTGCAGACAAATCCATGTTATTGAGCAGATACTTGTCGGAGATCTTCGTTCGCCAGCGCCTCCCTTCTTCGTACGCTCTCTACAACGACCGCGGTTTCATACTCTCCTGCAAGAACGTGTATCAAATACTCGAGCATGAGTGGCTCAAAGCATACTCCCCGTGGTTCATAAAAGAGTTTATTGTTCGCAAATCTCTACTCCCTACCATCAATATTGGAGAGACTACACATATTTGCATCGGTTTTCGGCTCTATACGACCGGCTGGTTCGATTCGGAGACTGTACTTCATCCTGGGCTTTGTAAGCTTGTCAACAATGTACCTTCCTTTTACCTCTACGTGGTTTCATTGGATGCTTTCAATCACGTGTCGCTTACTGCAGACTGAATCAAGCGCTTTGGGCCAGGGGCAAAGGATGGAGACGAACGCCCCTTCTTACATGCGGCAAGGCTATGGGCTCAGGCTGTGATAGATGCGAGATCTTCTCTTAACACGTATCGTCCAGATTTTGGGAGAGCATACTCATCGCCCGTACATTGTAGAAAACTGCCAGAAAATTGCGATGGATGGGACATGCAAAGGGGTCGTAGCTAGACGGAAGGTTGGAACAGAGTAGAGTGGAGTCACGCCTGAATGGCATCTCCAGACACACGAGGAAGTACAAGCTGGAGTATCATCTGTGCGACAGCGGTTCGCCAAGCCGATGTTGAGACCCGACTTTTCCTCAGTCGAATAAGCTGGGTGATTGCTTGCGCACATGGGGTCAACGATATCTACATTTCATGTGTACCTGTCAATTACCAATGGTTACGTTCGACAGGATCGAAGCAGCCGAATCAAGTCCTACTCGTTTTCCTAATCACACGTGTCGTCAAAACATGTATGCAGCAGAAATTGAGAAGGCCTTCAAGATGGCTTTTCCTTACTAAGAAGCTCGTCTCCTATGAGTTGTGGTTCTAAATACAACATCGCGCCATAGAGGTATACATGGTAATACGTGTTGAGGCTCTAGTATAATAGTACACAGTGTATACCTGTAGGGGCGATTTCGGCCTTTATCGCAAAGGCATTCATGTAGCAAACTCCACCCTCGCGTTTCCATTCCTCTCTCTAGTGCCGTCGCAAAAAGATGGATATTGTATAGAAGAGGACAGCCTTTGTAGTACTGCATGGACGGATTCCAAAGAAGTCTTTAAGAGCATAAATGACCTTGCCTGTTATAGGGAGTTCTTTGCTTTGACTACTTCTACTGCTCATAATTAGTTCATGTAGCCTGCTACGCCCACCACTACTCTTCGTCATAAATACCTCCAGTGTCAATGTATCATCCCTCAATCTCCTCGCTTCTTCTCTTCCATACTGTTTGATCCAGGCGACGAACTTCTAGTTGACTAGCCCCTCCACAGTTTCCGGCCAGTTGCCCAAAATCATGGCATTCCCTGGCGTCGCTCCCGGCAGTGGGCTGAGAAGCTTGACCTTCTTCTTCGCCTCATCCACGTCTGCGACGTAGATGTATCCCCTGATGCTGCTGTCACGGATAACAGCCTGCGGATCATTCGGACTCGCTGTAGTAATGGCCAGTAACTGATTCTGTATTGCCTCGGACGGTGTCACTTTCTCGAAGATGTGTCGCTCGGCAGTCATGCCGTATTCGTCAAGCCCGCCGTTGACGTCTCCTTGGATGAGGCGGAAAATATTGAGGTCGGCGGCATCAGCCATTTGGCTGCTAGGAGCAAGTGTCTCGTCGCCTTTTCCGAAAAAGTACTCTTTGATTTGGGCGTGGCGGAGGGCTTTCATGTATTCTTCGCTGCGGTCGACGCAGCCGCCGGACTTGTCCAGACGGATTACGAAGACGGATTCGGAGGGATCGCCGCCGGTGCGGGCTGAGAACTTGCGGGACAGGTCGGAGTAGAGACGTTCGGAGCCGAGGGTTATGAGAACGTTGACTGGGGTAGTGTTAGTCGAATGGTCTGAGTTTCTTTATACATACAATCGATTGCCTGTCGTCGAGGACATTGGTTTTGGGGGCCTGTGTACTTGTGGACATGGGCAATGCTGGAAAGGAAAAGGCAGAAGCAGTACTCAAGACATCACACGTACTAGAGAACTCAGAAACAATATGTTCTATGTTGTCGTAGACGCCATTCCTCCCTTGGCTGATGGCGCCTGAGCTATCAATGATGAAGCCAGCCTGCTTGCTGAGCTTATCCTCCTCCAATCTACTTGTGACAGCAAGTGCCATGCGCGTCACCAACGGCTTGAACACGTTGCCCTCTTCTGGATCTTTGAGACCGTAGTGATATACCAGCGGCATCTTCACCGGGATAGGGCTGGGCCCTGAGATGGGACTGCTACCCCAGCCCTCTTCAATGTCTACAATGGACGAGTATACAGCTGCTGAGAAGGAGCCAGGCACACTGAGCATACCCTGGCGCGGATCCAGGTTTATGACCATTGGTTGCCTGCTAGTCTTGACCGCGTAGGACGCAAGTGTCTTGACAAGTGATGTCTTGCCCGAATTCTCAGGCCCTACGACAAGCACTCTTGGGCCCATTTCGACGCTGTCGCTGGCGATGCTCTTGTCGCGCAAGTTTTCTAGCGCAAAATGCAGGTTTGCACAGCTCATCATTGGTGTCTCTTCGGCGACATAGTCCGACTCAACCTCTCCGCCAATATCGAGTTTGCAGCCGTGCCATGTGAAGATAGCGCCCTTTGTGCCCTGGAAGGTGTATGTAGTGGACGGTGCCAGCTCAGTACCGAAGAACTCGGCGGTGCCCGACTGCAGCTTCACCGTGAGTGTTCGGGAGAAGGATACCTCGAAGCGGTATTCGGTGTTGGCGGCGAGATCCTGCGTTCGTGTGGCTGTCGAAGTAGGGCCGTTTGGGGCTTCGGCAGGCTGCGAGGACAGGTTGAGGCCTGGTAGGGAGATCATGTTGAATATGCCAATGTGGAAGAAGCTAATGCTAAGTGAGACTCTTGTCCAGTGCTGGGTTGATGTCAAGTCGACGCGCGCGACTTTGTTAGCGCAATGTACGGCTATGTTCCGTGCCTAGAGGAGTTGTGTCAACCAGCGGAGCAGCTCTGTTGCTAGTGGAGAAGAAGCGAGGTAGCAGCGATGAGGTGATATGTGCGAAGGAGCACTCGAGAAGCGATTCATGGATTGTGCATGGACGGAGGGAGAGAGCGCACTCGAGCTGAAGCTTGGGCCCTGCGGACTTGACGCGAGCTCATTGGCGGAGGTGGTGGGGGTGCTTTCCCCACGCAAGCCAGCCTGTCGGTCTGGAGCTCGTCAATCTAAACTGCAATTCAATCTCACCATCCCTTCATCTGGCTTTTGGTGATACGGATATCGAATATTGTTTGTATTCAGCCATGCCTAAATGCCTCGGCTGAACCACTTTCCTTCCGTGTCCTGTCTACTTCTGTATACCTCTACACACGATAGCTCCGTGTCGTCGTCGACGACGTGATATCCTGGACGATTCCGATAGACCATGAGGTCGTCAATAGCATCTTTGTCCTTGGGGGCTCTGCTTGCCCTACCATCAGTCTCGGCTGGACTGCACAACATCGGAGAGCAAGAGCCTCTGAGACCTCCCATCGACCCGCTGAAGTACAAGGCAGCATGTCCAGACTACAAGAACTATGCAATGCGACCACAGTATGCGATCCCATACATAAGAAAAGACACACGCTGATCCATGCGACAGCCCACCGTATAGCACGGGTCCTATGGAACTACCCTTCCAACGCCCATCTAAGTACTGCCGAACCTTCGAATCGCCTCTCGTCGAAAAGGTCATTGATGATATGAGCGAGAAGATGGTCGACAAAGATCTCGCTCGTCTGTTCGAGAACGCGTTCCCCAACACATTGGACACCACCGTACGTTGGCACGTCGATGGTACTGTCAAGCACAAGAACTCGAGGCGAAACTGGGATCCAGCAGCATGGAAAGGAGCGCAAAGCTTCATCGTCACAGGAGACATCAACGCTGAGTGGCTACGCGACTCTACAAACCAACTAGCACAGTATCAGCCGCTAGCCAAGAAAGACAGGGATATACACCAGCTCATCTTGGGAGCCATCAATACACAGGCAGAGTACGTCATTGGCTCCCCATACTGCAATGCCTTCCAACCGCCTCCACCGAGTGGCTTGAACCCAACCTTTCAAGGCGATGGCGACAACGTACATCCAAACTATGAGCAGTCGTTTGTCTTCGAATGCAAGTACGAACTCGATTCGCTCGCGCATTTCCTCTCCTTGTCGAACCAATTCCACAACCACACCGACTCCACAGACTTCATCAACGCCCGCTGGCTCCTCGCTCTCGACACCTTGCTCAGCGTGCTCCAGCAGCAGTCGAAGCCCACGTTTAATGAGAAGACAGGCGCATACCAAGGCAACGAATATACATGGCAGCGTCAAACGAATATCGGCACCGAAACACTCAGCTTAAGCGGTCTCGGTAACCCACTCAACGGTGGCACTGGGCTCGTCCGCTCTGCGTTTCGCCCCAGCGACGATGCCACAATCCTCGGCTTCTTCATCCCCGCCAACGCCATGATGGCTGTCGAACTACTCCGCACAGCCGCCATCCTCAAGAAGGCAGGCAAGAAACACATGGCAACCCAAGTCCAGTCCTGGGGCGAGACAATCCAAAAGGGTGTCTGGGAACACGGTGTAGTAACGCACAAGAAATACGGCGAGGTTTTTGCCTTTGAAGTCGACGGCTACGGGTCTTCCATCTTGATGGATGATGCCAATTTACCCTCTCTACTCGCCTTACCCCTCCTCGGCTTCACAGATGCGAATAACAAAATCTACAAAAACACCCGTAAGATGATTCTTGAAAAAAAAGGTAACCCGTATTACCTCACCGGCTCCGACTTCGCGGGCATCGGCGGGCCCCATGTTGGTGTGCGAAATGCTTGGCCCATGGCTGTCCTCGTGCAAGCCATGAGTTCAGACAACGACGAGGAGATTATGACATGTCTTGCTGCGGTCAAGAATGTGAGTAGATTGGGTCTGGTGCATGAGAGTGTGAATGTGCAGTCTGGGAAGTCGTACACGCGCAGTTGGTTTGCGTGGGCGAATTCAGTTTTTGCACAGACGGTGTTGGACTTGGCACAGAGGAAGCCCCATTTGCTCTTTGGTAAAGGGGCCGAGGCGTATACTGTTGGTTGAAGTGGAATCCAAGAATGAAATGAGTCACTGATGTCTTTGCTACGTAGTCGAGTGTTGATGAGCTGCTGGCTTGATCACTCTGTCTCATCAGTGTGCTTCCCGTTATCAACGCGTCGTAAGAGGGCAGCCAGCGAGATGCCCAATGCGCAATGTATAACGAGTTGATTAGAGCCGCTTATATGAAAAGAGTTCCTTGCCGTCTAGTATCCCCATCCTATCTACGTCATAGATCCAGCCAAATGTATCCTGTCCGTGCACAAACGCTCCAGACCTAAGGGGTATCCTAAAAGAAAGAAGAAAAAAGGAAGCCAAGATAAAAAAAAAGAAAAGCAGGAAAAGTGACTTGGGGATTAACAAGATACAAAACAGGGTGATTAGTATGGGGTATTTCAGGTCGTGTTATCGCCAAAACAAAATGGAGAACGCATACGCTTGCTTTCAAAAGATGCAGGCCGTCGCACATTGTCCAATAACAGTTGTCATCTGGGTCAGGAGGTTCCAGCTCTGGTCGTGTTGTGTTGTAGGCTCAGCCGGTGAAGCTCATTTGGCTTCTCAATTTCTCCGTAGTTCTCCTCCTCGAAACAGTGCGCTGTTCGCCCGTTCCCTTTCCTTGGGCGAGATTCGTCCAGTCCTCCCAATCAGATGCCATCTCTGTAAGCACATTACCCATCACCTGTGCACTGGCCATGAGCCCGTGTTGCTCGCCCTCTAGAATACGGACTTCGCACTTGCGCATCAGCTTGCCGAGCCACCGGACGTTGTCGACTGGTACACGCGAGTCTTTGGATCCGTGGTGAATGACAACGGGCCTGTTAATGTCTTCGTAGCGGAAGCCAATGGTTTGTTTGGTCTCGAGACACACGATAAGGTCGGTTGCGGGGTTTGCATTTGCGGTCGCACGATCCCAGATCGCGAAAGTAAGGCGTTCGTCAAAAGCGCGTTGGCGTTCGAGCTCGGCCATGGTGAGCATGTCCTGTATGCGTTGTGATTCTTCACTATTAGCGTCTGGGTTTGACAAGGTCAGGGTGCTTGCATTTGGCAAGACTTGGTCCATCATCATCATCGAATGTCGGTGAGTGTCCTTTAGAGATGGGCGAGTTGACGATTGCTGTGGCGGCACGGGGGAAGGGGCCATGCTCTTCCGTCTAGTCTTGGGCGAGGTCTTCGGTCCGGTACGCTGAAGACTGGCGCTTGTCGCGCTGAGGAAAGTTGAGTTTGCGACCTTGAGTAGAGATGGAGGCAAGGCGCGAAGGAAGCGTTGCGAGCGCGGAAGTTGCTGGGTAGGTGGTGAATCCTGGCTGATGCCAATGGGTGCCATTTGCGATGGCGGTATCCAAGGCGCAAGAAGGTGTACGCGGCCACGGATATGTTGTGGCATTCGCAAAGATGTTGCTAACGCGTAAACGGCACCTGCCGAGTGTGCGAGCATAGAAAACTTGTTGATCTTCAAAGATTGGCATATCACAAGTACATCATCTAATAATGTTAGCTCACAATCTCCCTTGCAATGACGAATAGTTTACATACCAGGCCAGCTGAGAGGCGTTCCGTTCGGGTCAGCTTGACTGCCTCCAATACCAGGGCGATCCGGTGTAATCAGACGCAGCTTCAAGGTAGCAGCAAGCTGATCATAAAATGCCATGACATATCTAGTCAATCCCATACCCACGCAGACAAAGACAACAAAGCCGCTGGGGTCACCGACTTCTGAGAAGGAAATAACTCTGCCCGTTTGCGGATGCCGAATCTTCTGTGACAGCCGTGATGATTCTAAGTATTGGTGCACATCCACATCGATGGAATCCAAACTTGCAGGTCGCTCCTCGAGTATCGGGTGTGGTGGACTTTGCACTGCCGTTGCTCTAGACTTTTCTTCCTTCCGATCAATCCTATCGTTGTGCTCCTTCTCAGCCTTGGCGGGCAGATCGGGGTGCGACCACCTCTTGCTGTTACTCGTGCGTTTGCGTTGTAGTTGCATACTGTGGGACTCTGGCGGAGGAGAGACGGCATGCATTGAGCGGTGTCGAGTAATGGGCTCTTCGCTGGCCGCTCGAGAGGGTGGTGCCAGTCTGCTGGTTGAATCCTCGGTTACACTGGAGGTGTGTTTATGCTTTGAAGACTGGCCCATGATGACCGAACTAGTCGCCGCTCGACGCCCGAGTGCAGATCTCCCACCGACGGCCAGCAGTGAATTTGCTCGCCGGGGGACAGAAGATTCGCTACTTGACTTGGTTGCTTTCGAGATGATGCTTGCAGCACCGGGCGATCTTGACTGCCGTGGATCGAGTATGGTCGGCGTCGGCACAGACTCATCCAGACTCTGGAGCGCAAGCGTGTAATCGATCGGAAGTGGGGCAAGTTCATCGCCGTCATTCAACGTCAGACTTCGGTGCCGCGAGTGGCGCAGGCTGCGTGGTTGTAGTGGTACCGAGAAGTTAGGCCAGTCGCCTTCTGCTTCTTCGGCCGGTTTGTCCATCGGCCTTTCCGTTAGCTTCTCGGCTGCTGCTAAGACAGTCTCCTGTGATATTCCAAGCACTCTATGCGCTTTTGTAGAGGTCTGCACTCTCCTTTCGTCCTCCGACACGCTTGAAACTGTCGAGATGGGCGACGACTCGGGACTAGGAATGGATGAAACACGAGGCACCCTAGGTGGTGTCGCCCCTGCGCGTGCATCGACAGGCATCTTTCCGGCTAATTTATCTCTCCGCAGTTTCTGGTCTCGGAGTTCTCGGATCCTCTGAGCGACCTCGTTCTCCTCCTGTTCCAATTCTTCCAAAATCTTCTTCTTCCTCTGCGCCTCGGGGTCCATCTTGCCCTCGTCCTCCTCTGGAACCATGTCGGTCTTCTGAGACTTTGGACGGCTCTTCTCCCCCGGTCGGCGCTTCTTGCTTTTGCGCGCGGGGCTGCCGGTGTGCTTCAGGGATGACCCGCGTTCGGGAATGAGTCCGGTGTCTGAGGGACTTTCAAGATGAGGAGCATCAACTAGGTTCAGCCGCAGTCGGCGTGGACTGTTGTTCCTGCTGGAGTGCCGCTGGGCAAATCTCGACGACTCGGCCACCGTCTCCAGTGACGGTTGTTCTTCTTTCGCGGAGGAGGGCTCTTCGCTGATTGTGTCCTCGTAAGGGAAGAGTTGGTGCGCGACCTTGTTCGAAGGGGCGCCAGTGGGGATATCGTCGAGATTGTGTATGGTCACACGTTTCCGGTCCGTCTCCTTTTGTCGTAGTCGCTCGCGCGAGCTCATATACATCAAGCTCCTGTGTCCCTTTGCACTCCTCTTGCTCTCCACCGACGACCTCGCGCTGCCAGCTGATGGGCGCGGCACACCTGCCTCGATGCTGATGTTGCCGAAACTGCTGCCCGACCTATTCGAATGGGTGGATTGTAGGGAGCACGAGCTGCCGCCGCTTCTGCCGATATAGCTGCTGAGCGAGTGCGCTTTGCTTGGCTTCTTGGGTGCGGTAAGGGGCGACAGGCCGGATGGCGGCTTCGAGGTTCGGATGACAGGCGGTTCGCATGCGTCGTCGGGGTAGAGGTCGTTCTGGTCCCTTATTGAATTGTGGTAGTTGCCATGGTCCGCCGAAACTCCGTCATGACCTGCGATCGAGTTCTTCTCCGAGTGGGTGCGTACGCTGGGCGTAGCGGATGCGGAGAGGCCGTTGTCGTAGCCGACAAGGAGATTCTCAAAATGGTTATGCGCTGGGACGGATATGGCGGACAGCTGATCGATCAGGGACGAGATGACCTGGGGTGAGGCGGCTGTGGTGCGTATGTAATTGGGCGTGCGCTTGGTTGGTCGAGCCTCTGTTGTTACGACAGACGATGGGAGAGAGTCGCGCCGTCGCGACTTCAAAGTCCGCGTTGCTGGGGCGGGAGTGGCAGCACCTGCATTGGCGGGGGGAGAGCGAATGGGTTGCTGGTGATCCATTTCCGCCGCGTGCCGCACGACAGAAGGCCGTAATCCAGACTGGTATGCCCGTCTATGTCACTGTGTCTGGAATGCTGCAGCGTTGGTGATCAGTGCATGATTGGCATGCAGAGTCCCTGGGTCCGGTAGTCATGCGCGTCTAGTTCCAGGCGGTGGGTGGGTGTAAGTAGCGAAAGAAGACCCGGAAACTGCAAAGACGTCCAGAGGGCCCAAGGATTCCAGGAAGATACCTGAAAGACAAAGACTCGGCGAAGAGATGGGACGCCTGTGTTTAATTGCACATCGGGCAGCGGGCGCCCGAGGCGAATTGAACTTCCTCAGGGATACGCGATGCCGTCGTTTGCAGCGGCATGGGCCACCGCGCTAGTCTCAGTTGAGTCGCCTATGAACTCTAACCCCTCCCGCGCATACCGTCTTGGTTATACCCACAACAAACGCCTATCCTGGACATGCCATGCTTCCTGGCCTGCGTTCCTCGATTTGCTCTTGCGAAACCTTCCGCCCATCACCTGTCTGTGCAAGCTGCTATGCGCGACTGTCTGCTTCAACACGCACGCCCGTTCAGCTGCAGCTCCTCCCTCATGCACAGGCACTTGACGACTCATGCTTGCTCATGCATAACCCCCAAAACAACTGATCAGCATTTGCTTTTGCCCATGCTCCGACGCCTTCTCAGTTGTGCTTGCTCATGTCGTTCTTCCTTTTCCTTGTCGCTTCTTCGTGCTCAAGCTGTTCACCTGTAAGCTGGGACTCTCGGAGATTAACGCACACACGACATGTAACCTTTCCAAGACCCGGGAGGAGCCGGATATCTGCTAGGTTACCCTTCATCGTCAGCGGATATTGAAACCGAGCATCCTTGCTTGTCGTACGTTGGAGACGACTAGAGGGTTGATGTGCCGCCATAAACAATGCTCACGCTGACTCATGCACGCGTCGCGCGTCGCGCGTCGCGCACCATGGCACCAAGAGGTGACTTGAAGACTGCACTTGTTCAGTACCACTTCAGCCGACTTTCTCTCTTGCACAATCATCATGCAGACGGCTACAGCGGACACTGACAGCATAGTGAACCATCTGTTGTGCTGCGAGACAGCTTCAGGCGTTTGCTGGTCTGTGAGACGGTCGTTGACTTGGTCATAATACTATCTAGGTACACAAGAGAAGCATCATCTGTCTACACATCCAAGGCCATAGAATGTTCCAAAAAGGCTTGACCTAGGTAGCGTTACTATTTCCTTCACGTATATGGTCATATGCGTCCATATTTCTCAAAGTTGTAGCTTAGCATATTCGCGAGCTGATAGGCGTGCTGACGTGCGCCAAGCTTCTGCATGCCCAAGTGGGACACGGGCTGGGAAGCTACAGCGCCCTTGCTCTTTCGGCTTGTGACACGGCCCTGTCCAGAGAACTAAGCTTCCTTCTTTCTGTAGCTTCCCTTGCATCTTCGCATCGTGAAACGGTGTGTGGAAGAAAGCACTAAGCCTGAGCCAGTGGTTTTGTCTTGTGTCATCCGCACGCGCCACCACGCCGAGTTTCCGACAACCACGTTGTGACCGCGTGACAAGCTTGATCTTCTCGCATTCGTTCATGAACCCCATCGCAGCCACTAACCGCGCATGATGGAGAGATCCAAGTCAAGATTGAGTTCTCCAGAGCGAGCCAGTTCCGTGGCGTCAAGGGCTACGGCATCGCGTACCAACAGTCAGGAAAAGCTAGACGAGGTTGAAAAGGCGTCAACTGCTGTCGGAAGCCCGCAAGCCTCTCTGCTTGAGCACGACCTTGAAAAACTACCTGGTCACGGAAAACCACGCAGAGAGTCGGCATCTACCAAGTTTGGCGGTGAAGAAGAGAACCCAAATGTCAATGTATCGTTTCACAGACCATCCACTCCATCCACTGTTCACAAAGTCAAGGGCTCCACCTACCAGAATGTCGGCGAGAGCGGAATCAAGAGAATGCACAAATTCTCCCTCTACGAAACCAGTACCCGCTTCTACCTCATTGGTGCCGATATTACAGACAGGCAGTTTCGTGTGCTGAAGATTGACCGCACTGCTGCTCCAGGGCACTTGAACATCTTCGAAGATGACATAGTGTACAGCCGGCGAGAGATGCACCAGCTTCTCGATACCATAGCTGATGGTAACAAGGCCACGGGAGGCATGAAGTTAAAGTGCAGTACGTGGGGCCTGTTGGGCTTCATTCGATTCACCGAAGCGTACTACATGCTGCTGATATCGAAAAGATCACAAGTCGCAATGTTGGGCGGCCATTACATCTACCAGGTCGATGGTACGGACATGGTTCCACTAACGACTGGATCAACATCAAGATATCAGAAAGATCGCAATCCGGAAGAAGCGAGGTTCTTGTCCATCCTCAACAACATGGATCTCACACGATCTTTTTACTTTAGCTATTCTTACAACGTGACGAGAAGCTTGCAGCAGAACATCATCCATCAACGCACCGCACTTAGTCAAGGCATCTCCAACCCCGAACGCGATTTCCAGGATATGTTTGTCTGGAACCATCATCTCCTGAACCCTGCGCGAGACGCTTTGAAGAATGTGTATGACTGGTGCCACCCAGTAATACACGGTTACGTGGATCAGTCTTCGTTGGACATATTTGGTCGACGGCTGTACCTTACCATTATTGCTCGGCGATCGAGACATTTTGCCGGTGCTCGCTTCCTCAAGCGTGGAACGAACGATCTCGGATATGTCGCCAATGACGTCGAGACAGAACAGGTTGTGTCTGAGCAGACTACCACGTCCTTCCATGCTCCTGGACCAAGGCTCTATGCAAACCCGTCCTACACGTCCTACGTCCAGCACCGTGGTAGCATACCGCTATATTGGACCCAAGACAATACTGGTGTAACGCCAAAGCCTGACATCGACCTGAACCTCGTGGATCCCTTCTACAGTGCGGCGGGACTGCACTTTGACAACTTGTTTGAGCGATACGGTGCTCCGGTATACGTCCTCAATCTCATCAAGGCGCGAGAGCGAACCCCAAGAGAATCCAAGTTGCTTTACGAGTACAAGCACGCCATCGACTATCTCAACCAGTCCCTCCCGGATGACAAGAAGATAATATATGAAGCGTTCGACATGTCGAGGGCGGCCAAGACGAGGGGCCAAGATGTCATTGGCACCTTGGAGAATCTGGCTGAAAAGGTCTTGCGTAAGACTGGATTCTTCCGTAACGGCGACAACGAGTTTGATGCACCTCAAGTTCAGAATGGCGTGGCGCGAACGAACTGCATCGACTGCTTGGATAGAACAAACGCTGCTCAATTCGTCATCGGGAAGCGAGCGCTAGGTCGACAGCTGCAAGCTTTGGGTGTCATCTCCGGCAATACAGTAGAGTACGATTCCGACTGTGTTGAGCTCTTCACGCAGATGTTCCACGGGCACGGCGATACTATTGCGATCCAGTATGGCGGCTCACATCTTGTCAACACGATGGCTACGTACCGGAAGATCAACCAGTGGCAAAGTAGTTCACGCGACATGGTTGAGAGCTTCAAGCGCTACTACCACAACTCATTCCTCGACTCCCAACGTCAAGAGGCCTACAACTTGTTCTTAGGCAACTATGTCTACCGTCAAGGTCAACCAATGTTATGGGATCTATCAACAGACTACTACCTTCATCACCAGGACCCGAAAGCTTTTCTCGAACGCACGCGACGCGACTATATTCAATGGTACACACTTTCGCATCTTCAACAGCGTAGGTTACCACCTTCAGTCATGCCAGCTCAACCAACCGAGGAGACGGCGTTCGACTTCATCAGCTTCCGTGATGACTACTGGCTCGAATACTACAGGCCATTAGCCATCTCATCATATCTCAAAATCTTCGCCTTTCGTCTAGCTAAGCCACGGGGAGGTCGGGATAGCCGAGATGGAACATACCCAACTCGCAAGGAAAACATGTCGCCGTTCGTCCCTCGCACCAAGCAACAAGATCACGACGTACAAGGCAGAGACGGAAAGAAGGGCCCTCGAAAAGGCGTGACCATACTCGATCCGTCCAGCGAGACAGAGTCAAAACCAGATCATATCCCGAGTAATCGTAGGAGAGATTTGCACCTTAGCGTTGATGTATCAGTCCGACATTCGATCCTCCGAGATCCACACTTTGAAACCTATCCACCAGCCCCACCACCGTCAGCATATCAGTCTCTGGCCAATTCAACGTCAACTTCCACCGGTCTCTCATCTACAATCAAACCCGGCTTCAAGCCGGCCGATAAAGCCCTAGTTCATCAGTGGACACTGACGCAATTCTACGAAAACAGCATGAACCCATCGGTGTCCCACGGCGAGGAAGAAGAATACTCCCGCTACATTGAGCATCCACTCAACCTACCCCTCGTAGTCAGCAGCGAAATGCCTAGCGCCGACGACCCTAGCGCAATGGAATTCTACGACTACCTCTCCATGACCGAAGGCAGCATACCCGCGCCAAAAGACTTTGATGAAGACGGCGTTCAAATCACCCTCTCCGATCTACCTCGCCTAGACACCGATGTCTCGTCTCACCAGTCTTTTGCCCGGCCCATGACCTCACAGTCCGTCAGCACGCCCTTTTCCCACGCGCCTTCCTACTCGTACCCGCAAACGTACAATCTACATCCGCACGTCTACTCTGATGTCCAGCAGCCGCCTCCGCAGCCGCAGTCTACCGGGAACAAGTTCCAGACGCCCGAAGAGGATATCGAGGAGTTTGAAGAATTCTTGCGCGTCAAGGAGAACCCGTTGGATGTCGAGGAGGAGGATACGGCCAAGAAGAGGTATAAAGCGTACCGGCAGTGGCTGAGAGGCAAGAGTTTCTTCAAGCAGAGCAAGGTTGATCCCGAGTGGCAGGCACAGTTGCCTGTGAGGTAGATGGGGGAGGGAAATGGCATTTCAGGGTATCCACGTGCTTTTAGTTTGGCTACTTGGAATGTATTCAATGCCGACATGGCATTGTTCTGGCTGCATGACTCTTGCTTTCTGATGGTGCTGCGAGGTACCTTCTCCGTTTGAGCTCATGTTATCTTGTCCGTCATTCCTGCAAGCACTCCGGCGCCGACAATACCTCCGTCCTTGGCCTCTTTCAGCGTGACCTGCTTGTTCTTGTTCGCCAACGAACCTTCTGCGACGAGAATATCTATCCATTGCTGGCACGCCTGGAGCCACTTTGGGTACTGTGATATAGTTCCTCCCGCATACGCTATGACCAGCTCTTCTATCTCGCGTTTCCCCTTTGCATGAGTACCGTTGCTTGAGGCTTGTTGCTTGTCGAGCGCGACGTCACCCACACAGTTCAGCAACCCAACGCAAGCAGCAGCGATGAGGGCTGAAGAGCGTTGCTGGACAGCCTCGGCAATATCCCGTATCAATTCCACCTTGTCGACAGTCCAGAAAAAGTCTTCCGAGTCTTCTGGATCTGGGTATCTGCTCTCGAGCTCTTCCTGTACGATACGACCACCCTTTCGCGCAACGACTTCTGATAGGAAGCGGGTTGGTAGAGCGTTCTTGAGCATGAGTGATGACGGTACCTGTACGTTATTCTCTTTTGACACGACATCAACAAACATCAACCGGACGATTTCGCCAAGATATCGTCCTGAAGTCATATACTCGAATGGTTGGAAACCCGGTGCATCGCTGTTGGCATCGAGTGTCATGTCCCAGGGCGTCTTGATGTTGAGGTCGATCAAGGGCTTGTCCGTGCCACGAATTGTCCACTCTGTGTTGATGACCACGGTTTCCACGGCATCGGGGTTTGAGAGAGCCCTTTTCTTGTCGGGATGAAGACTCTCTGGCTTCATTGGTACGGTCGCATTGGTGCCGGTACCGACGATGAGGCCCATGGCAACGCGGCTGTTGGGTGCTGCTTTGGCTGCATAGGCAAGAGATGCGAATGTTGCTACTGTGTCGTTTGTAATAGCCGCTACCCGTATCCTTGGCAATTGTGACTTGGAATGGTTGAGTTGGCTTGCTGAATCACTGGTGTGGCAGTATCGCGCATATCCAGCGAGAAGCATCTTGCCCAGGTTCAGATCTGAAGTTATGGCGAATCCTTTGCCCATGGGTAGCAGAGTCGCTTCTGAAAGACGAGTTTGTCTACACGATCTGTTAGCAGAACATTACCATCTATCCGCGAGTTTACGCTTACGCCATGGGAAAGCTGAAGGTGATGCCAAGCAGAATCTCATCACCTAGGGGAGATGTGACGTCTTTCGTAGTCTCCTGCTCTTCATGAGCGTCCGTGACCACCTCGGCTATACAGTCACCGATCCAGGCAAACAAGTCTTCCGCTTGGTCCATCTTCAGGTGATCTCCAATGGGCCAATTTCTGTCATGACTTCTCTTGATGCGAGCAAACACGTTTTCCCCAACCGTGCTACTCCGTGTCCGCTCATCCTCTCCGGCGCCATCTGGCTCTCCGATTAGCTCGACAAATCCGACTCTTAGATTCGTGCCACCAACATCGATGCTCAGGAATTTGCCCTTTTCTTTCCCCGTGGGTAGCGCCGTAACAGGTGTGACGAGAAAGTGCTCGGTGGAAGATTTAGCCAGATGAGTGTAGGTTGCCGAGAATCGCTGGGCTAGATCAAGCAAAGTGCTCGTGTTGATAAAGCCGGTCAATGCTTGAATGGCAGTCGATGCAGCGTCGTGCTGATCATCTGACGCCATGTTTCGGGTTGGTGCCAGGCTTCAGGAACAGATCTTGGGGGGTGGGTGTGATGCAAGGCTTACGACATGTGTTATCGCGTCTGGAAGTGGAAGGTGCCCAGGTGGAAAGGGGGGGTTTTGGCTGCAGCCGCGCCGGTGGCAGAACAAGTCAATGTCCAAGTGGGGTAATTAGAATGTTAGCAAGCCAAAGAGTCATTGCATTGTGAGCAAAAGAAGCGAAAAGGAAAAGAGGTGTGTGGGATTGCAAGCTTTACACGCGCAGCAGATGACTCGTTCATGGGGTAGGATCCGTGTAGCCCCTCGGGAGCTCAGTGTGAGATTCGTGAACAAGGCCACACGGCTACAGCGTGACAGGCATGGCGGGTAATTGTTCTGCCGTGCTATCCTCTCCGACTTGTCTTCACGTGTTGGAGAAGTGCATGCGTTTTGGGGATTGTGAATATGGCAGCACGGCATACAGGAATGTGTCTTCCCCGACTTGTTCAACGCTCACTTCAAACTACAGAGTTTAGATTGCTTTTGTTGTTGTTCTGGTTGGTACATAGAACCGCCACTCATAGCCCTAGTCAGTCACGCTATCAGCAACATCCCCGAATCGCCCACCAGTCCATCTTTCCCCATTTGACCACGTCCATCACATCACACGCGCATCGCATCTGGCAGACCGGCCCAGCGGCTCTACCTCATCACCGTAACGTCCAGACCACATATTACGCCCCTACGAAGCCCTACATAAATCCTCCCGCCGGCCCCGACACCGTCCCACGCAATGGAAGAGAAGGCGCCCCTCCTCCCGAATACGCAGGGGGACATGAACGCGCCGCCGCCGCCCGACAAGACAATGGCATCTCGCAAGACAAGGACAACGCGACTCCAAATGGCGGCGTTTGTGTTGCTCTTCAGTCTCTTCTGGCTGGCACGCACATTCACATGTACAGACATGCATGACGAGGCCGACACCAAAGTACCGGTAGATGTGCACATCATGTCCAAGTGCCCGGATGCGCGGGATTGCCTCAAGAAGCTCGTCTTGCCGGCCATGGCGAGTGTGTCGGACAAGGTAGACTTCCGGTTGAGCATGATAGGAAGGTACGTCACATGGTCCACACGCAACCAGACCGTGTAGCTGACAAACATGCAGTCTAACAGCAGACGACGGCGTGGAGTGCAAACACGGCCAAACTGAATGTCTAGGCGACATCGTCATGCTGTGCGCCGCATCCGAGTACCCCGATCCTAAACTCTACCTTGGCTTCACAAACTGCCTTACCAACGATTATGCCGAGATACCCGCTCGCCCCTTTATCGAAGACTGTGCGCTGGAGCATGGACTAGACTTTGGCGTGCTGAACGATTGCATGAGCAAGGAGAACGGCGCATACGGCATGGGTCTCTTGAGGGATAGCGTGCAGCATAGTAGCGATGTCGGCGTGACGACGAGCTGTACCGTGAGATTGGACGACAAGGTGCGGTGTGTCGCAGACGGAGGCAAGTTCAAGGACTGTGAGGGTGGAGAAAAGCCCGAGGATCTGATTCGGGATATTGAGAGGCTGTATGATGAGGCGCAGGGTTGGACATATTCTTGAGGGCCCATTTAAGCATTTTCGGGCATACAGGATCGGCATTTGGTTTGCGCAGTTTCTACACGCATCGTAGATTGATATATACCCAACACACCCCAATTTTACTCTGCCACACACACACACACACACATGTCTAGGCACTCTGCAATGCAGGCGTCTTCTTGAATATTGGTAAACATTGGTATATCTTGATTTCAAAACGCCTCCCATGCGTGGAGGACCTGAAGCAATGCAAACAACAACTCCAATGCTAAACATGCCCAAAATACCTCCCACTTCTTCGCAGCTCCGTCTCATTGGAACTCGCCAAACTCGCCATCATCAAAGCCCAAGTCCTCGGCCGTCTGTTTCGGCGGCGGGAAGCTCGTGGCATCGAAATTCTGCCTACTTCTCCTCCTTTCCTCCTTGACGCTCTTCGCACTAGGCGGTGGTGGCAGGAACCCAGGACCGCCCCCACCTCCACCCCCACCCCCACTTCCCGGCGGCGGCTTTATGCTGAACAGTGCATCTTGTTCGCTCTTGCCATCACCTTGCTCACTCTTCTCCCCTCCCTCGTGTGATCTCGATCTCCGCCCCTTCAAGCCTCCCAGATTTATCGATATTGTTTCGCCCGCCTTGAGACTGAAATCGCGTTTGGGCTCTTCTGCGACGGGCGTTTGTGCGGATTTCGAGGAGCGGGATGATGATGATGATGATGTCGCAGCGGGGTTCTGTTCAAAGCCGAGTACGCGACGGGCATCTTGTAGCGCAATGCTGAAATCAAAGGCTTCGCTGCGTTCCTCGAAGCCCATACCGAGGATCGCCTTTCTGCCCTCGCCCACCACGGTTATGGCGAAGAAGCGGCTGCTGTCCAATGCTTGCTCTACCGTCCTCTCACTCGTGTATGGCGCTGCGGCGAACAGGTCGCCAGTTTTTGGGTCTTCCAACAGGAGTGTTGTTGTGACCTTCTCGTCTGCATCGTCAGTACTTTGTTGCTCGTCGTTGGATGGTATCGAGGTTTCGACGACGCGCAAGCGAGCGGTGAAGATTTGGAGCTTGTTATTGTCGGCTGTCCAGGTCGAGGCCTGGTAGCCTTTTGTAGAGGTGGCGGGTGGGATCTGGTAAATGTGGACCTTGGGCGCGAGGTAGAGGATGCGCTGGATGGCGGTGGAAGGGAGGGGTTTGCCAGTCAGCGGGTCGACGTTCATGATGGAGGGGTTATCAGGCTCTGCAGAAGCCTGATGCTGTCTAGTGATGCTCTCTGCTATGTTGGTGATCTCTTGCGATGGTTGTTGTAACTTTGGTCGTCCCCTGGATCCAGAAAGTCGGGGGAGCTATAATCTTAGCGGGGTAAGGGTGTTCACTCGAATCGCGGATCCTACAACGCTGACTCTGTTATGCCAATAGTCGTCGAGGGGCGCTCCGATTCAGCGTGGCTGTAATCTCAAACAGCGTTTGAAACGGGCGTTGGTCGGAGGGATTGGAGGACATGACTGCCCTCGATTGTTCTTCTTCAGCGGTGATGCGTTGGCACTGCAGGGTCTCCGCGCTTTTGGATGGAGAGACCCCGCCCATTCATTTTCGTTGCGGGACATATGCAGCCCAGGTATGGTGACCGCTTAGCGCTGCGGAACATGCGTTAGATCGTGTTAGCTTCCACTTCTTATTCTGATAGGAAGATTTGCGATGCTTGGGGTTTTCTGATTTGTGATGCTCGTGCGGTCTGGACAAGGCTTGCAACCGTCACGCGCTCAATCAGAAAACCGGATATTGATGCTCATGATTGCTAGTCTACTTCAATCGCACCGGATACGCATGCTTGGTCTATTTTTGAGCTCAACAGCAGCTCGACTACAGCCCACCTACTCAAAACAATAGGTACGGGTCAAGTATATACAACAAGGTCGAAAACAAAGTCGAGGGACTGTGTCTAGATGTAGGTGTAGCAGAAAGGCCCTCCCATGGTGCTCATCGCATCACCAACAGTGATGTTGCCAGGGTAAGCGTGTCCGAGAGTCATGGTGTCGCTGAGCTTGGTCGCAGGGGCGGTAGGGTCACCGAGGGCAATTGTTCCGTAGATGGCGTTGGTCCTGTTGGCAGGGTTCATGTTCTGCCACGACCACCACACGCGATCGATTTGGCCGTGGTGGAAGTAAAACCATGGGTCACCTGTTCATTGTTAGCCGAGCATCTTTTGTGAAGCAAAGATAGGAGGACATACCAGGAGAAGTGAAGAAGTCGGAACCGGGGTCGGCACCAACAGTAAAGTGACCAGCAGTGTGCACACCCATGAATTCGGTGAAAGCCGGGTCCCCACCTTGCATGTTGTACCAGAAGGTCTTCATATCAGGGCTGTTGAGCAGCTTTACAACCATCTCATCGTTGGTCCACTGGCTGGAAGTCCAGGCAGAGATGTCACGCTTCAGGCAGCGGGGGTTGTATCCGAGTCCCATGTTGGGGTCAGTAAAGTTGGTGATTGGGTTGGGAGGCGTGCAGAGAGAGTCGGTGAAGACAGGACCAAGGTTGACAGACCAATCCTTGAATGGACCGGAAGTCACACAACCTCCACCAGTTCCCTTGGGAATCTTGATTAGAGGAGCATCGTTGGTTGGGATACCGTAGAAGGTCTGGTTGCTGCATCCTGCATCACCATTGCCGCCAACAGAGGTAGCAGAGCCGTCCAGAGCAGGGCTCTTCATAGGGTCGTCAGCCCATCGTGGCCAGTTGTAGTACGGCTGGTAGCCCTTGTAATCGCACTCATTACGGAGAGTTTGCTCGTAAGCATAGGTGAAGTAGCGGTGCCATGGCAGGAAGTTGCCAGTGTTATGAATGGCAAATGTTTGCTTGATATGGGTGGCGAGAAAATCATCGTATCGGTTCTGGCAGCCTGGGCATTCAGACTTGGGCGTCTTGGGAGGCAGTTTGGAGATGCATTGGACGGCTTTGATGTAGTCATTCTTCTCCGATGTGGTAAAGGTTGCCCTAAGTTTGTTAGCCTACAATTAATGCTTCGGTTGCTAGAGACTTACCATTCCTTGCGAACAATGAGGTTCAGGGGGTTGCACTTTTTGAACTGGTCAGGCTTCCGGGTAGCCTGGTAAATCTGCTGGTTGATGGCAGCAACACCGGCATACAAATCAGCCTGCAGGATCTTTCCCCCAAGGATGTTGGGAGAGACATTCTGCCTCTTGTCAAATGAGACAGCAGGAGAAGCCTCTTCAAAGGAAGGGATAATGCTGGCTAGTGCTGCAGGTGCGAAACAAAGGAGTGCCACGGTACGCATGACGGCGTTTCGAACCGATTAAAGATGAGTGGTCGACAGTCGAAGGTCTAGAGAGGCCTGTGAAGAATGAAGTCGAACGAACGACGGAAACGGTCGAGGACGTTGAACAAGGTTCCGGGTGAAGGGCTAACACGAGCTAGCGATTACTTTATTAATATTAGGAGATACAAGAGGCGTGGGCAAAACGTGGCGATGCCCTGTCCAAAGATTCGAGGCTGCATGTGCCTTCAAATACTCGCAGGAAGCAATCCAACACTCGCCTCCGTCTAGTCTAATATCGGTATAGAATACCTGTGCTGTGCAACATCGTACTGTTTTCAGACCCATCAACTCGCTTTATCGTTTTCGGGCAGGCATTGACAGGCATTGAGTCAGTCACAGTGGCCCTTGGGCTTATGGCATACTGGAATCCTATTCGTCAAGATTCTTCAGGCGTTCGAAAATCTCCTTGGTGCATACTCTATCACCAAACAGGCGCATGGCAAATGGCGAATGCCGAGGTCGCCTCGCAGGATGTGGAGGGGCGTTTCCAAAACTCCGCTACACGTGGGTTTTCATGAGTCTCGCCCCTATAGGTGAGTGGAAGGAAGAAGCTGGGGCGGATTGGACGCCTGTAACTAAGTGTAAGACGCGTTAGCGAATGGATATCATGGGACGCCGGGTTATTGGAGCCCTCGGCTGCAGATTTACCAAAGGCTGATAGGGTAATGGGTAAGACGTGACTGTCAGGGACTAGTAGGGACTAGTGGGGACTAGTGTAAGTAGCTGCACGTTGAGCCGTGTGGGCTACTACACTTTCTTGAGATGGCTTCACGGAGGTAAGCACAACGACACCCACGCATGTTCTGACAGAAGCACCAACTGGGTGTGGTCGATATACGCAGGTCCTTCCCTGGAGATGATTCACCTATCGATCTGACGAGGCTGCTCGGTCAGAGAAGTGAACGGACAAATCGAAGCGCGATCCCGGCGAAGACTTGACTTTGACCAGGCGCCACTTTAGTTTACCCGGTCGCATCGCGTAAGGTCCGAGTGCGGGATGGACGGGCAGAGCGTTATACTCCTGGAAATACACCAGGCACCTGCTGTATTCTGCTCGTAGTCCGAGGAACATGATGGATCGACCAATTGTACCTGGCACCAGGAGCTCTGACCGGCATTCATGCTTAGGCAATATGCATTCAGGAGGTTAACAAAAGTTTTGATCCGAGACCCTGTCAATGGAGAGAAGCTCTGGAGTTGTGAAGTATGAACGGGAGGGGGGAATAAGGTAGGCGGCCCGCCTGGTCACGCTAGCTCGGGACAACTGTCAAAAACCGGATAATTGAAGTCCCCGCGGAAGCGGAACAACTAGCGCCTGTCAACACTTCGACCACCACTCCGTTTATCCATCTAGCATGCGGCCACTTACATCGCCTGCGCCAGGTCCGGACTTCGCTCAACACAGTGCCTGGTGTTCTGACTACGTACTACAATGACAGCTTTCCAATGGCTTTGGCTCTGGTCTGCGACGAGGAAGGCGACGCGCAAATCTTACAAAAACACTCGCGCAGCGCTGTGCGACGCAACCGAGCTGCAGGTTCCTCGGGACTAATAGATGGAGGGCAGTGGTGGTGATCATTGGCATAGAACCAGTATCTCCACTATGAAAAGAAGAGGCCTGAGGCTAGCCCATGACTAGGCTATGTCCGTTTAGACAACGCGCAACTTGTCTCCATCTCCGTGCACAAGACTACACTCGTCTTGACTACAAGCCGTGACAGGAACGTACGATAGCTCTACGCAAAGGGAAAGTCGCTACGGTACTCCAATATTCCTTCAGTAAAACACCATCTTTCGCCCAGAACGCATTGCTTCGATGGGCAGTGATTGCACCTGCATCGACTCTTGCTCGGACTGCGAATCCCACGGAGTGACTTCTACGAGATGATGTTCTTCGAACTCCGTCTCCCAGGAGTGGCATTGATCGTCTCAAGTCTATATGTTCCCTGTTCATGACCGTAGTTTTGAACCAGGATCACTGGGTGGACGGTCCGGACCGTTCAGCATCCGCAGCATCGATGGAGGCAGTTGTATCGTGAACACATTCTGTTTCTGCGCCGCCATGCCCTGGTAACATTAGCTTTTGCGCATGACGAAAGTAACGACAGCATCCATCTTGATACTGAAGATGTAGCAGTTGGGCGGCACGTCAGAGCATGAAGGATTAAACTTTGCAACTGCAAAGCCACTGATGACTGCAAGAACAATTGGGCACCAAAACCGCCACTCCGGTTATTTACAAACTGCACGGCCTTGCCGAGCCGTCATGTCGACATTAAAGTTGCGTACCATGTTTTTTCCAAATGTGCAGTCATTGGCCCAAACCAGTACTACTCGAAACATGCATTCGCTTGCCCAAGTGCTACTTTACCAAGAGCCTGCGGAAAGCATTCCTGAACGATGCTCTAATAGCCCAAGGACCTACTCCTAAGAAACACGATCTTCTCATTGCCTTCCCTTCGATCGCGCAACTGTCGACATGGAGTACCATGCTTTTGTTTCAAGACAGGAAGGAGGGCCGCCCACGATGCCAGCTCGGTCACCCGAATACATGGCTGAGAACCAGGCTGGGCGCTTGCTGGCGGTGGAAGGTTCTTTATTCGCATTGTCGACAACCGCTATAATGTTGCGATTCTATGTGCGGGTCTTCACGCTGAAGGCCTTTGGTTGGGACGGTGCGTACGATCCACTGATTTGTAGCCGTATGAGACATGACTCACTGTAACAGATATTATGATGGCGATTGCATTGGTAAGTCGCCATACCTCTACCACGCATGTACTATTGTGCAAAGTCATCAGAAA
Source organism: Alternaria brassicicola (assembly GCA_002796735.1). Taxonomy (NCBI): domain Eukaryota; kingdom Fungi; phylum Ascomycota; class Dothideomycetes; order Pleosporales; family Pleosporaceae; genus Alternaria; species Alternaria brassicicola. The sequence goes on from PHFN01000002.1 coordinate 1,845,710, forward strand.
AGAGGTCCTTGCTAACGCTCACTTTACAGGCCCTGAGTTCCACCACTCTAGGACTATTCCTCAAGGTTATCAATTTGGGTCTCGGAAAACACGCGGAAGCCTTCCCACCGGATAACATATTCCCATTCTTCAACGTCATGTACTTCTATTCTATCTTTATCATTGCTGCATACAGCTTCATCAAGCTCTCCATTGGCTTCTTTTTGTTACGGCTCGCGGACCGTACCAAGTGGCGGCCATTTCTTATTGGCACGCTCGGTAAGTTTAATAGGTCCAAGTTGCAAATATTAAACAACTAACAGGGAGGCAGTCTTTATCGGTGCATTTACTATCGGTTCAACGTTTGCTATCATCTTCCAGTGTATCCCGGTGCAAGCAGGATGGGACTACAATCTACGCCCACCGACCGGGTATACACTCCATCTACGTCCAGTATCATCTACAATCAATACTGACACAATCGCAGAACTGCGAAATGCTACGACGCCGCAATCTTCAAGAACGTTGGTGTCTTCAACTCATCTATCAACATTGCAACGGATTTGCTCTTCGCCCTGATTCCCATTCCCATGCTCTGGAGGCTGCAAGTCACAATCCAGACGCGGATCTGTCTGGCAGTCATTCTCAGCTTAGGTTTTTTCGCCTCTGCAGTAGCCATCTACAAAACACCAATGCAGTACAACTTCTTCAAGATCACAGATTGGTCCGGCGATGGATCATGGTACTACATTTGGCAACAGTACGCAGCCCCCCTTCCCAACCTACAATCCCACATGGATTAACGCTTTCCACAGAGTGGAGATGCACGTAGGAATCATTGCCGCCTGTCTCCCGACCATGAAACCCCTCTTTGCAAGTTTTTTCGGCCAAGTGCGTTCCCTCGCTACAAAAGGCCAAACGACTGGTTCCAACGGTCTCAACAGCAATCCTTTCCGCTCAAACGGATATATGAAGCATAGCGACATGCGTCCTGGTAATTCGTTCCCCATGAAGAACATGAGCGAAAACTCCACATCGACTGGCCGCGACCCGTATGCCGAGGACGCTGTGCTGGGTAAGGATACATATCATGCTGAGGCTGGGCGGGGCGGAGGAATGAGCAGACCGAGGAGTCAAGCGGGTGAGAGCGACGAGAGTATCTTGGACCATGGGGTTGACACTGGGCAGAGAGGGAGAGTGCTCCCTAGGGGTATGACGATTGTGAGGACAACCGAGGTGAACATTTCGAGATAGTGTAGGCGAGGGCGCTGGCGCTGGCAAATTATACATAGACGGTTAGCCCCATTATTGCTGTGTTGCATTGTGAGAGACACCCTTTTGTAAAAGCCCTAGTCGATGGCGCAATGTTTGTACGAGTATGTAGTAACGGTCATTAGATATGTAGCGCATTTTCTTGAGTAAAAGTAAATTCATCAGATTCTAGTCTATCGCGTGAATCGTATCTATAGTCTTTCTATGTCGTCGAGCATTTTCGTCTATGGCAATCCCTTGGGGATGGTTCCTTTCCCCACATAGTCAGTCTACGCCGCAGCCACTGCCGTGCGCACATCATCAAGAAGATTTGTTATCTACTGCGCCGCAGCATAGAAGGACCGAACCCTCAGGGACTATAGGATCGATCTCCCCGCTACCAAATTTCGGCAGTCCCATTTATTTCGTCGTCTGAACTTCGATTCCGGCGGCACCACTCTTGTACGCCTCGTAGCCTTCCTTGGCGGCCGCTTGGACGGTGGTCTTTCCCTCTACAATGCTCTTGCACTTGCTCAGGATATTGGACCAGTCCTCGAAGACTGTGAATGGCACATCCTCTCGCGCACAGTAGCTGATCAGGTCGTGACCCTTCTTCGCGAATAGCAGGTCTGTTTCGCGTGCTGCAGAAAGATCAGACACACCGTCACCAGCGTAGAACATTGTCGGTCGGAGATCCTCGGGCAGGCTAGAGTACTTGCGCAATTCAATGGACTTGTCGTGACCGAAACCAGACTCCGGGTGCTTGAAGAGGATTTTCCATCCACCCTCCTCGTTGATGCTCTTTCCCTCCCTGGGCCCGACGTGGTTACCCAGGACCTGCATCTTGCTTGCATCTGGGCCGACCAACTTCTCCAACAGCGCCTTGATTACTGGCTCCATGCCTGAACTCAGCACGACGACTGGGATGTTGTTCTCTAGCGACCACTCGAAGAAGCCCTTGAATCCAGGGTCCAGCTTGATGTTGTCGACAAGGTACTGGATGCATTGGTCGTATGGCCGTGTGACGCTGTCCATCATATCTTGGAAGGAATCGCGGAAGGTAATTTCGTTGTTGAGGCAGGCAATGTTTCCCGCGCGGCGCTTGTCGCGGCCGTAGCCAATGTTGTCAGTCATGAAGTCATTCGAGTCTTGGAGGGTGATTGTGCCGTCGAAGTCTGTGAAGAAGATGAACTAGGCGTTGTTAGTACGATACGGAGCCAAGATGATTGGGGAGATATACCTTTGGGTTGCTCTTCATAGCAGGCAATTCTGCCAAATCAATCTGTGTGGAACCCATGGTGTATGTGACGGAAACGAGCGACTGTGTTGCTAGTCTGATGTCTCGGTTGTGAAAGTAGAGATAGGAAGCACTCGACGATATCAACAACTTCTCAAAGATTAGAGGGAGGGGCACTAGGGACACCCTTAAGTGGAATGCCGGCAGACTTGCAAGTAAGGGACAGTGGCTAGAGGGCCAGTCATCGTCATGCTGCAACCCCACGCGCCTTGGCACGTCAGCGCTCGATGCGACGCCGCCCGCTTCGGAGGTCCGCAATTTGGCCCTTTTTCGTCATTCGTCATTCAGCTCAGGCGCTCTTCATGTGAGGGTAGAGACAAGAATGAGGCCACTGCTTCAGCATGCTTCACGTTCGGTTGTCGCCAGTACGGTAGCGCCTTCGTCACGATTTTCCAGTAATGTTGCTTGCAGCGCGTCGTCGGTGTTGTGGAGGTGTCGGTATCGCTCAGCTTCGGGTGGTGCGCTGAGGTGGGATGGAAAGACGCCATCGAAGGCCGACGTATCTGGGCAATGGTCGCGACGTACTTTCACAAACTCGGCAAGATGGAGGGAAGAAGGAAGACCGCCTAAGCCATCGGATCCCATCGCAATGCCGCCACCCCCGGAAGACGCGAAACCTATACAGCAACCTCCGACCAGATTATCAGGAACCCCACCATCACCGGAAGATCAGGAGCGACTGGAGCGAAGACTTAATGCTATACTAGAGGATCAGATGGCCATCAAAAGAGCCGCAGAGACTTCGGTAGCCGCATTGCAAGAACCGCCCGTCTCTGAAGTCGAACAACTCCCTCCCAAAGAACCGGAACTACCCAAAAAGGATGAGCCCTTGGACAATATAGCTCGTGTACCGGATGAGCATCTGCCGTCGCACCAAGAGAAGCAGCGATGGAACCTCTCAAAACGCTTCTCCGAGGCTATGGATGAGTTGCTACCGAAGCTTGCCGTCGTTACACAAAAGGTCAATACATACACTGGAACCGACTACTCTGGCGTGGAGGCACTCAGGAGGGAAATCAAAGAGCAAGGTATACACGATAGTCCTCTAACTTTGAATTCCTTTGATACGACAGCTAACGCAACGCAGAGAAACTCGTCAAAGCCCGCCGTCTAGCCATTGACTCCGCCAAACAAGCCCTCGATACTGCCCTCGCCCACCAAGCTACCTCGCAAAAAGAAGTCGTCGCTCTCCTTGAGCGCAAGCACTCATGGTCAAACGGCGATCTCGAACGGTACATGGCCCTTATCCGCTCCGAACACATCAACGATCAAGCCGTCCGGGAAGCCAAGGACGCCGTCGCAAACGCCGAGAATGCCTTGGAAGATGCGCGAGCACAATTGGAAAAGAGGGAACGTGCGCAATACCACGAAGAGCAAATTTGGAGCGATACCATCCGAAGGAACAGTACATGGGTTACGTTTGGCTTGATGGGTGTCAATATTTTCCTCCTGTTATTGAGTCTGGCAATCCTGGAGCCATGGCGAAGGAGGAGGATGGTTAGAGAAATCAAGAAGGCGTTGGAGGCACAGCATCAGATTGCTATGGATGCTGCGACATCATCGGCCGCAGCAGCAGCAATTGAACCTTCATCACCCACGCAAGGTCTCATGGCAATCGAAGCAGAGATCGACAGGCTTGTTGATGGTACAGATGAACCTGTAAAGGCCTCGTCTGTGGTACCTGAGGAGGTTGTTGAGGAGTCTCCAACAGCTGGAACAAACATTGTATCGCCGGTCGAACCCGAACCCGAACACGTTCCAGAAGTCGTCTCTGAACCTACCCTAGCTCCGGAAGCTGAGGTATTCACACCAGAAGAAGAGACCCTAGCATCCGACGAACGCGTTAGCATTGCTGAAGAAACTTCACCATCTTACACCACTCCTCGCGCCAATTTTGAAAGCTGGCAGGAAAAGGCCCGCTTCATAGCACATGACGCGGTCAGCGATCGTGTCATTTCAATGCGGCGGATCGATTACACGAGCGCCATTCTCCAAGGCGCTGCGGCGGGTGCTGTCATCACGGCGAGCATAATTGCCATGCTTAGGCCGAGTTGAATGATTTAGCTTTAGCTTTTGTACGAATAGTATCTGTATCAGAAAAGGGTATATAATCTATCGTATGAGGAGTTGCCATACGCCTTAGTTGCTCAATGGCCGCATCCTCGTACCGTCTCCTCTAGTACGCCGTTCTCCCTGTTGACAATATCAGCCAAGGAATTGAGCTTCCTGGTAAGTGGTACATCCGTTGCTTTGATTGTGCCTACAGCCGCATTTATACAATGTTGTCGCGAAATTGGCCGTGGGTTTCGTCCTCGAATCTTCCCTTAACGAGACTCTACGGGAGGCCGAAAATCTTGCTTGAAACCAATATCAAGTGTCACAAGCAGCGACTTGTCGAATCTTTCTCGGCTCGTGCAATACGTTATCGTGAGTAGGGGTCAAAGCCGATGCTGTTCCGCAGAACGACCTTCTGGTTACTTCGGGCTGCAGAAGCACATGTAAATGCCGCCGGCCAGTACAGAGAAGGGGTGGCGGAAATAGCGATGTAGTGTCCGCCATCCAGCACGCGATGACCTCCAAGGGCCCATACCCAGTTTTCAATAAACCAGGGACAGCAGATGGGAAAACACACCAAGCCCCGAATTCGCCTACTCGCTCATGTCCTCACTCTCATTCCCATCGTCGATTCTAGCAAGTACTTCGCTCTCGGTCTTCTTTTCTGTGTCCACCGCCTTCTCTACACTCTGTAGCATGGGTAGCTCAGCAGCACCATCCCAAGCTCTTGCTCTTTTGATGATATGTTGTGACCGTCGGATAACCTCCTCTTCCGCCTTTTTAATCGTACCGCTAACTCTCACGACTCTTATCACGACAGGTATATCGAGGGGTTTGGGGAGGTGAGTGATGTATGTGAGGGCTGCCCAAACCATTTCGTAATGGTCTCGTGGACATCGTATTATGGCTGTGCTGGTTGACGGGGAGCAATAGTTGACTGTGCTAGTCGTTAGCAAGACGATTATGAGTCTCGGGGGATTGTTCACCTTTCAGTCCCGAAGACACCATACCAGAACCGTAGTCGCCAAATAGCTCTTCAACTCCTTCTCGTATCATGCGTATGATTAGTCCTTGCTTGAGGGCATCAGGCGTGGGCGAATGGATTTGGATAACATCTGGCAGCTGCGCCTTGCTCTTCGCAGGAGGTTCTGGGTATAGGAAGTTGACTACCAAGTAGCGATTCTTGACGCGCACCATGTTGGCTCAAACTGTGTCGTGTGTCGTGTGTAGCTGTGTAGCTGTGGAGTATGCGCGCGCCGAAAAGATGTGGGGTGTCCAAGGGAAAGGCCAGCGGAGCCTGGAAAATAAAATGACAGGCAAAAATCCCCGAAGACGCGCGATCGTTGCGCAACCACCGCAATTACAGACGCTCACAATCGATGCCCGCGACAATTCCCAAGCACGCGCAAAGAAGACGCGAAATTCACTAAAATAACAAGCAAGCCCCCATCCGTCAATCACAAGCAAGCGCGATCCATGCATTAGCGCATGAAGCGTGAACCGTCTTGGCTATGACGCACATGGCTAGAGGCAGCATCCCCAGCTTTAATGGCTCTCCTTCGGCAGCTGCACCAACACCGTCAACGGCTACCACCACAATAGACCCACACCATCACCACGCTCTAGTCTCTCGAGGGCTCATCTCCTATTCGAAATCTCCTTCGAATCCCGAATCCCGCAAACGATCGAAAGCGCCTCCCGCCAAGCCTAGAGCCCTGCGCCTTCCTCCGCCAACCTTCAACATGGCGTCTTCGTCTTCTTCCACGCCGTTGCTATAGTACTTCTTCCTGATACATGACAAACATTGCGAATGACAGTAATCTAACAATACTACAGCGCATGCATAGCCCACAACACAACCGTCCTGACCGAGCACACCGCCTCTGCCTCCTCTAACGCCTCTTCACTCGTGTCCCTCGTCCTCCCGCGCATCGCCCACGACAAATCCGCCCACAAAACCATCGATCAATCCAAGTTCTTCATTCATTGCCTCGTCAAGTCGCCCTCAGACTTCCCCAACAACCAGTCTACAGCCGGCGGTCTCACCTTCCTCGTCATCGCTGAACGCGACCTCGGCCAGCGCATACCCTTTGGCTTCCTAACGAACCTCGAGAAGAAGTTCTTTGCCGAATTTGAGCCTGGAAGCACAAACTTCCATGACTTGCCGCCGTATGGATGTGCGAGTTTCAATGGCGCGTTGAAGAGGATGATGGTGGAGCAGGGTGGTACTCAGGCTGGACAGCAGGATGCGCTCAGGACAGCGCAGCGCGAGATTGAGGGTGTAAGGGAGATTATGACGGAGAACATTGAGCGTGTGTTGGAGAGGGGTGAGCATATGAGTGTGCTGGTTGACAAGACTGGCAGACTGGGTGAGAATGCAAGGGACTTCAGGGTTAGGTCACGGACGCTGAAGAGGAGGATGTGGTGGAAGAATGTCAAATTGATGGTGCTGTTGACGCTCGTCGTCATATTTCTGATCTATCTGTTTGTCGGCTTTGGCTGTGGTCTTCCCGGTAAGTTTATTAGGAATGGCAGGAATCCGTGCGAGCTCCAAATCGCGTTAAGCAACAAAGGCGCGCACGGCTTCCCGCCACCCCTGGTGCCCCCTCATGGATATCCAACCAAGGTGCTCGCAATCTCTCGAACCATGACCTAACGAACAACAGGTTGGGGACGTTGCCTCGGACACTAGACTCCTGCCAGTACCGGCACGACACCAAGGCTTTCCGAAAAGCGACATGGCCTTCACGAAGCGAATACGACGTCTCCAGAGAGAATGATGCGATTCACGCAAAGTTCGACGACTTTGCGCAACGTGGAGAGTTTGTTTCCATTGTATACATGCACCAGGGGCGAGGCGTCTGGCGTCTTTCCTATTCCCAGCAGTAGTAACGACTACCTTCATTTCCAATCCCATTCCGTTTGACCACACCATTCCATGGACTCCAAATCGTGCAAATTCCTTTCCCGTAATACCGCCGATAGTTACACAGTCCGATTGATGCACCGATCTTCCTCCTGACACCGATCCATGTTCCCAACCTCCATCAGAGGACCCACCTAAACGCCAGAAGAAATCGAAGTAAAAATGAAATGACTTTCCCCCCTCTTTGCGAATATACAACAATAACACCGAAAAATGCTGCAGAAAAAGTGAAATAGCTTCCCCCCATCCTGATGTTGATAGTTTTACATCATACATATGCCGTTAACCTGCGACCAAAACTCCGCGGAAATGCTTTTGAGTATCTATCTACAATCTCTGTTGATGATGCTCGTCTATGTTCTGGTATAAACGCGAAGGAAAGTATGCTGAACGAAAACTTGTTGTTGCTTTGTTTGTTTCTGCGAAAACCGTCAAACGCCTGCCATGAAGTCGTGCGCTGTATGGTCTGACTAAGGAGCCATGACCATAGCGAGAAGCGCCATACGGGTGTACAGGCCGTATCTCATCTGCCATGCTGTTAGTTGGGATGTCCTCACCGGATCGTGGTTAGACTTACCTGTCTGAAATAGGCTGCCCTAGGGTCAAAGTCCACCTCCTCGTTAATCTCGTTGTTCCTTGGTAGCGGATGCATGACAATCATGTTCGCCTTGGCCCCCTTCAGCAGCTTGTTGTCGATGACGAACGCATCCTTGACGGCCTCGTAGCTGGCAACATCTGGGAAGCGTTCCTTCTGCACACGAGTGCAGTACATGACATCCGATGAAGCGATAATGTCGTCGGTTAGCTCAGTGGTGACCTTGTTTAGCTGACCGCGGGCCTTGAGTGCATCGGTGACACCAGAAGGCATGGGTAGGGACGAGGGCGACACGAGGTTGATGGTGACATCGTAGTGAGAAAGGAGCTCGCAGAGGGAGTGAACTGTGCGGCCGTACTTGAGGTCACCGACGAAGGTAATGTTGAGGCCGTTCACTGTACCAAGCTCCTCTCGAATGGTGAAAATGTCGAGAAGAGCCTGGGTAGGATGCTCGCGGCTACCGTTACCAGCGTTGATGATGGGCACATCTGAGAATTTGGTGGCGATGTTGATCGACTCCTCAGATGGATGACGCAGGACAATGGCATCACCGTAGCAGCCCAGAGTGCGGATAGTGTCGGCGATGGACTCGCCCTTCTGTGTAGACGACACCAGTTCGTTGATAACGACAACCTCACCACCGAGACGCTTCATGGCAGCATCGAATGAGGCAGAAGTCCTAGTGGATGGCTCGCAGAACAGGGTGCAAAGGACGCGACCCTTGAGGATGTCGAGACAGCCCTGGCGCTGAGTACCAAGACGCATCTCCTGAGCAATAGTGAACAGCAGATGGAGGTCTGCGCGGCTGAACTGCTTGACAGAGGTGATGTGTTCCCTCTTGAATGGCGACCTTGCAAGAAGTTGCTGTAGCGACAGCGAGCCGTTGAGCTTAGACAGAGGCCCAGAAGACGAGTCGTGTGCTCCGGGAGCTGCAGCGAACTCCTGGAAGTCCACCTTGCTGATCTCCATGTCATAGTGACGAGCGATAGCCTCGATCAACAATTTGGCGTTCTTGACGTTGGTTACCAGAGGAGTCTGGTAGTCGACGGCCATACGACGGGTGCGGTATCCTCTGCTCATGTAGTTGGCAGGCCGGCGGAAACGGTTGCTGGATGGCAAGTTGATGTACAAGTCGATGAGGTTGTTTGACAAATGCTGAGTGAGCGAGTACTCTTGCTTTTGGTCGTCGTGTTCACCACTTGACAGTACTTCCAAAAATTTGACAGGGATACCGTGCTCTTGGATGTAGTCGGCAGTTCCAGCAGTGGCGAAGAGGTTGTAGCCCATCTTGTGCAGACGTTCAATCGAAGGCAGCATCTCTAGCTTGTCTTTGAATGATCCGATGGATAGCAGGATGTTCTTCTTCGGCAGCCTGAAGCCGGTGGCAATGAGGCCCTTGATGTAGGCCTCGTACTTGGTACGACCGAAGCAAGCGACTTCACCAGTAGAAGCCATTTCCACACCGAGAACGGGATCGGCACCAGAAAGACGGGAGAAAGAAAATTGAGGAACCTTGACACCAACATACTCCGCGGGAATGTTGACAGGAGGGTATTCAGTGACAGGTAAGCCTGACATGGCCTTGGTGGCCATCTCGATCAGGTCGACGCCCATGACCTTGGAGACGAATGGGAAAGATCGAGAGGCGCGGACGTTGCACTCAATGACCTTGATCTCGTTGTCCTTGGCAATAAACTGGATGTTGTAGGGTCCAGTCACGTTCAATGCTATACCGATTTTTCTCTAATGAGGAGTTAATAGATGTCTCGTAGATGCTTGTGGGTAATAAAACTTACAGTAGCATCCTCAATTTGTCGGATAGTGTCTTGATCCAAATCCTGCGGCGGAAGGATCAAAGTGGCATCTCCAGAGTGCACACCGGCGTTCTCGACGTGCTCCGAGATGAAGTGGCCGATCATCTTACCGTTGCTCGCGACGGCGTCCATTTCAATTTCCTTTGCGTTCTCGATGTACTTGGTGATGACGACTGGGTGCTCTTTGGACACGTCTACCGCCTGGTTGAGGTAGTTCTCCAGATCATGTTTGGAGTAAACCGTATTCATTGCAGCACCGGAGAGGACGTATGAGGGACGAACCAAGACAGGGTAAGATACGCGGTCGCAGAACTCCATGGCTTCGTCGATGCTGGTGAGCTCCTTCCAGGCGGGCTGGTCGACATTAATGCGGTCGAGCATGCGGGAGAACTTGTATCGGTTCTCGGCGTTGTCGATCATCTCAGGGGAGGTACCAAGAATCTTGACGTTCATGCGGTGCAGAGGCAGAGCGATGTTGTTGCTCGTTTGGCCTGAAAAGATCAGTATTTGGCCGGCGTAGATTTTGTATGATCAAAACTCACCTCCCATGGAGACAATGACACCGCTGGAGTTCTCCAGGGTATAGATGTCAAGGACCACCTCGAGGCTGATGCTGAATGCAGGAGTACGAAGTCAGCGTATGTCTCACATGCAGTTTGTACGGGCACATTGCTTACTTGTCAAAGTACAATCTGTCTGCTTCATCGTAGTCGGTTGAAACCTAAATTGATTAGCAGAAAAAACAGGAGGGGTGTTCGGGGACTCTAGGACGCACGGTCTCCGGGTTCTACATTTGCAGTCAGTATTTGATTCAAGCGTGAGAGTATGAAATGGTGGCCAAATAAAAGAAAATCCGAGGGAGTGGGAATGGTCTGTAGGTGTTCGCAGATCTAACTGGTTTCCGATCAAACCACAAAGATTGTGCGAAGACCACTAGGCTACTTCATCCCCTGTGTCTGCGAAGACACACTAATTGGACAAAGATCCCATGTGTGATGGGCAATGGAAGTGTGATAACAAGGGGCAGTACTTACGTAGTTCAACATGACGGTCTTGAAGCCCTGTTCTCTGAGAGTGCGAATAGCGCGGACGGAGCACCAGTCGAACTCGACCGACGATCCGATGCGGTACACACCTGATCCGAGCACCATGATACCCTTGTCGTTGAAGCTAATGTCGTGCTCCGCAGCGTTGTATGTCAGGTAGAGGTAATTCGTCACTGCAGGGAACTCAGCTGCGACGGTATCGATCTGCTTGACAACAGGGAAGATTCCAGCATCGACACGCACGCGACGCACCGCAAGCTCATTGGAGGCCCAAAACTTGGCAAGTTGGCGATCGGAGAAACCCAGCTGCTTGGCCTTCTTCAACAATGGCATGGTGATGCTGACGGTGTTGTAGCTTGCCATTGACCTCTCGAAGTCACTGAGAGTCTTGAGGCGGCTGAGGAACCACTTGTCAATCTGAGTCATTTCCCAGATCTTGTCGACGCTGTATCCAGCCTTCATGGCGTTGGCGATAGCGAAGAGACGCTGGTCGGAAGGTGTCTGCAGTTCCTGATCGATCTCCATCAGGGCCGGGGTCTCGTTGAAACCAAGGTTGCTGGGGTCGATCTCGCGGATAGCCTTTTGAATAGCTTCTTCGAAGGTACGACCAATGCTCATAACCTCACCAACACTCTTCATGGATGAACCGAGGAGTGTAGACACACGCGTAAACTTCTTCAAGTCCCAGCGAGGAATCTTAACAACGACGTAGTCGAGCGATGGCTCGAAGCAAGCACATGTCACGCGTGTGACTGAGTTGGAGATTTCGTTGAGAGGGATGTTCAGACCGAGCTTAGCTGCGACGAAAGCAAGGGGGTATCCCGTTGCCTTGGAAGCAAGAGCAGAAGAGCGCGACAGACGGGCGTTCACCTCGATGATACAGTACTCCTTTGAGAATGGGTTCAGTGCGTACTGAATGTTGCACTCACCGACAACACCGAGATGACGGATGACGTTCACCGCGGTTGTTCGGAGCATGTTGTAGTCAGTGTCTGACAGAGTTTGCGAGGGTGCAACCACAATGGAGTCTCCCGTGTGGATACCCAAAGGGTCGAAATTCTCCATGTTACAGACGGTAATGCAGTTGTCTCGGCAATCCCGAACGACTTCGTACTCGATCTCCTTCCAGCCCTTCATGCTGCGCTCGATGAGAATTTGGGGACTCGCGGCGAATGCCTTGTTGCAAAGATCCAGCAGCTCAGTTTCGTTGTTTGCAAAACCACTTCCGAGCCCGCCAAGAGCGTAAGCAGCTCGGACAATGACAGGAAAGCCGATATCCTTGACGACGCGCATAGCCTCTTCAACATTGTTGGCAGACGCAGACTTGGCACACTTTTCGCCAATCGACTCCATGCTACGGGCGAAGAGCTCTCGGTCCTCGGTAGTGATGATGGTATCGATTGGAGTACCGAGCACCTTGACACCGAGACCTTCGAACTCGTCCTTCAGTTGAATACCGACCTGGAGGGCAGTTTGACCACCGAAGGTTACGTAGATACCATCAGGCCGCTCCTTCTGAATAATCTTGCGTACAAAGTCTGCGTTGACGGGCAGGAAGTAGACCTTGTCGGCAAGACCCTTGGAGGTCTGGATAGTAGCGATGTTGGGGTTGATCAAAATCGTGTAGATGCCCTCTTCCTTCAGAGCCTTGATCGCCTGACTACCAGAGTAGTCGAACTCTCCCGCCTGTCCGATGCTCAAACCTCCACTACCGAGAACGAGCACCTTCTTGACATCGACCCTAGGGGTGAGCTTCCTGTTCTCCTCAAAGGTGCCACCAGGAAATTCAACTGGCTGCGACAAGACTTCAGATGATGTCATGGCCTTCTGGATAGTGCTGATGAAGACGTCGAAAAGGTACTCGGTGTCGCGGGGACCAGGGGTGTGCTCAGGATGGAATTGCACACTGAAGTAGGGCCTGCGGACGTGTCGGATACCCTCGTTGCTGCCATCGTTAGCGTTGACGAAGAGCTCCTCCCAGCTGTTGGGCAGTGTCTTTGAATCTACGGCATAACCGTGATTCTGTGATGTGATGTGGCACTTGCCAGTGAGCAAGCTGGTGCAAGGAATGTTGGCACCACGGTTACCGAACTTCATCTTGACTGTGTCGGCGCCGGCAGCTCGTGCGAGCAACTGGTGACCAAGACAGATACCAAAGATGGGTGTCCGCGCTTCGTCCATGGCTGTCTTGATGTGCTTGACGGTAGACTGCATCATAGCTGGGTCACCAGGGCCGTTTGAGATGAAGAGACCATCGTAGTCCTTGCCCGCAAGCGCAGGGAAGTCGTAGTCCCATGGGACTTGCAGGACTTCGACTCCTCTCCGCACCAAGCACCTGAGCTGGTTGTATTTGAGACCGACGTCCACGGTGACGACACGTACGGGGCGGCCGGAGGGGTGCTTGAGGGCAGTCGCAGGGTCGGGCTTGTAGAGCTTGGGTTCCTTGATGGAGACTGTGCACGTGTTAGGGCAGATGTTCCTATGAGTTGGCGGCTTACATACCTTCAGCGACCAGGTTCTTCTTGTTGGGGTCGAGCCATTCGATCTGCTCGAAGCTGCTCCTCCAGTCCACCTCGTCGTCGGCAAGGGTCTGAGTGTTGACTGCACCATTGGTGAGGGAGGTAGAGGAGGGAGTAGGTCCTGTCCTCTGCATGAGACGTCCCAGCATGCTTCCCTCCTCTCGGATGCGCTTGGTCAGCGCTCGCGTGTCGACGCCGGTGATGGCGGGCACGCCCTGTTCCTTGAGCCATGCGCCCAGCGAAGAGGTGGCCAAGTGATGCGAGTATTCCTCGCCAGCATATGTAGCAACAACCAATCCTGCAATGTGAATCTCGCTGGATTCGAAGTGGGCTGGAACGCCCTCGAGAAGGGCGTCCATCTCTTCCCTCGAGGGCACACCATAGTTGCCTACTAGGGGAAACGTGATGACCAAGATCTGGCCGCGGTAGGAGGGGTCGGTGATTGACTCAGGGTAGCCAACCATACCCGTCTGGAAGACGAGTTCTCCGGAAATGCTCTTGTCAGCACCGAAGCTGTTGCCGAAGCAGACATGGCCATCTTGAAGCTCGAGAGCCAAGTTGTGGCTTTGGTCGGGCTGTGGAGCCATAATTGAAGGTACAAGTGACAGCTCTAGGGCTATGGAACCCTTGAGAAGCGAGACTGCCAGGCAATTGTAGAGAAGAGAAGACGCGAAGCCTGAGAAAAGGAAAAAAGTTTCGGAGTCTCACATCAACGAAAAAAACGTGAGTAGTCTAGCTGCCGCCGCATGGCGGGGTTGATTGGTTCCGATACCCCACCTTAGCGAATGACGAGTTTGGTTGGCCCTTCTGTGCCTCGCCGAGAGCCTACCTCGATCGCAGAGCAAGAAAAAAAATACTATACCTCTCCTACATCGACGTCTGCTGCGGTTTGGTCTCCTCGTCGTGTTGCTCACCAGAAGCTGAGGGTTGGAGTCGTACCGAATCTTGATGGGTATCACGATGCCTCTCACAGCAGAGTGAGCGACGCTGGGTAAGTGAGGACTGGCTACACTTCCCTTGAGATTAGCACCTACTGCATGTCGACAACCTTCAACAAAGACCTTGTTCTGCAAGGACTCGCATGGCGGTGTGAAGACGAAGCTGCATGCATCGCCAAAGCTGCCAATCGTGAGTAGCGGGAACACCTTTGACGAGGTGGGGCTATGATCAGCGCAGGATGCTCATGCACGACGACATCACCGTCTGGCGTGCCTCTGTGCGCAAGGCCATGTGTGTGCATGCGCAGACATCGCAGGCTCTGGGTGTTGGTGTCTTCCAGTCCGACTGCGGCTAGATGACAAATTAGATGGAGCAATTATCTGAATGTCATGCAGGGCCGGTAGCCTCGCCCTAGAAGCAAAAGACAGGGTTGCTGGCAGGGTATATAATGATCGAGATTGTCTAGATGCCTTGAGATCGCGGACCTCTTGACCGCATCCCTGGGGGTTCTGGGCGATGGAAAGTAGTGAAAAGTCTCATCAGCTCGTCTCTCGTGATGGAGAGAGAGAGCGAGAGAGAGTCGCAAAGAAAGTTTCGCGTACCTCCATGAGGCATATGCAGGATCTGAGGTATTTTATATGTATGCACTCTGCACCCCAGAGTGCTAGACATACCCACTCCAGGGCAATCGTCTCGATGATGACTCTGGAAATGGCGCTTTTTTCCCCTCTGGCCTGGCTCACATGGCATTCTGGACATGCAACGAGGGGCGCCGCCAAAAGCAAGTCGTGTCTGCATGTGCTCCATGCCCGCGTCTATTGGCTACACACGCGTGCGTCTGGGGCAGGGACGACGCGAGATAAGCATCGAGTCTTACCCTTCTGCATCTTCTCTCCACGCTCAACATGGCGCATGACGGGCTGGACTTCCTAGGCGGTGAACTGCGTGTGGCACGAAGGTAGGCAAGAGCCCTGTTCACGATCCTCCATGTCGTGCTTCATTTCCCACCCGTGATGAAACCTAGCACTAGCACTCTCCACCACCCAACTCGCACCACCACGCTCTCCCCTACCTACGCCGACGCTGACGAGGAATCCCGTTTCCTTTAGAGGCTCGAGGTAGTTTCCATGTTCGCTTCATTTTTCAGCAAAAAGTCACGCCGGCCATCGGAGACCACGCCACTTCTCGCGGCCATCAACCGCTACCGTCGTCGCCAGAATGGAGAGGATTCGGACAGTGACAACGAGCCAGAGGGCATGGCGCAGTACGACCAAGACCACGACGACCAAGACCAAGACCAAGACCGCTACCAAGACGGGCCCTTGCTGCCCGTCTTTTCTTCCCAAGTTTTGGGTAGGCGGAGGAGAATGCTTGCTTGTTTGTAGCACTGACAACGCCCACAGATCGCATCCCCATCTACAACACCACGCACGCAATCCGCATAATTCTCGTCCAGCGGTGCGAAACCACACTGTCCTGGGACCAACTGCGCTCCCCGCAAGTGTCGCAGTTCCTCGTCAAGCCCATCCAGCAGCAGATTCGCTCCGACCAGTTTTCGCGCGGGCTCCTGTACTGCCTGCTGGCCAACTGCCTACAGTTCAAGAAGGAAGGAGAGGAGAACCCCGGCAATGTGGGCGTCAGTAAGACGCGGGCGCTCATATGCGAGCTTCTGGCTATGCGCCTGCTCAAGGAGTTCTCTACGCGGGAACTCATCGATGCCCTCTCCTACGACTTCGATCCTTTGCAGGGCATGATGGTGCAGGGACGCGGTAACAACACTCCAGGCGGCGCAAGCTGGTCGCGACAGGCCTACCGTGCTGCGCGCATCTCCACGCTCGAGATTGCCATTCGTGCGCAGGCGAAAAAGTTTCTTGCCCATCCTCTGGTAGTACGTCAGCTAGAAGCCATTTGGGCGGGCACCATCGTCTTCCACTCCGCAGCCGACAGCCTACACCGGAAGCCAGACTCTCCCCAAGAGCGCGGGTACAACGTCCGTGACAATCTCTCCCCGCGAACAGGCCCATCTCGTCGCATGTCGCCTACCAAACCCGCGCCTCCCCTGCCTCCGCCCGCTGCGCTTCTCAGGCGTACAGTGACGCTCTACGACCCCCACGACGCCTCCCTCTTCAAGCTCTCCCGTCTCCGTGTTCCTCGCTACCGCAACCTGTTCTCGACTCTTTCCTTCGCCATCATGCTGGGCCTGTTCCTGGCTGTCCTGGCCGAGAAGTCGGACGACATTACGGCACTCGAGGTTCTGTTTTGGTTCTGGAGTGCTGGATACATGCTTGACGAAGTGGTCGGCTTTTCGGAACAAGGCTTCGGCCTATACATTATGAGTGTGTGGAATGCTTTTGATCTAGGCATTCTCCTCATGTTCATGGCTTACTACGTCTTACGCCTCTACGGTATTCTCATGCCCGACGTCAGCCGCCATGGAGTGGCTGCTATGGCTTACGATGTGCTGGGATCTACTGCGGTCCTGCTTTTTCCTCGGCTGTTCTCGGCTCTGGATCATTATCGATACTTTTCGCAGCTCCTCATCGCCTTCAAGATGATGGCTATGGACCTGGTTGCGATTCTAGTCCTCATTGTGATAAGCTGCAGTGGTTTCTTTGTCGCTTTTAGCCTGGCCTTCAAGAGAGATCTCGGCGCCTCCGATGCCGCCTACGCTATTTTCCAGCTGGTCATGGGTTTCACACCTGCCGCATGGGATCTCTGGGGCGAGGTCAACTTTCTCGGCAAGACTCTACTTGCTCTGTTCCTCTTCATTTGTCACTTCCTCATCGTCACTATTCTTGTCACTGTCCTGACCAACTCCTTCATGGCAGTCGTCAAGAATGCCGATGAAGAGCATCAGTTCCTGTTCGCTGTCAACACCATCTCCATGGTCAAGTCGGATGCGCTCTTCTCCTACATCCCGCCAACCAATATCATTGGATGGCTGTTGATACCGCTCAAGTACACCATGTCTTTCAAGAAGTTCCTGCGTATGAATCGGCTTGTCATCAAGCTGACGCATCTTCCCATTCTGTTCATTATATTCTTTTATGAGCGCGTTCTTCTGTCGCATCTGTCATACGGTCCAACCGATCTGGTCGAACAACGAGGTCGGGCTGAATCCAAAGCACCTGTACCTGCATTCAGCATCCGGGGTCCCACGGAATTATTCAGCCCTCGTCTGCGTGAGCCTTCCGTCACTACCTTTCAGAAGGACCAGGCACTCGAGGAGGTTTTCCGGCGACCTTTTCGTGACCCCAGCTTCCAGCCTACTCCCCGCCATCCGACACCTAGAAGGAACTCGGGTAACGTCGTGTCGGATTGGATGAGGAAGATGGGCGACGATGATGAGAATACACCACCTCAGGACGACTCACGATCAGTTTTAGACCGACTTGAGGGGCCCAATCGGCCATATCTGCGGCGAACGAAAACCGCCGGCCAGCCGAGGCGCAGGCACCCACTCGCTACCCGGACTGTGGTTTCCGATCCCGATGACGCCGTGACGCCGTTGACCCCGGCTATAGCAGAGGAAGAAGAACCGGACTTGAGTTTAGCTATGGCCATGGACACGGTGCCGCAGCAGACTGATGCTGATGGGGATGACGAAGACGACGACGCGAGTACCGACCAGCAGGTCACTCCGCGCGTGGAACAAGGTCAGAAAGAAAGCAAGCGGCCTCGGACAGGATACGAATCTTCCGAAGATGAGTCCTTCCGTACCCCAATGGCTATTCTGCCCAAGTCGCAAAGTCATACTCCGGCCATTGTGGCCTCGCCTTCTAATTCCAGCTTCAAAGCGAAAGCACCCCCATCACCCAGCAAAAGGCGATCCAAACCAGGGCACAACCGCAATACGTCCACAAGCACAATCCTCTTCAGTCCTGTCAAGGAGACTATGAACGTTTCCCGTGCTGCGTCTCCCGAAAAGCGACCGAGGACAAGCGCTCGCAGTGGAACTGCTACTGGTACAGCTACTCCCGGGCGTCTGGACGGTTCAAGTGGAACAGGCGCCAAAACTCCAAAGCGTGCTAGTGTGCCCCCTCCTGGTGCGGCTTCCCGTCCTCGTGCGATCATGCCACCGCGCGGGATGTCATCCAACCTGCTGTCTAAGAGCAACTTGGTACGCGAGCCGTCGTTCAACGCCATTGCTCTGGATCTCGCATCGGATCTCGGAGACAACAATCTCAACCCCAACTTTGGTAACCTCAACGGACTGCCCGCATCGTTTACCACGCAGTTCGAGATGGCTGCTAGGCTGAAGGCGCATGAGATGCAGAAGGGCAGCGACAACGACTCGGAGTCGAACCGCATGAGCAGAATCATGCTTGCAAGAATGACGACGCTTGAAGAAGGCTTCCGCGATATGCTTCAAGAAGTCAAGGGGTTGAAGCAAGGAGAAAGCCAGGTGAGCAGTCGCGGTACCCACTCTCCACCGAATGAGATGTCTACCAAGAAGAAGGGCAAGGCGACGAAGAAGAAGATGAGCATTAGACGAAGTGATGAAGAGCCAAGAATGGGCTCTAGCCTATAAACAAGTAACGAGGCCACGTGTGGCGCTTCGCATATCTCGGTGTTTTCAGGGTTATCTTGCATGGCTTGCATTTGGTCGTTTTGGGTCTGGCATAATTGTTTCGACGACAAGATATCCCATGGGTGTTTTCATGTCTGATGAGCGGCGTTTTATTCGGCTCGACGAGCATGCATCGCCTGTGTCTTGCTTTTGTATCCTTGGTCCTCGTTTTGTCTGTTGAAGTCTGATTGTAATGTCTAGATCAAATACATTGGTATCACAGTAATCCGTCAAAACACAAGACGATGTTTAACTTTTGGTTCTCAAGCACACTACAGCGAGCTTGCTGTTGTCTATTCGTTCAAAATTCTTCGCGTGCGCACCAATACGCACCATATCCATGCCCATTATGACATTTTGAATATCTTCTACCTGTTTCTCAACTCCCAGAAAGAGCTATTGTCGCGAGCAGCTTAATGTAGGCCCCGCAGTCATTTTGGTGTCTCGCCTGCAGCACACAACAACTGTCCATGCGAACCTTGGAATGACAGATGAGAATATTTGGAGATCCGCATTGGAGGCTATAATTTCCCCCCTGACTATCACATATAAGACACGACCAGATGATCCCTAGCAGCTATACGTACAAAGTGCAGGAACGCGCATGTATGTGTTGCGCAAACCACCTCACTCCCTGCGGACAAGTCCATGGCTATATCTATATTTATTCCGCCAACAGACATTCGAGACCCAGGAAAGTGGGTCCAGCTCCTCGATGAAGCATCGATCTGACGTCGTGGGCATGTCGTGCGTTGTGACGCGCGCCCTTTTCCCCACAAGCACCCTCTTCCCTGCGGGCAATCGGCGCAGGGGAGAGCCAGCATACTCGGTGTTTCGTATATTGGAGTGATCTGTGGATTTCCATAATTAGTTTCTACAGCTCAATTGAACCCTCTACTCTTAAGTCCAAGTTGCACTCTTCAATCGCTCGACAAGTTGCTGCTGCCATTGACCATCCCTTCCCCCCCCCCCCCTCCCCCCGCATCCGTTACCCTTTCTTCTAGGAAACCGGAACGTTTTACCCCGCAAATCACCCTGAGCCTCACACCATCTTCTCAAGGTCACATCATACACACACATACATACACACGGAACAGCATACAGCGCAAGTAACAATATGGCGCCTATCCACAAGACACCCAGCGAAGAAGGTACGCATCTCACTTTCCCAGCACTTGCGTCCACCAAACTCACCAATCCGAGTAAGCACCGCTAACATGCCGTTCTTGCACAGAAATCGCAAACACCCTCGGCAACCTCCAACTCTCGGCATCGCATCCGCAAAAGACGGCGCAGAAGCCCAAGTCCAAGCCTGTGGCAGATAGCTGGGAAGCCGAACTCAGCGGCTCAGATACCGAAACCGACGAGGTAGACCTCGGCAAGTCTGAGGAAAAGGGCTCACCACATGATTCTCTACAACCACTGTCTACCACGACGTCTCGCGACAACCCGCCGAACCCGCCACCGCCTACACCGGCTAGTCCGACGCAGTTTGAGTACCCGGATAATGTGCCGCATAGCTTGAACTCGAGTCTGAGCGATGGTGGGAGTAGGAGCTCGAGCAGAGGAGGTGGGGGCCTGGACAAGCGACCAGAGAAGACAACGGCGGTAGCTGGTAGGCTGATTGCTGGTGCGTTGGGTGTCAGGCCGCCGAAGAGAACGGACGAAGAGAGGGAGTATGATCGTGTCATGAGGGAGAAGGAGAGGAAGAGGAGAAACGAGGAGAGGGAAAGGGAGAAGAGGGAGGCTGAGGAGAGGGAAGCGAGGAAGAAGGCTGTTTGGGATGATTAGGAGAGTCGGTCTACTCTTGTGCTAAGATTTTGCCAACTGTAAGGTATGAAGCGGAAGTCTTTGTTACCATTGTGTATATATATGTATAGTCTACCAAAATGTACAAATCAGATGTAAGAAGCTGACCTGAAGCTCATGAAGACCTGGTGTGCTAGCATGGCACCTGGACTGCGAGCAAAGATATTGGGCAGCGGACGCGTTCGGCCAAAAGCCAAATCGTTGCTTCGCTTGTCATACCGGCAGCACCAATCCTGCCACACATTCTGCAGAATGCTCGTTGGTGCAAAAGAAGCGCATGTAAGTCATGGAAAGTATGTAGTGAATTCAACCCTCTTCGCATATGGCGCATCGTCAGCTAATACGTCAAGACACAAACAGCGCCGCGCGAGGCGGGCTTGGTAAATCCGTGACGCCCGAACCCATAGAATCATATCTGAAAGCAAAACCCATGCCTCCTTTCCGCCATCGCCGCCGCTGAAAGCAATCGTGTGCTCGTAGGTCTTCGGCACGTCGTGCTCGTGGGTATACAAGGTGATGGCCTAACCGCTGGGTGTCAAAGTTTGGTACAGCTGTGGGAAGCTCTGCACAACGTTGCGGGGAGTTGCTGGTCAGCAGCCACCAATCTGCTCCTGGTGGACTTCGAGGGTGTCGCCGTCTTGCATGTCGAGCTGGGTCGTGTCAGCGATTGGTTCAACAAACACAGTCTCGCGCTAACCGCGGAAGACTTCCACTCTCCTACGTACCGTCTCTGGGTTGTCTGCAGCTGTTACGCGCTGGCCGTCGAACAGGAATCGTACGCTCGAGATGTTCTTTCCCTGGCGGTCACAGAAAGCGTTCATGAGTTTGCCGAGGGCAGTGGTGCGCTTAATCTTGAAGAAGACCTCGTTGTTGTTGTCAGTCACCTTGATGTTGAGGTGCTCGCTCTGGCCGCCATCCTCAGGCTTCTGCTGCACGTTGGGCGAGCCGTTGTCGGACATTTTGAGATGTAGAGTGTTCGTGGGCAGTTGAGTAAGATATCAGGCCGCAGAGCGGTAGAGTAAGGCTGCTCGGCAAGGTCAGTCGGCTGTGCTAGCGGAAGCGGTGGAGGACAAGGAAGGAACGTTTCGTCGTGGGAGAGGCGGCTTTATGAGGTGCGGAGATAGCCGTACCTTAAGACCGGCGCTTTGGACGCAAATTACTTGGGGTAATAGAAGGCTCTCGTGAGGCTGCGCAGACGCGTCGGGGGGGTTTGTAGGAGCGGTGGCAACGTGTGAGAGGTTATGTGAAGGAGGAAAGCGCAACGTCGAGGTGGGAGCACTGAGAATTAGTGGGGTCTCGCTCTGAAAGCATTGGCCAGATCTAACCAACCGCATTCACCCTCATCACCTTTACCTGCAAGACATAATCCCTCTTCCCTGAGCCCTGGTAGGATTGCTGGCCCATCTGCATCAACATCTGCACAACTTTTGTATACAGATCGCTGCTGCATTGCGGCTGTTTACGTGGTTCACGATGGTATGCTCATGATGTCACGCTCATGGTGCTGGCGAGAAACACCAAGTTGACAAACTCTTAGGGGGAAATGGACAAAGACCTAAGGACAGACCCACCATGTCATCCTAGAGCATGTGCGATTCAAAGTGTGTACCCCAATCAGCTCACGAGCCATTGTGCTGAGAGACAGATTGCATACAAAAGAACAACTATAACGAAGGGAAGTGCAGAAAAGAGGTACGCATTTCGCATTCCAACAGAGTTATGGGAACATATGTATGAATCTGGACACAGTCTGACTCTGATCAGATCGATGCCCTCTATGAGTGCTGCAATGCCTTCTACAAAGAGCAGGGCGAAAATGCCAGCACTGTGAGCTGTCCGAAATACTCGCTCCTCAAGTGAGTCCTCGATATATCCCAATATACACCATCTCTGACAGCACATTAGACTGAAAATGGAGCAACGTGCCAAGGGTATATCCTAGCTTCTGGGGCAGAACGGTGGATGTGGACCCGAATTCCCATGTAATTGTAGCCATGTATCATAATGAACAAGAACATTCGAAGCTTGGTCCTGAAGTCGACACTGGGGACCTCGATCTATCCATGCTGAAATTTCGTATTCCTGGCCTCATCACAAGACAATAGCATGTCTCGACAGTAGGCCATACGTCTGTCAAGTATACGCCATCGTGCAATTATGGACATGGTAGCGTAAAACACGAATACCTATCAAGGTTCATTTCGGCCAGAAGTCTTGCGAACGAGGTCCTTCATGCAGCCAGCGAGCCGATAGACGACCATCACGCGTCGGCATCTGGAAGCCCAAATACCGCCCGACGACAGTAGTGTCTGGAGTAATTCACATAACGTTCGAGAGTTTGTTGGTTAGTTTATGGGATGTAACAGTTCCTATATCATCCGCACTGTCAATCCCCACTTGGGAGTCCAGCCAGGTTACCAGGAAGCGTGTTGATCTGGGACAGCACGAGCGCGTCATGAGAAACTGAAGATTCCTGACGAGACTCTAAAGGCGCCGTCCTGTGAAAACATTGTACCGAGAAAATCCGGGTACGGGCAGATTTCGAGTTTTATATTCGCTAGCGCGCTGGGTCTTGGCGACGCGCTAACCCGCAGGGACATCCGGGCGCGACTTCTGTTTTGTGATGAGTTTAGGGCTGTCAACCACGAGCATCGCAAGCTCTCAACACGACATTGGGGCGCGTTTAATCAACTGTTTTTGAGATCGCCTTTTCTCCTTCCTTCTGTCATTTCCAGCCTTCACCCCTTTCCTTCATCATGGCTTCACGATCACTATCGCGCCAGTCGCAGCCGACTGCAGCTCAGGTAAGTCATCAAGAGCTTCAACTGCCCCCTACGATACTTCCAATCTACCTGTGATAGGCGCTCACACACTCTCTAGTCTCATAATAGCAACGCGCTTTCTTTCGGAACGTCACGAGTCACGAACGGCACCAAAGCCAACGATCCGCTACAACCGCTGCGTGCAATGGCCGAACGTGTAGGGAAAGAGGTGGAGAAGTTCGCAGAGCGAGTGGACCACTGGCATGTTCATGGTAACGAATCGAAGAAGGCCAAATACCAGACCACAGTCAAGCTGGTCGGCAAGTTTCAAGACGTTGCGGAATCACATGTGAAGGAGCTGAAGCGGACGACGGAAGCGGAGAATAAAGGAAGCCTCAGCAAGACTGTTCGACGACAAATACAGAGTATGGCAGATGCGTCAGACAATGCAGGTCAGAGCGTCTTCGGCCAGTCGTCTCAATCAGTCATTCCATCTATCGAATCAAGCACCGCCCCCGTTTCTGCCAACGTCCGAGAGTTACGAGAATGGCAGGCGGAGCTTGCGACATGGAAGCTGCTGAAGTTGGTCATCGAGCATTACAACCCCGAACCTGGCACCGATGTGGCGGCGGAAAAGCAAGCGCGACTAGAACAGGTTGGCGGAAATGCACGATACTGCAAGAACAGCGAGATCTGGGACCGTTTTCTGTTGGAGGACGATCAGGCGAAAGAGAAGGCGCTCGTCCTTCGCTGGCTAGAGCAAACGGCCCGCGACAGCGACAGCGATGTCAAGGCGATTATCACAGGGTTGGAGGAGCACTCTGGAAAGGGTGCACACACCTGGACGAGCGGCTGGTTGGAGACGAAAACGAAGATCAAGCAGGCGAAGCGCATGGACGACACAGACCAACCTCTGAAACCAACACACTCGAACCTCAAAACATCAGACAGGACCGCGGACCTCGTTACCCAACTAGACCCGGACGCTCCTTCACGGCAAAAGCGCGCACTCGAGAGGAGTGATGAGTACTATGAGCGCTCTCTCTGGATGGTCGCATACGAGATGATGCGACGCGGACTACCCTGGAAGACTATTGTCGACTGGTGCTACGAGAGGAACGAGTCGTGGCGCGGCGTCAGTATTGGAGCGGCGTACGAAGGCCATCCAGAAGGCGGGCCAAATGTCGCAGGCCCGACCGTCGGCTACCTGTTCCGCCGCATGTGCTTCTATGCCGCAAGGGGAGCTCGGATACCGTATGAAGGCGCCGTATATGGTCTGCTGAGCGGAGACTTGAAGCAGGTACAGACAGTCTGCAGGTCTTGGGACGACCATCTGCATGCGCACTACAACGCACTTCTACTTTCCCGGTTCGACTCATATCTCCAGAAGAATTATCCGAACCGAGTGACAGAGAGCCTAACCCAGAAGTTCCTATTCCAAGATGCTGTCGCCAACATTGGAGACTGGGAGAAGTCACCTGAGAAGGTGATTGAACTTCTAAAGCAACAGAGGAGTACAGCCGCCCAAGCGGTCTCTCCAATCAAGCTTATTCAGAGCGCACTTATCGGCAGAGACACTGATGATTTGATGCTGAAGGTCGGTGTGGCTCTTGCGGATATGTTCGACAAGGACGACCGACCGCATAGTCTCATCATACATCCAGACTCCGTAGAAGAAGACCGAAGCCCGATACCTGCTGGAGACCATCGCACATTCCATGCGGGACAACACTACCGGACCCTTGCAAAAGATCCACATGCTTTCCGCATCCTGGTCCACATCTTCATTGTCCTTCGCAACGGACTCCATACGCTTTTCGAGGACACACATCAGGACAAGATATTTTTGGCCATGGACAACGTCATCGCAGCTTACATCGAGTTCCTACGTCTCACCAAACGATTCGATACCATACCACTATACGCAGCGCAACTCATCGACGAACGAGCAGCTTACAGTCTCGCGCGCGTCCTACCTGATATTAAGAATAGCTCTGAGCAACGCCACTCCGTTGCGCTCATGGAATCATACCGGATCGACGTCGTCCAGGTTATATCGCAGAGCTTTACGTTTGCTTCAAGAGACAGTGGATTTACGCACTTTACCAAGGAAGGCTATGGCGTTATCACAAACCCTATCAAGCGGTTCAATATCTTGGAGAAAATCACTCTTCCGACTGAGCAGCTCTTATGGCCAGGTGTGCGTGTCAAGCGGACATTCGGTGGTGCCGAGATAAGTCCACAAGATGAGATCGTCATCGATGCGGTGCAATGGTACAGCTACGTCGGAAAAGATTACGAAAACACGTTTGGACACCTCAAGAGCGCGCTGACCATCTTCCTGCGTAAGTTACGTCCAATATAGACATTCATAAACTTGCTGATATATTTTGTAGTCAACGGTCGGCTTGCCGCTGCCGAGAAGGTCATTAGCGATCTCAGTGTCGAGTCTCTGTCCTTGTCTCGAACAGAAGCTCTGCTCGGTTACCCCTTCGATTTCACAACGGCAGGCGCGGAAGAACAAGATGAGCAACAGCTCCACGAACATCGCGACAACCTCTCAACTTCCGCACGAGCAGCCGCTATGCCTATAGCACAACTGCCCAACGCAGATCAACACCGGGAAATTGTAGATGGCCTACGCAAGAGCAGCACGCCATACTACACGCTCCAGCAGATTGTTCGCCTGTTGGTTCTCTTCCGTGAATGGCGTGAAGAGGAACAAACACTCATTCAGTCAGTCACCTCTTTTTCCCGTGTCTCTACGCAAGCCAACTAACAACATCTCCAGAATCCGTGCCGAACGCAAGAAAGAAGGCGCCTCTGCCAAACACAAGCCCGATACTCAACGCACGAAAGCGCTCCTAGACTCAATCTCCAACGTCTTCGATACCCTCATCCCTGCCATATCCCAAGCCTCGGCTACAGACCCATACTATCTTACACAGAAAACCTGGGACCTGATGAAGGCATACATACCGGACATGATACTCGCATACCTCTCTGTCCTACAAGCAGCATCCTGGTTCTTGAACAAGGACCCTGCGATCAAGGCCATGGAAGTCGCTGTTGTAGTAGCCGACCAGGGCAATGAATGGGTTCAAAGGTGTCTACTTGAGACGGGGCGGATGAGCGAAGTGCTGGAGTGTTTGGCGGCCGTGTCAAAATGCATGTTGAAGTTGACCGAGGGCGGAAAGGAAAAGGGTAATAAGAAGAGGGGTGGAAAGGGTGAGACGCTTAGGTTGTGGGATTTGGGTGCTAGGTAGAAGGTGGGAGTATGGCTTGTAAGATATTAGCTGGAATGGGGAGGTCATGTCGCATGCGCGCGTGCACATTTTGGTTTTGGAGCGGCTAGAAGAGCATAACAAGCAAGCAAGTAAGCAGGCACATTGCCAAGTTACTTCGCATCCCGTATTAGAGTGACGCTGAAATGAACTGGATCGGCAGTAAAGGCGACAACATCACCAGACGAGCAAGAAAAGATGCGTTGTCAACGTGAGCTCTATACTAGAGCTAGTTTCAATCTCTCCGATAGTTGCATATCTACACAACGATATATACAAAGAGTCCACCACAATGATGAAGAAGTAAAAGGAGACAACAATGCCAAAGCCAGACCTTTAAAAAAAACGATGCTTGAATCCAACGTGAACCCTCCCAAAACGCCGTTTGGTGTAGGTCGTCAAAGTATCGTGTCTACCCAAAATGCAATGCGTGTATGCAATTTTCGCTTGCTCAATAAGCCGTTCGCTGCAAGACAAAGGGAACAAGTAAGAGAAAAAGAA
The DNA here is from genome assembly GCA_002796735.1 of Alternaria brassicicola. Classification (NCBI taxonomy): domain Eukaryota; kingdom Fungi; phylum Ascomycota; class Dothideomycetes; order Pleosporales; family Pleosporaceae; genus Alternaria; species Alternaria brassicicola. The sequence continues at coordinate 1,873,057 of PHFN01000002.1, forward strand.
GAAGAAGAAAAACATGGAGGAGAAATCGGCTATGCGATGCAAAAGATGCCAATGCTGAAAATGCGCGCGAGGAGAAGTGAAGTGTGAATGTGTCCGTGAATGTGATGGGTGTGTGTGTGGTAGTGGTGGTAGTAGGTAGTGATGCAATCAAAAGTCGACACTCCATCTAAACCTAGGATCCTTCTCTGGTGGCCCAAAATTACGGTCAAAAGGTACTCTTACGATAGCTTCTTCCTCTTCGTCCCAGTCTCTGGATATGGAGAAGCCGCTGCTAGATGAATCTTGTCGTGCCCTTGCTGCCATGTCCTCTTCTGAAGGTGGTAGACGAATCTTGGCCTCTACCAGGGGCGCAGAGACGAAGCGCGAGTTGAGAAGAGCACGCGGGGAGACGAGGTCTTGGAGACAATTCAGGGAGGATATATCGGACGAGTTGAGAGGTTCGCGATGTTTTGTGTAGTAGGGGATGGAGTCGGGCGTCGACGTGGTTGTGAAGCGGTGATGTGCTGGAATGGGTTTCTTGAGCATGGGAAGAGCGTTCTCATCGCTGCCGTTTGCGCCTGATGTTGTGACGGGCGTATCGTTCCTACCTGAGTTGCTGGACAACACTGTGGAGAGGGCAGGTCGGCTCTGACGGACGCCGACTACTTTGATGTCCGGGATGGCTGCGGTACGAGGTGCGGAGTTGCCTCGGACGATGGTATCACCGGATTCACCAGACGAATGCTGGGTGCTCACGGTATCGGTCCGTGCCATGGCAAGGTCGCGAGCCATGGCGGTGTCTCTCCTCTTTCTCCGACGTGCACTGCTGGTGGCAGAGGGCGGCCGAGCTTGTGGCGTCCTGCATCGTGATGGGTTGACAGACGAGCCGTTTGGCGACGTCGACCGTGCCTCTGGTGTCTCGCCTCGCTCCAACTTGTGCATCAGTTGCCTTGTGCTGACCTGGCGACCCAAGCTCAATTCTACGCGGCTACTTGCGCCACTGCCACTGCGACTCCTGTTGGACGCTCGTTCCTTCCCAGCCATGACACTAGCTTTGGGTGGAGGTTGGAGCATCCATCGGTTATCAATCGGGTCGGGAGATGGGAGACTGACGACAGGAGGATGCAGGTCGTTGACTGGGGGTGCGCGCGCGGTATAGTAGCTTCCCGATCTCGAAGTACCTGGCCGCCGTATTTGGTAGCCAGCGCCTCCGACAGACGAACCAGTCCTGGTTGGCTCGAGGGTTATCGAAGATTCGTCGTGGCCCCATAGGTCCTCATCTTCCCTCTGGTATCGCTTGTGGTTCCACGTCTCGTCGTCCTCGAGGGTGTCGTCGCTGAGGCGCATATTGCCGCCTTGGTCGACGTCAATGCTGCTTCCGTCCTTGCTCAAAGCCGAGCTCTGGGTTCCCCGTGTCGGCATGCCCCGTGTGCTGCCTGCAGTTCCCGTGTTGGTCCTCCGTGCTCTTCGTGGTGGTGGTCCTGGGCCCATTGTGATTTCCTCCTGCCAGTAGATATTCGTCCCCGTCGGCTCGGGATGGTGGTATGCGTCGGGCTGCTCCAGCTCCAGCTTCTCCCTCACTTTCCGCGCGGCCTTTGCTGCTTTCCGCCTCTTTCTGCCGTCTGAGTAGCCGGTGCAGGGTGCGCACGAGGCATAGTGGAAGACGGCACTCTGGACTCCTCGCATGAACCAGGCCATGTTGGCGATGATAGATATTAACCAATCCGCAGCAGCGTACGAGTGGGTGAGGCCAGCCGGGTATGGGACGCGCGTTGTGACGTGAATCGGGTTAGGAGAAGGTCGCAGGCGCGGGAGCACTCAGTCCTGGATGCAGTATGGAGAGTCATTGCCGCTCTCCGACGTGGAGGCTTCCCAAAGGTGAATGGAAAAGGGTCAGCCGCGGTGGAGCGCCGACGTTTCGTCGTTGGTTTGGGCGAGCGCGGTCCACGGATCCGGTTTCCGGCCGGGGTGGAGTAGGAGTGACGATAAAGACGTCTGGGCACGTTGGCGGCCGGATAGGGGGGGAGGGATGGGAGCTCTGGGATCACGTCTCTTAACACGCGCGCTTGGCCATGGAAGCGGAAAACAGACTTGGGCTTTTGCTGGATGGTGAAGATGGACAAGAGTAAGCGCAAGCTCGACGAGACTGGTCAGCGATCGTCGTCCAGCACTCCCCGTTCCGAGTTAGCGGAAACCTCGCCCGATGGAGCGCGAAACGTCGACTTTGTTTCTAGCGCACCGTGGGAGGGAGTCAGTCTCCATGAATAGCCTGGCACCTGGCTCTACACGGGATGAAACACATGTCCTCTTCGCCCCGACCGACTCCTCCCTCCCACAGCCAGCAGGCGGGCATACCACCGCACCTTTGCACCTTCCGTCCGAGGCCAACCTGCAGCATGCATGCATGTATGTATGTATGTATGTATGCATGCAACCGCGGCATAACTCCCCCGGTCGGCGTCATCTGCAAAGCCCTGCCAACACATGCATGACCTAGCGGGGTTGGGGCTGCCATGTTTCTTAGCGAGGCTGCGAGCCTGGGGAAAGCTAGGAATGGGCCTCTTGCCCCGGCCACCAACAGACGTCTAGGTGGTGCAAAGCGTCGCATGTCCATGTCAAGCTTACAGCATCGAGGCAAAATTATTATGCTTCTTCTTCGTCGTCTTCTTCTTCTTCTTCTTCTTCTTCTTCTTCTACTACTAGAGAAAACCGCAGATGGTATATTGCTCTAAACGCGTGGCATCTCAACCACACAACGCCATGTCATGTCTTCATGAAGCAGTCCCGCCATTCCGGCCTGAGAGCTCAAGGACCACCCGCCCCGAGTCTTGGAAAGAGAAGTGAAGAGAACAGGGCCAGAAAGACGGCCATGATGCAAGCATGTATCGTGAAATGCTGTACCCGCGCCATGCTAGCCATGACACTGCCCTGTAAAAGCATTGCGCACTGTACCGCCGTGGTATTCATCAAGGCAGTCTTACCATCACTCACTCTCTGATTTGCGCCTTCAAGCCAGCGTTTTCTCTCTTTAGTCGTGCATTTTCTTTTCGCAGGCGCGCAAGCTCCTCCTCGCTCGTCCTCAGTCGGCGCTCTACCTCTTCGCTAGCCCTTCCCTTACGAGCGCTGCTTGTCACCCTCTCCAGTTCTTCGTTGAAGCGCGCGTATAGTGCCTCGTTCTCTGCGTTCACGTCGCGGTACAACTGATCCAGGTGCTTGCATCGTGCTTCCGATACTTGTAGTGACGTGGTAACGTCGTTTGATATTCCCAATGTACGTGCCGAGAGATTGTCCAATGTGGCTTTGAGCTTCTCCAGCGTGGCAATGCGATGTTCAGCTGACCGTGAAGGCGTACCCCCGGTTATCAGTGACGGAGCCGAGCTCTGAGTCGTCAGCCTCGGGGTCCCTCTAGCACTCAGCTCCTGGCCGATGGCGCTCAACTCGTTCTGCAGAGCTTGCGAAGCCGTGTCGATGTCGCGTTGCTGGGTTTGGAGCCGCTCGCGCATCTTTTGCGGTGACTGCATCCGCAACTTCTTGGGAGAGCTTCCTGTCAGGGGAGTGCTTGGTTTTGTTGGAGATCGCGGAGTCGAGGGTGGTGGTAGCTTGACAGCGTTGCCAGACCCATTCCGCTCATGTAGACCAGCACTCGTAGTTGGCCGTAGGTTTGGAATGCCCGAGTTGTTTGGAAGGGTTAGGGCATTGGGTACCCCGGAGATGGTCTCGCTTCGCTTCTTCGTAGGACTGTTCGACTTGATCGTGACTTCATCCACGACATCTGGCTTCATGGTGACCGATTTCCCCCTTACGTGCGCTGCACGCTCTAAACTAACAGCAGGTAGGTTCTCTTTCTTATCTAGCCTCTCTACCCGCAACGGTGAACCCAGTCGTGTAGGCGTCGGTATCGACGACGTGTGTTTGTGCAGCGCCATCGTAGCGGCCGCAGGACTCTGGGGCGAGTCATTAATCTGACGATTCTCGTGGCGTAATGGAGGATCAGCCTTGCGAGGAGTCTGTGGGGACCACGCGGGCACATCGTCAGCATCCTGTAGCGTCTTGAGATCACTCAAAGAAGAGCGGCGCTTCTTGCGGGGAGGCCCAGTAGTGGGAGGTACCTCTCCAATAGTCCCCAGATTGCCCACAAAGCCCCGACCATTAGCATTTGAGCTTGGGTTCGCATTTGAGTTCGCATTCTCAAACGTGAAAGCACCGAGAACAGTTGGACGATCGCGAGAAGACGGACGCTTCGGCGACAGGCGAGCAGCAGCGTCTATCGAGTTAGAACGAGCAAGGTGCCCAGGGCCAGACCTTCCCATGCTGGGTGGTTGGAGATCTGTTCCGTGGCTGTTCTTGCTCAGAGAGCGCCAAAGCGAGCCTACCTTGGACTCCTTCTCCGACTTGCTATTCTCCCGTTCCAAGGTACCAAACCCAAAACGTCTCCTCAATGATGTGTTGGAGCTGAGCGAGCCAGCAGCTGCATATCGACTCTTGGAGTCCATAGAACCCCAGTTTGGGGTACTGAACCCCGGTGTCTCGGCCGGGAATAGCGCGTCGATGTCTTCTACCAGGCGGTCCATGAGAGAGATGAAATCGTTTGCATTGCCGGCGGGCACTAGCATCTCGGCAAACGCTGCAGTGAGGATACCTCGATCGCCATCATTGCTGGTACCGTCCAGCAGCTCAGCCAAGAGGTTGATGACTGCCCGGAATGCTCGCTGGTTAGGAGGTTGGAATTGATCAAAGGTGTATTTGAAAAACTCTTCAAACTCATCAGGCGGCATGCTGTCTGATCGCATCTGTAAGGAGACCAAGGTGGCATGCGACAGCACAGGGCCCATTCTCTCTTTCCAAGCAACGCTCAGGAACTTCTCAAACACTGCGAACAAAACATCCACCGAGGATTGTCCGGCAAGCTCGAGGTTGGTAGGATTTTCCAGGAGTGTGTTGTACAGCTCATTGACGACGAGTTCATCTGCGACAGCTCTAGCACGGACGGAGCGCCCAACAATGTTGCCTTTGCGTGCATGCAATGCTAGAGTTAGGTTTGCCAAGGTATCCTCGAGCTTCGCGAGGGGATCGGTCGGCGCGGTGCCGTTCAAGGTAATGCTCTTGGTAGTGCTGGACGAGGTAGGGCGCGACATCTCCCCGTCATGACTATGCGTGCGGTTTGGCCCAGGCTGAACAGGAGGCGCCATACGCGGTACCTCTCCCATGGTATGAGCGTTGCGCTGCAGTCTGCGAGAACCTCCTCCTTCACGGTTTGTATTGCCACTAAAGTTGCCCACGCTACCACCGAAGAAACTAGACAGCATCTTCACGGGAGAGTGTGGCCGGCTCTTGCTACCTGTTTGTTGTTCTGTCTCATACATCTCCAGGGCGAGTGACTTGAGTATCTGCTTGTTCCGGAGAAGATACGCCTCGGCCAGCACGTGGTTCTTAACACTGTTGCGCAATTGGAAGTAGTTGGCAAGTCGCTTCGTGAGGACAGGACGAAACTCTTGGTCGGTCAGTTTGTCGCGTGCCGTGTAGCCGTTGGCACCGTTTGACTCGAGCAAGTAGAGTCCGTCCCCAAGTATGGTTATCGTGACAGTAAGCTCAACGCCATTGTCACCTGCTTGGATGGGCTGGGTGAACTTTGACCCTTCGACTAAAATCTGTACTCTCGCAGGTTCTCTTCGACCTTCGACGTGCTGGCCAGCAGTCTCTTCAGCCACGGACGAAAAGAAACTCAGGTCGCCTGGCAAATTTCGAACGTCCCATTTGCCGCCATCTCGCTCCGCCTCCGGAAACCTGCCTTCAACGCGAGCTTTGGTAAGCTCTTCGGTGACCTTGTGCCCTTTGCCTTCATAGGCGCCTTGCAGGTAGAACATACGGATGCCAAGCTTTTGGCGTTCTCGACTTCTCGGTCGTCCGGGTTGGTTGGCGAGCGGCACGGGTGATAAAAGCTGTAGGATGTTTCCTTCCGAATGCTCACTAAGGAAGACATCGCCGAGACTTAGATATTGATGGAAATAGAGTTCCGCAGTATCATCAAATGATTCGGCGAACTTGGGATTATCCAGCTCGGCAAGCAAGCCACGTGCATTGATCGAGCCGTCCTCGGACTTCTGAAGAAGCACTAGGAAATCTGTGAAGATTATCATGATGCCGGAAACCGTAGCGGGTCCAGTCAATTCTCCATGGTATGGTGGAGATAACTCTATGCAATCAATGACTGAGATGAGTCGTCCTTTAGGGTTGAATCCTGATGGCCATGAAGTAACCATCTTGCGCAGGCGATCAAACACTCTGACTTGCGCTGCTGTAGGACCCTCTCTTGTGCATATATCCGAGATCATATCCCTCGCCTTCAGGAATAACTTGATAGCCGGATGTCTGACTGGCAGTTGTTTGATAATGTTGTCAATGTACAGATTGTATCGCGGTAGGCGTTGAACAGGCTCGATAAGCATAGACGTGAGTCGCTGCTCGCCCGTCTCGTAGACCCTCTTTGAAAAGCTGGAGGCTGGTTCTTTTGTAAAGTGCTTTAGCAGTTGTGAGAAATCGCCGTGGGCAGCCATGTAGTCGGTATAACAGTCGGCGAACTGTGGTAGCCATTCAAGGAGGGCTCTGGCAACAGCGGCAGCTCCAGTGACGTCTGGTGCATCCTTTTGTCCGCGCAACGGTGCGATATAGACGTCGTCTGTCGCTGTCTCGATATCTTCAATCGCTCCATTTTCCGACTCCTCCAAGATGATACGTATGGCATCCAGGAATTTGGAATTGACTTCCAGTATCTTATCGAGACTGGGAGGGAACAAGCCTCGTAGCGCCTGCTCGGTGGGGCTGGAACTCGAGCTTGACTTCTGCTTCGCCTTCTCTCGGAACTCGACCGCTACGGTGTGGACCAACTCGTCCAGCTTGCTCACATAGTTCTCTTCTGTGTCTAAAAGCTCGCACATCTCCCGCCGGAGAGTCTCTTTCTGTTTCCTTGAGAAGGACTGTGATCGGTTGAGGGCGGTCGGTTTCGAGGGCGCGCGGCGGAGTCTGGAAGTGGGGAGGAAGGCGGCGTCTCCAAATAGCTTGACAACGGGCGCGTACTGTCCGTACCGCTGCTTGGTCAGGTCTTCCTCAAGGTCTTCAAATTGGCCCGACTCCCGTGTTTCCAACTTCTGGATGCTTCCTTGGGGCAGGACTACGTCCAGGTCTATCCAGGACAGCGTCTGCTCACCCAAAGCATGGCGCACGTCTACTATGACATCTGCGACATTCTCGACCTTGATCATCCTGGCAGCGACAATGGCGGCATGCGCCTCGGAGAACAGCCTGGGGGCCATGGGCAGGTTGTCGGAGGAGTTGCATCGCTTCTCCCAAGCGCTCTTGATCTCCAAAGGCAGCTCGAGGAAGTACTTGTACAGGCTGAAGGCGAGACCGCGACATATCTCGTCGCCCTGTTCCTCGCGCGGCAGACATGTGACGGCATTGTAGTATGTCGCCGTGGGCGATATAATCAGTCGGGCGAAGCTCTGGAGGCCGGCTGGTGTGAAGACATGTGTCTGTATGCGCGAATGTGTCGCCTGTGTGGAAGTGGCCGTGGGTCCGTAGAAGATGAGCACGGGGGAATTAGAGAGCAGCTCGTCTGTCGTGTAGAAGAGCGACAGATCGTCTGCGGAGAGGGCCGCGGGCTCGGGGTGGATGACGACCATGGTGCCTATTGGGCGGAAACGAGTGACGGCGTTGGCGAGTAGGGCTCACGCGGGTGAAGAGGACAATTAGTACAGTGGTTGCATGGCGCAGCCGCAGAGAGCAGAAGGGGAGGGCGGTGTCGTTGGCGTGTTGGCGTGTTGGCGTGTTGTCGTGTTGTCGTCGGCGTCGTCCTAGGAAGCCATTGGGGCAGAGAAGGGACAGTGGAGGCGCGTCCCGGGTCTAAACAACAACAAATCCCATGGATCTTGTTGAAGCCCGAACCAAGAAAGCGGTCATGCGGCTGCGACCAAGCGCGGGTGGGAAGCTGCAGCGCGAAGAGCCAAGGTGCCACTGTCTGCCACAGGTGCGACAAGCAGAAGCATGGGGGTTCCCAGCAAGCGGCCGCAGTGACAAGTATTTTTGGCCTGCAAATGGCGCCCTTGCAGCTTTCTCCTCCAGTCCGCCCGGCTGCTAGTTGCACATCGCCGCACCCCGCAGTGTCCACAAACAAAGAAAACATCGTCGTCATAGCAGCTGCCGTGATGAGGTGAGGTACTGCAGAATCGACAGCGTGCCAGCAGTCTGCGTTGGAAGCGGTGCAGGCCGTCTAGACATGGCCACGCAGCACGACGAAGGCGGTGTGCCCTTCTCCATAGCACACCAACAGCACCATTTCCGCCTGCTCGAGCTGCCCCCCGACATTGTTGAGCTGATAGACGCGCCCAATCCTCCGCTGTACGTGCACCGGCCTGTCGTTTCCACGCGGATACCCTTCTTACCACATGTGCTAGTCTTTCCATCAAGTCCCAAGCCCAGTCCGCCGCTTCTGGCACACTGAGCGCGAAGCCTGCATACGCAGTACTTTGCACGCCAAACAAAACTTTCCAGCTGCGCCAGGTCCAGACATCCAACTCGCTCTTCGTGACCCAGCCCGCCCTCGAAGCCCACGGCAACGAGATACCCTCCCCTGCCACACGCGCCATTGCCCTGTGTACTGCGACGCTCGAGACCCACACATCGACTGCGTCTGCTGCTGCCCTTTTGAAGGAGACGCTGCCCATATACGACATCGTAGCAGGAGACGTCGACGCGACGAGCAATGGCAGGAGCAAGATCAGCATATTCAATCATCTGCCCCTGTCAGATGGCGAGTGTCAGGCAGGATGGGATGAGCTGATGGCATTCGAGGCGGATGGTGGATCGTACCAACCTTCGCCCAATGCCCTCTCACAAGTGTGGAGGTCCATCATCGCTGCTGCGCTGGCCGAAGGCATCAAGGTGGACGCGCAGTTCTTAGCCCACGACATCACCAAGGCTGCAGCTGAAGAAGGACATCCGCCAGCTCTCATAGAGGCTGTGCTAGCATATCTGTCGACGGAAGATACTGGCAACAACGGACCATGGTCATGCCTCGACAAAGCAAAGACGGTTGTCTTTACTGGCAGGACATTGCTAGAAGCCAAGCGCGGTGGTGACTTCCTCATCGCTGACTTCACCGACACGTGGGAGGATCGTCTACCCGAAGTATGGCGCAAGGACGCGCAACTCAGTGCCATTGAGGGCATCTACGACTTCCCCTCTGATACGACTATAAGGGCAAAGAGCAAGGCCTTCGCAGCGTCCAGTGCGGACAACTCAGTGGCAGCCATGAAGCCATCAGCGCGTAAATGGCACGAAAAGTTTGCCAAAACGCGGAACAAGTGAAGCAGGGCTGCACTCCGCGGCTGATGCTGGTGTGCGCACGTGACCGCGTGATCAGCGTGTTTTGCCGGGGTCGGGAACTCCAACTGCCGGCCGCTGACTGCTTGCTAAGGCAAAATTCGTAAGCCGCGAGTGGCTAATCGCTTTCCAAGGCTGTGCCACGAGCAAAACATAGAACTATATCGTCTTATCGTCTTATCGTCTTCAAGTGCAGTTCTAGACTTCCCTTGTCCAGCGTATGAAGCGCATTCAATTCTCCATCAGGCTTCCACCTCGACCAGCTCTGACACAGTTTGCAAGGCAGCATTTCACGACCAGCCCTGCACGACAACCATCCATTCCTCCCGTAAACATGGCAACCATCTCAGGAGATGACGGCCCTACTGCGCCAGCCCCTCCCGTAGTCAACGATCCAAACTCCATACCTGCGACCAAAGAAGAGAAGCCTCTACCCAAACTCACACCATCCGAGTTTCGCCAATATAACAGAATGGCCGAACATATGAATTATTTCCACGACAACTTTCGCGCGACCTGGAAAGTTCTCTATGGGGCCTGTGAGGCACAGAAGAGGCCCAAGAACATGTCCATCCGCCAGTTCATCAGCATGGGCCAGCAATTCTGCCGTAAGCACTAGACTACAAAGCTCTCAGGTAAACCTGCCTAACAATCTTCATGATAGACCACCTCACGGTGCATCACACAATAGAAGAACAGCACATCTTTCCCATACTAGCCAAGAAGATGCCCGCCTTCAAAAAGGAACTCGAGCTTCTAACGCAGCACAAGCAGATCCACAAGGGTCTCGATAAGCTGGAAAAGTATCTGGAAGACTGTGAGAGTGGGGAGAGGGAATTGCGATTGGGTGAGTTGAAGGAGATTTTGGATTCATTCGGGGATGTATTGTGGCAACATCTCGACGACGAGGTTAAGCAGTTGGAAGCCGACAACATGAGGAAATACTGGAGTCTAGAGGAGATGCGAAGAATTCCCATGTAGGCGTTTTGGCACGAGCTGTGAGTGAGAAAGAGAAGCATGCGTAGAGAGGTACGTTCAAGTAGTAACAACTCCACGACTGTGGGTGCTTGCAATTTTTCCATCAACTATTCCAGCTGCAACATAGACTGGTCACTAACAGCCCCTCGAAAGACCCTTGCTCCCTTGCTCAGGCAGCCAAGCCTTGAAACGAAATACCAAATGATGCAGACTGCCAAAGCTAATGCACTAGCGCGACCCTAGTAGCCCTCCTCGAAACAAGTGACGGCAGACCAAACATTCGCTGAGGCGACTTCATGTACGTTTCGCACTATTGACTTGTTTTGGAATCTCATTCTCAAGTACAGTGTCCGGGTTGCTGGGAGGGGAGCCGCGGCACTAGACTAGTTGCAAATCCTGCATCAGGGTGCTGCGTAAAACGTGGTTGCGGGTGTAGGGACGAAGCGGTGATCTAGAGCGATGGGGGTCGTGGTATGCTTGTCTGGATCGACGAGAATAAAGAAAATATTCGGCATGTCGTTGATCCTGTAGCTACTACGGTACATGTACGAAGAAAAACGAAAAACGCTCTAAAGTCCAGGTAAACGACCATTGTCTCCAACACCCTCCAAAAAAATAGATGGGGTATGTTGAACACAAGGAAAAAGTTTTGCTGCTCAGCAGTAAATTAATACCTTTTCCATCCCAAAAAAACCGCCTTTGTTGTAAACACCTCATCATCCGATTCCATACACGTACCTGCGCGTTCTCATTTCGGAAGCTGCAAACCAATCATACTCCTCTTCTTCAGACTGAGGAAGCGTCTGGGACTGCGGAATTCCCACTCGATTCTCGGTGTCCAGCCACCCTCGCCGACGACATCGGGTATGCTAGGCGCACCGCTATCACTTCGTTGGTGGTATGCTGGTTGAGGTGGCTTCAGTTCATCTCCTGTAGTACGACTGAAGACGCTCCCTGTCGGACTCCTGCTGATGCTAAAAGCCGATTCAGTGGGACTAGAGAGCTGCTGCCACGGTCCACCCAGTCTCCTAATTATCCTTCCTTCTTCGCTCTCGCGCCATCGCTGCTTCTGTTCTGCGGTTGCATAGGTGGCCAGTGTACCGGTGGATTTGCTGATGAATGAGGACAGGCGTTGAGAGATGATGGAGCTGCGTGCTGATATATCTGTCGTCTTTGGTGGTGCGAGAGAGCTGCGTAAAGAATTTCCAAGGTCTATCTCTATAATTCTGGGAGCTGTGAGCTCTTCAAATTTCTCATCATCGATTTCTTTTTCTTCGTCTTCGCTAATAGTCTTCAGTGATTTTCCATCATCTTGCATGCTATCCGAGGACGTAGGGCGTGAGTCTTGCATTTCCACGTCATGCATATGTGGTGTAGCGTAGCTACCCGGTCCCTTTGCGCCATCGGGAATATGCCAGCGGAGATCAACGCGAACTGCAGCATACATGAGTACGGTCTGGATTTCGGCGAGGAAGTTGGAGATGTAGAATGGTGCCTTGCCAAGGTATCCTGGTAGAGGTTGCGATCGTGGGACCGGTGCCTGGAGGGTGACGCCACAGCGAAACCATGCGCCAACGGAGAGGAGTGTTGTGCTGATCAGGAGGACTATGACCTTTGTACGAAGACGGCCGGTACCGAAGCGGTCGAGTGGTGAGTAGGGAATGAGCAGTGTAAGCATCGTAATTGGTAGAGGTAGTATAGCCACGATGGCGAGAAACGTTGCGCCATATTGCTGGAAGCCGCGGTCGGTAGCTCGAGCACCTGCATCGAGGGTGTAGAAGCTATGGACAGTAGCTGTAATGACAGTGACAATTGTCAAACCGATCAATACGCAAAGAACCTTGAATGTGATTCCAAAGGCAGGATGCCAACCCACTGATGGATGCGTCGATCTCACCAGACGCATCGAGAAAATAAGATTGATGACAAACAGAATGAGTACGCCTGCGGAGACGAAGATTTGTGCAGCGATGGCAAGTGGAACGTTCGTTGGATTCGAGACTGATGCGAGTCGTAGTATCGATGTTATTATGCGCTCCATACAAAAGCCTTCGAAAGAGTCAGTCTCCAGTCTCCCCCAAATTACGACAAGACGTACCGAAGATGAAGATGTTTGGCAGAAACTTGTATCCTCGTGCTTTATTCCTTCGGAATATCCTCATGTGTACCGTTGCTCCAATCATGAAGAAGAGCATGAAAACTGTTTGGGCTGGAATATCGATGCGCTTCACCGGAGGCCCACCAAGTGGCCATACCATTGGAGGATATGGAGGTCCTTGTACTGCCTTTTCTATGTTAGCGACTAGGCGTCACTCATCTTCTGATACCATACGACCAGTGTACACTCACCATAGAAGAAGGCATGCCTCCCTGCGATGTCATATTACTACCGAGTGTCAAATTGGTTCGCCTCGTTGAACAGGATGTGCTCTTCCAGCAGAAAGCGGGACAATGGAGCTGGGCAAGAAGACTAGTCAATAGTCAAGATACCAGGACGTCGAAGCGGTACGGGAACCTTCGCGCAGCGAGGCGCAAAGCCCGCCATATATATCACGCTGCACCATATCAGCCACAAACCCCTCGTGTCAACACGCCGACAAACCATCTGTACTATGTTTCGTCCATGCGTCCAAACAGTAGTGTGATGTTTGATGTTAGTGTCTGAATCGCGAGGCCGAGACACCGAAGGAAAGCGCTCAGTCGCAAACGATTGCCGACAAAGTTAGCATCGTGCGCCATGGTCGATGGGATGACCATTCATATGTGAGTTGGTGAGAGTACAGGAATGTGCGATGGAAGACATATATTCGTACGAGCATCAAGAGTTTTGTCGTGTGGGCAAACGAGGTCAAAAGCAAAGGGAAAGTGTGATGACTGCCAAGAAAGCTGTGACCACTGCGGGTACATCCGCATCTCCACCCATGGACGCGTCGCGAATCTTTGCGAAAATTATGGCAGAGGGCAATTGTAAGCTACACCAAAGAATACTCGACCATGTCGATGCCACCCACACCGAGATGGCCTGCGGATGAGACTGGTGTGCCTGAGATAATTGGTGATGAGTGCTTCGGAGACTTGGCGGACAAACTGTGCCAGTCAGTTCATGCATGTGAATGCGCCATGTACAGTAACCTAACCCGAGAGTAGATTTTTTGAGCATACTATCAGGACGCCGCATACCTTTGAAGACTTGCGTAGATCGCAGGAAGGGAAGGCGCTCCAGCCTCTCATCCTGTATTTGTCTACCCAAGTCGATCACCCTGCCCTCGTATCCGCTCTTCTGTACGTCGAAGCGACCAATACTAGACCAAAGGAATGTCAACGAGTGAATAGAGCTGACTACCCTGAAGAGCTTTAAAGGGGCATTTCTCAGCCTTGGAGGAAGCTAGCGATGAACCGGGTGTGAACGAGGCGCGAGGCTATGCATGCGAATTTGTCGCCTGGCAATTCTTGACGAACCTAAAAGAGGCAGACATCATCGAGTCTCTGCTAGTAGAACTCCCGCCTGCGACGACCCCGAGTACTCTAGATGCATCGAACGGCAACGGACACGACATCACACACACGGACGAGCGATCGCCTCTGCTGCCAGTATCCAATGGCGATTACTTCAGCCACGGCGACTCTTCCAGATCTCGCTTTGGCTCGTTGATGTCGCGATGCGAGAACCTTAGTGCGCTGGAGCTTGCGACTGTATCCGGTGCGAAGAAGTTTTTGTCGCAGAGACCGGTCCAGAAAATCATCAATGGCTTATGGAAGGGCGACATCGTGTTTTGGGAGACTCTCAGTCTACGCTCCGAGAAGAAGCCGAAGAAGTACAATCGGAAACAGGCCGACCCATTCTCTCGTCTACGCGTTCCATTATATTTGAAGATATTCGAGACGCTGTTCTTTGCGGCATTCTTAGGGCTCTACTACGCAGTGCTGGTGCAGCGCAACAACACCAGGGTGACCATTCCTGAGATACTGCTCTACGTGTGGATCGCCAGCTTCGCATACGACGAGTTCGCGGACTGGCTCGATGCGGGTCAAACTTCATTTTACGCCTCAGACTTTTGGTGGACCTGGGACATTAGCATCGTCGTTGTCGGCATGGTGTTCTGCATTATGAGGATCGTTGGCTTGACCACATCCAACCCTACCATCATCGACCTCGCATATGACGTACTCGGACTAGAAGCTCTCTTCCTTGTGCCGCGCATCTTTGCTTTCTTGAGTCTCAATCGTTACTTTGGAACCCTTATCCCGTGTCTCAAAGAGATGACCAAGGATTTTGTCAAGTTTTTGTCCCTTGTAGTCATCTTGTACCTAGGTAAGCCACTCGATATTCAAGCAGCTACATCCAACACTTACCGGCAAATAGGATTCTTGACTACTTTCGTCCTGCTAGCTCGTGATAGCAGGTTCAATCCTAGGGAGATGGCAAGTTGTTTCCTCCGAGTGAACGACGCGCAATCTGCTAACTCGTACATCATAGAGTTGGATTCTGATCAAAGTCTTCTTCGGGTAAGCAGAGCGACGTTACTGCTGTTATTGCATCAGCTAATGTTCCTCCAGTTCTAGTTACCTAGGATTCGGTGAGTCAAGTCCCAGGCAACGGCCAAATGAAGACATGCACCGTTTCCACGACCAGTGACTGACAACAGCCGTCTGCAGATGTCGCCGAAGAGATGTATGCACTTTCCAAAATAGCAGTTTGATGGGTCGCTAACGCTGCATAGCTCGCCGTTCTTCGGTCCCCCGGTTATGGTACGACTATTTGGGGATGCATTGCTTCGCAGTCTGCTGACATACATGCTAGCTGATCTTCGTAACTCTGACGAACATACTTCTCATTACATCCTTGATATCACTTTTGAGTAACTCGTTGAGTAAGGTACTTGGATTTCCTATTCGTTCTCATTGTTCCACATTCCCCAAGTTGCATGCATGTTCACGCATGCCAAGCACAACAAAACAACGGCCAACGTCGCGCCATCTCCGTCTGCACTCTCCACGGAGTACATTCACGCCGAGAAGTGGATTTGATTTTTCCCGGTTGGTGTTTCGGATATGTGACACAGCCACATCTGGACTGCAAATTCAGACCATCACTCTCACATCTGCCCTGTCACCCGTGGATAATAAGCTATATCTTAGTTTCTCTTGCTATATTGCATTC
The DNA here is from genome assembly GCA_002796735.1 of Alternaria brassicicola. Lineage (NCBI taxonomy): Eukaryota > Fungi > Ascomycota > Dothideomycetes > Pleosporales > Pleosporaceae > Alternaria > Alternaria brassicicola. Next base: position 1,888,553 of record PHFN01000002.1, read on the forward strand.
AAAGGGTCGAATATTGACGATGAATAGGTTTTGGATCATGCGCGAGACGAGTACCTCTTCATGTACGTTGATACAATCGCAATGCGTTGTTCATCAGGCACTAACGGTATAGCTATTCCGTATATGTGCTCGAAGCATCAAGTTCGAACAGATTGACATACTTTCTGCCTCCACTGGTAAGTGTGTTGTTCAGTGCTATTATCGGGGGGTTGAAGTGGGCATTAAGCGCCGGGTCGTGCAATGGCCAATCGACACAGCCTCTATGACCACCATGGAAGATGCGCTCAGAACCAACCAGTCAAAGCTTCACGGAAAGACCGTGAGAAAGTATCGTCGACGGATGCTCTGCCGTTGTCAGGTCACTGGCAAGCCTTGTTCTGCCGCTCAGGCTTTCTCGACTCAAGGGCGCATTGAATCCCTGCAAACCCACAACACAGTGGAACTCACGACCGTGCTCATCATTTGCAAGGCTGACCGGCTTCCAGAATCTCATCCCGCTAGTCATTCGACCTTTGCGGCTCGTTTTGCCCTCTGAGCGGCTTAGGGGCGTCCGGATCGTCTTACTCAAGGCCACGCATTTACCTCTGGTCGCTGCGATCTGGGCTTTTGAGCAGTTTACTGACACCCAAAGCCGCCACGTGAAAGTGACGTCCTTCAGTGGACCGCAAACGCCCACGCTGCCCAAAAAGGCTCTCCGGTTGCCTGTCAATTCACCACGCCTACTGATGGCAGATGCATCAAATACGCTTGGAAGGAGGCCCCACAAGCCTCAGGCTCCAGCAGGGTTTACAGAAACCGATGCTCAGCTGAAGACACTAGTGCTCAAGCTTTCGACGCAAGTTGAAGAACTTACTGCGATGGTGTCGCAGCTTCAGCAGCAACACGAAGCGAGCACATCGGTCGCTTGATGGCCGGCGCTTGCAGCCGCGGGAACATAGGTACATTCTGTTAGGTGGGAGCATTGCGATTCCGGTTAAAAATCAAGATGATCTTATGTGCCCTTCTCAAGAGCTACTCAAACAAGCGTGCATGGAAATGAGGTGTTGGTGTCTCACAGTAACAACGGCACTGGGGCCACACCTGATTGAACGATCAACGGTATATGCAGGCAAGACATCCTTCGCCAGACTGGCTAGTTTCATGGGGACGCACATCGAGCAAGGGTACAATGGCCCTCTCCTCTTGCGCCTCAAGCTCCGGTCGGAGCAAGGATGCTGTGTTCGGCCCGCTGAGGCCTAGCTACCCGACCATCTGGTTCACTTACCCACCCACCCCGGTCGAGCCAGCATCTACCGCCCCTGCCACTCTTTCATAGCCCCATGAAGCTAACAGGCGCCTGCCGCGTAGGCGGCTCGAGCTCTCTGTTCATGCTGCCCTGCCTAGCACCCAGAAACCCACTGTTTGGATGTACTCTCCGAGAATGCACTGGCGCAGCATACAAATCAGTCTCATCTTGGAGTTAGTCACGCATTGCATCGCACAGATATAACTCGTCCCGGAACGCCCTGCAGTTGGGATCCTCGCTCAGCTTCCACCATATCAGTTCTATCTTTGCGTGCCTTGACTCCTCGCCAACCTCTTCGACCTCGAAGACTTCTTTCGTGGTTTGCATTTATCCCTCCCACATCCTTTCAACATGTATCAGTACGCGGAACAGCCTACGCCACCTTTCAACTCGCCCTACCAACAACACACATCACGGACAGGCTCCCTACTTGAAACGCCCTATACTTCACCAGGACGACAGGAGTCGCGATCCAACTACACACACGGACTTGGCCTATATGAAGTACAATCATTGCAGAACGGGCTGCCTCCATCACCTCAACCATCAGAAAGCTGGGGCGGCCACTATTCAAACGATGCCTCTGCAGAGCCTATTGTAGAGCCATACCTCTCAGGAGCTTTCGATCATCCAGTCTCTTGTTCGCCAGTGCCGTGGAGTTCCGCTCAGCCCTCACCTCCCACATCCCCACCCCTATACAGTCCGCGCGCCATGTCTTCTGCCGCCTATTCACCTGGTAGCTCACAGTCCGCGGCTTATCCTGATTTGAAGATGGAGGGCTCCTCATGGAACCCATCAGTTCATATTGGATACAGCACAGAAGCGCCAGTCAGAATGAGTGGGCCTTCTACATTGAGGCAGCCACCACTTACAGTAGCTCCGCAGCGGCTCAGCTCGAACATGTACCCGTATGAGACTGCATACCCATCGCCTGCCATGCCTAAATACGAGCCTGCGCCAGTATACAACTATGATGATCGTACCTACGGAAGGGCACCGTTGATGGGCAGCCGCAGTAGCCCACGAACCCGGGCCACACGAACCACCCGATGTATCAACACAATGTCCTTGGCAAACCGCAGACGGGCCCGCAACTCCAGACACACTGATCCTGCCCTTGCTGCCTTCCATTGCGAACTTTGCCCAGAGAGGGGTTTCGCAAGGAAATACAACCTCAGACAGCACATGCTCACGCATGACTCCTGTCGCAAGAAGGCAAATGTCTGCCCTCATCCCGAGTGTAGAAAGGAATTCGTGCGCAAGGCAGATCTGTCTCGACACGACCAGAGCGTGCATTCGGATGTCAGGCCATACACGTGTACCAAGTGCGCCTCTGCCTTTGCTCGCAAAGACACACTCACCAGGTCAGTAGCTATTTGAGCTTTTACTCTTTTCGTCTTACTAACAAATCCCTAGACACGAGTCGGACGGGTGCCCTAACCGCAACCAGGTGTCACCGGAAGACACGAGCTATAGCCGTTCGAATCTCTGATGTAGCTTGAATTCAGCTGCCTTGCGACTCCTTTCCACCGCTGGGGCTTTTGATAGGGGAAAGCAGTTGGTATATACGGCACGGAAGCGCATACTGGAGGCAGTTTGGTTTTATTGCAGCTTGCACGGTAGACGATGGAAATCTCCATCGCTGACTGGTTTGAAGATTATGTTTGTACTGCGTGGGTGGACATTTGCATTACGGCGTCTTGGTGCGGTTCAAAGGCCGTGAGAACGATAGACAGACTGCATTTACATAGTGTGGTTGGCCGGCTTCATCGCAGAATTGGCCCTCTCGTTTACTAGGCGAATGTGATGACGCTCGTTCACAAATCATTCACGACTCCTCTGCCATGTAAGAAAACTCAAATCATTAGAAGCTCGTCTAGCATGACGGCTCAGCAGTGGCTTCAAGGACGCCACTTAGATCGATCCCTGCAATAAGCCGGCAATGCCCACACCCACAACGTCTTTCTGTACAACCCACCAGCTGAGACGGGGATACACCGGGGATCACTACCGCAAGCCACGGAGCGTGGCCCTGGCCAAACAGGCTAGAACTACATGGATGTGATCTGTTTGTGAAATGTTGCAGGTTCGGTGCATATTAAGCGCCCTTGGTGTGAGCGATTTCACGCAGGCCGCAGCCGACTGGTCAACGATACGCTGGGGCTGTGGCACGGTGATGCAGCTCGCGGACGGGCCCATGATGGTACTCATTAGACGCAGGATTCTCCTTTGCAGGGCATATTACCTGTCATTTCAGCTCAGGGTTTAGTCTGGTGCCGTTCGTTACGCCCACAAGGACAGCAGGCGGCTGTTGCTCATGCGATGCTGGAGCGTTTTTTGCCCATGTCACACATTGCTCCCCACCAACCCACATCGCATGTGCACATCACACGTCGATCCTGGAAGTCGTCTCTGCAGCTTATCCGTGTACGCCAAAGACTAGTCGCATAGTGTCGGGATGGGCGCTTAATGTTTGGTCGTCTGGCCTTGTCTCATCGGGCTTGAGCCATATCGGCTCGTTGGTTGCAGCCCTTGAGCGCGACTAGTCCCCCTACGTCACGGCAGCCAAGCTCTCCCCCTCCCATCATAATTCCCCCAGCCGCCTCCCCGTGCTGTCACCCCCGTTTCGACGCGTCTCTTTTCGCTTACCCTCCACTTTGCACTGACCTAGAACCCGTCGCAGTAACGGCCTTTTGCTGCCTAACCCGGGCTTCCGGGTCGCTGCCAGCCCGTAGCTGCACGCTTTTTGGCCCCCCCCCCAACACCCTCTCCCTTCTTCCGCACTGACACCACCCATGCGATCAGCGTCTTGCTTCGACATCATCGATTTCTACCTGACGGCATCGAATGGAAGGGGACCGGATCGAGCAAGATACGCTCTGGCACCAGGCGCCACTCAGCTGACGTTCATTCGATGCGAGTGACAGCACTCGTATGCGAAGCGATGGGGCCTCCCCATCCTATCTGGGCTAGCCATTTGGCCTTGGACGAGATTTTCCATGCCGCGCGACCAAGGATCAAGTCACCTGTACCGGCCCGCACCCTCAATGCTGGCCAACACTATCTCGGCTGAGACGTTCTGCTACAGCGCACAGTAGTCAGGTCGTTGTTTAGGCCGCTGCAACATCGGCAGCTCTTCGCAATCACGCCCACATTGATTCTACAATCTGCGTGTATTAATCGGGACTGGTGGCCTGCCTATATGAGCATCGCTGACAAGCGTCAGCCTGCTGTACCACAGCTTTGAGCCTCGTTCGCTGCAACATTGCGCCGTGCTCAGCCATGCAGTACCATTGACTTGGTCACTCAAACGCAGTAATATACAACCAACTGTAGAGCGAATCCATAGCGTGCCTGCAATGAACTGACCGGAAAATTCACAAGCAATCTAAGCAGTCAGCAATCTCCTAAGCGACTTACAGCCCCGTATTAACGGAAGACATGCGCAGTAGTTGGCAACAACATACAAAACAAATTCGACTCCCCAAGGGTGTTCAGCTACATGAATATCATGGATGGGGTACTGGAGCCGAAGCCTCAAAACAATGTTGCGAGCAACTGGTTCCATGGCCAAACAACTAGCAGCCCAAATGGCTGTTCTGAAATCCCGGTTGTGGCATCACCGCAAGACTCCGCCTAAGACACTGAGTTTTAAACAAGTATGACAACGCAATGCGGGTCTGCGCACCATGTGCGTAGGATGGATGATGACTTGGGTAGCTTCCGCTTCTCATGACGCACATGAAGCCAGGTACCTGCTCGGGAGAGCTAGCGAACGCGCTCTTCGAATATTGTAATCTGACAGGCCTGGAGGCGAATTGGACAGCCTGCTGAGATGATGTAAACATCAGCGAGACCACGGTTTAACAAATTGGCAACGTTTTCAGTGTGATATCCATGCATGGTGTGAACGGCTAGAACTACAAATGTTCGTGGCACTGCGACTTTAACAAATCGCATTCAGGTTGCTGGGAAACCACACACATGGCACTGGATGCAATACCATGCGAGATCACCATGCACATACTCTTGCTGGCGCCATGCGGTGCGAATTGCATGTCGCAGAGCGCTTAGCGGCGCTTCTAGGGATCCAAGTAGATCGGTAAGGCGGCTAAAAAAACATGGAGCTGCCGCGATGCTACCGCTGTCCGCGCGAGCCGCCAACCCCCTGCTAGCCATGTGTGTTGCCGCGCCCTCACTCCGCAATAGACGCCGGCTCGCTAGAGTTGCGTACAAGGCAGCTAGAAACAACGTCACATCTTAAAAAAAACCCCCACCCGGCATCTGCGATACTTGTCAAACACTTTCTTCGTATTCAGATCGAGCAAAGACATAGCACTAGCGGCTTGCGTTGGCCGGCTGGCCGCTGTGGACCAGACTCCTCAGGACTTGTGACAGTCTCCACCTGCGTACGTCTCTTGCCTGACTCTTGCGGTGGCTTTGAATGCTGGAGCTATACGCTTAGCGGTAGGTAGCGATACCCTGCAGGACCAATGGAGCTATCAGTCGCATATCTGTCCTCACTCTACGATTACAAGATCTTGTAGCTGGAACATGCAGTACACTACGTTTTTTTTTAATCACTCAAAGTGTGCTTCCGCTTGGTGAAGGGGTTGCCTCAACGATGAATCCTCCAAGCGCCCATTTCCATTTCCATAGTTCGTTCAAAGTACTGTCTCTATTCTTGTGGCGTCGAAACGGAGAATTATACCACACATCTCCGGTGTCCATTGGAGGCTCATCAGGGTTCCTCGTGTGTACCACAAGCCAACCGTACGAATTGCCCAGGGCAGCTTGCTATTTCCGGCTTGCCTCTTTCCCGACCAATAGAGGTGCAGAGCGCACGGACTGCCTACCGCTTACAAATACGAGCCGAGCTGCATGTGGTATCCTATTGCGACACTAATTCTATGCAAAACCCACCCCAAATACCGGGAGCTGGGTACGCTTGGAATCCTACTGCAACTCTGCTCACTTGGCAGATTACCCTCCACCAGCCAGGGAAGGCGGCGAGATGCATACTGTTTGCAGTTAGTCTGCGCATCATGTGCACGCCCACCAAAAACGGTTCAACGCCAGAATCGATGGCTCAAGCGAGGCCGAGTACTTTTGAGGGCTCAAAGGAAACGTTTGATGCAGGTTCTTGTCCATGTATAACTTGGCTCTACGAAAAGCAGTGATCAAAAGAGCTATATTGATTTCGGTCTGTTGGCTCGAAAACACCGCCATCGTCATGACACCGGCCTACTCCTTCTAGTTTTGTGCGTGAATGGTGTTGGCGGCCTCTCCGTTGACCGTCGCAGCCAGGCTCGCCAGGTTCGGGGACCATCTTCAAATAGTTAGGGCTCTTGGCAGACCTACGACGTTTGCCTTGCCTCGGCGCTTTTGGTAGGATACGGTCCAATGTTGTAGCTCTGTACCTTTGGACGGTTGCAAGAGCAGCCCAGTTGAGCCTCAAGCGTCATGCAAAGGCGTCGAAGTGTGGGTGCCGCCCGATAGCATCCCCCGGCCCCCTTTTGCAATCTTACAAACATTGTGGCACAGCCAGATCGGTGCGGCTGTTGGAAACTCCCCGCGACCGTTCACTTTCCACAAGCAGCCGTTTTCCCGAGATCGTCGACTCAGTGCGCGCGCGAGACTGTGCCGCCCGATCATGGCAGATGGGTAGGAAGCCTCCGCGGGGAGGGGGGGGGGATGAACCTGGATCTCCTCATCTCGCTTGCGGGGAGGCACAACCCTGACTTCCTGCCTGACTATCGTACGAGCGCCGAAAAGACAAATGACTAGACATCGATATCGAGCCATCATGCTCGCATACTGCATTTCAGATGACAACACATCCAGCAAACCGGTAGCGATCCCTCGGCGTTCACACAGGTTGTTACACCAATCCAGACCCAACGTCGGCACGCACATGTCCTCGGGCCCCAGCGAGATGCTTTTCGCCGGGTGGAATTTACCGAGCTGAACAGCTTCACTCGTAGATAAAAGAGGCGACGAAACAAAGTTGTAGTGGATATAGTCCAACGCTGGAACCCTGTAGCACGAGTCTAACGATCCAACACAGGCAAGCTGAGAGCAAACGTGCGATAGCGGTCACAGCCGGACCCATCCCGTCTTTGCCAGATGAGAAAAGGGCATTTTCAATCCTCCACCATGTGCAGTGCAGCGTGCTGTGTTTTCTCGTGGCCATTGATTACGCGCCTGCCGATCGGCACCACACTTACCTTGTCACCAACCGCCCTGCGTTTAGCCCTATTTCTGCTCGTGGGATGAGACAAAAGATGGATAATTGCATAAATCGAGCGGCATGGTCGAGCAAATATTCGCCCGTCCGGGCAGGTGGCATCTCAAAGAGGTTAGCACTGGGCTGATTATGCTTGTCAACGTTGGATGTGAATGGCGGTAAATTTACCTTCTCAACGGTTCAGCCGTTCGCGCTTAGAAGCCGCGACGGCTCACGGCAGACAGGGCGCCGCGAAGAGGAAGGCGGCATCCGATATCTTCATATTTTCAGGCTGTATGCTCCCGTGCAGGACAGTCGTTCGAGCCAATCTGGGCAGGGATCCACGCTCGATGGTACCTCCACTTCCTCCACTCGTACCGGTGCACATTACCTCGGACCTAGGATGGTCGGATCCGAAGACAAAAACATTGCGCCCTTGGCATTTGTCAGGATCCATTGAGAGACACACGGCCAAGAGAAGAGGGCAACTGGGTCGAGGGGGTCTTGCAGGGGCACGAGGAAGTGTAGGTAAGCTTCCGTGCCTCGCGGGTGAGGCTGCCATCTGGCAGCAGGTCAGACGCCCACTGTCCTCTCCGCAGCGGCAAAGGAAAAATTGCGGCGATCCCATCAAAGAAGAATGTGCCGATTGTTGTGAGGAGCGCAAGCACACGAATTTCCAAGCGAGAGTGTGATGTCACTGCTACTCAAGTCACACGCCGTGCTTGGAGGCGCACGGCACAAGCGCGTTCCCAGCCCCCACGCTGTTTGACATTCAAACCCTAGGACCTAGTATCACGCCAAAGGATGCCTGGCTTTTTAGTGGAATATGCTAGATACAGCAAGGTGACTTCTGTACAGCTGCTCGAGTAGTCCAGCAGCCACCTTTCACAAGTAATCAGCCGCTGCCCGAGCCACCGGCAGTACTTGTTGGTCGCCACCACACTCAGGATGACCCTTGGTCTCACATGTCAGCCGTGTGCAAACCCAACAAGACGGTAAATACAGCTCCTTACGCCAAGGTATTTCCATGAATGAGAGCGACGAAAGGCGAGTCAGTAAGCCGCCATTTGCCTTTCCGACCTTGTTTCGGCGCAGAACCAGGACGGGCAGCATACATGTGAAGAAGCCATTGCGAAGCTCGTCATCGTCACTTTGCTCGCTAAGCTTCTCCTGCTGAAGAGGACTACGAGTCCGCCCCGTGTTGAAAGAACATTTCAAACAGCCAAAGGAGTTTTACTCCTTTCGTCTCTCCCACTCACCTCTCTCTCTTAGAAAGCCACGGGAATTGTGCGGTGAGACGCACACGTAACTTGTTCCTTGTACGCATTCGACTCAACCCATCCACTGCCAAAGATCTTCTTTCACCGCCCGAGTCTCGGTCTTAGGATACAACGAAGTGGCTTTTCTACAACCAGGGCCTGCGCAGTGACGGCTCAGCACAAGCGAGACGTCCCTCTTTCTTCTTCTTCTTTTTTTTCTTCTTCTTTTTTTCTTCTTCTTCAAATCTTTGCAGCTTCTATCCAGTTACCACTCCTTAACACGTTGATGCGTCACTTGTCTCGCGACAAAGGACTACTCTGACACACATGCATATGAGTGCTGGCATACTCTGTAGATATCCAAGCAGTGGCTGTAGCTGTCGTAGTATATTACATCAACAAATCCTTCATCGACTGTGAAAGCACTGCAACTATATGAGGACGTCCATGTGCTGGCAGACATGTCTTGTAGTTATGCATACTCTACCACATCACATGCACGTCGACTCGGAGCTGGCCATTGGAACAGACCAATAGTGGCCAGGCGACACCTCAATAGAGGTCTACCGAAATATGGTGACGCATCTGGATTAATTGTGTTCGTCGCATGCAAGTGAACAACAGATATAACTGTAGAAATCATTCGGGTATCAAGGTTGGAAGGTCTAAATATATTACATGTTCAACTACATACTTATCGTACCTGAGCAAGCATTGAGATGCAATGTTAGGGCGGTGCAGCCAGCACTGCCTTGCCCGTGCCGCATGCACATCAATAACCTACGCCATGTGGTTCTGCCGTTTCAATCATAATTAGTGAGTCTTTCCTCGTTTCCTCTTCGAATATCGCTTCATGCCTTGTACATGTAGACTTTCGTGAAGCGCTCAGATGAAGTCTCCATCGCCAAAGCCACCGAACGGATTCGGTGGTCGTCCACCCGCTCCACTGAAACCACCAGGCCCGCCAAAGCCCCCTCCGCCTGGAAACATGGGACCTCTCCCCCTATCCTCCCTCAGTGGATCGCCAGGTCCCATCGGATCGTAACGAGCGCCGGGTGGTGCTCTCGGATCATATCCGCCCCGTCCGCCTTGACCGCGGAACAGCGGATCGTCGAATGTGGGATGCATACCGCCGCCGCCGAAACCACCAGGCCGTGGCAGTCCTCCTGCCAAGTGCGGTCGAAGGGGGTCGTTCGGTCCGAGACCTTGTGGATATAGGTCGTCGTGGCCGATGTTGATAGGGTTGTTGCCAGGCATGCGACCCGGTTGCTGGTTCATACCAAGTTCGTCATCGAAGCCGGGTATGGGCTCTGGTAGATGTCGTCCAGAGCCTGGTTGCGCAGCAAGGGGGTCGTGGAATGGATATGGCCGCGCTGGCTCTGGCTCGTTGGGGGGTTGCCGTGGGTTGGCAGGCTGCCCTCGTTGCGGTTCTTGCTGATCTGCTGTGAGTGTACGTTCTCGATCCGTGTTACCCTCCTCATATCCTGGCTTGTCCAGCCCAGGTGCCAGTTTCTGGATGATGGATATCTTGAGGAGCGAGCCCAGATCGTTCAACCTGCCTGGCGAGATAAAGAGGTCTTGCACCTTCTGCGACACGTCCTCGGTGGAAGTGTCTCCGGACACACTGAACGGTAGCTGTGATTCCGAGATGTAGTCCTTGGTTGTAACTTCGAAATGTGTCGTCTTCTCATCGCCCAGCGCCAGAGCGTATACAATCGCTTTGGCTCCCAGTCTGTTGACCTTGACAAGGTACTCCATGGCTGATTGCGCGTGGGCGTATCGGAAAGCGTACGTGGGCGATGCGTTCCATTCGTTCGGTAAGGGTGAAGGGGTTTCGGCGTCTGCGTGCGCTTCTATGAGTTCCCGAGTTATGACAAGTGACGACCGGGACAGGGGAGAAGATGTATGCTTACCTATGCGCTCGTCTTCGCCCAGTCCGATGAGACGGAAGCCAACGGCGAGCATGCCGGCGTGGACAGCTAATGCGACAGCCTCGGTTGCGTTCTTGAGCCTTGACGAATCGCCTTTTGGCAGCGACGTAGCCATGAAGAGTGCGAGCGAACCCGAGCTGAGCGGGTTGCCCGTAGTGGTTTGGTTTACCATGTTGGCAGATGGCAGATGCGTTGCGGGTATCTGAGGTGGTGAGATATGGCGGAGAGGACTCGTAGGGTCAGTTGCAGTTTGTAGGAGTGTTGTAAAAGAGTGGTGTATGTGAAAGAGCACTGAATCATAGAAGGAACAAATATACCAACGGTTCGACTTCAAGCAGCGACCAATGACGCATGGGCGGGGTCCGGGGCGCGCTAATGCACATGCGGGACTGCTCGATCTTGATCTGCAAGCCTCACGATATCTGTTCATGCACGACGCGAGTACCAAACTCGATCAACTTTCTACGGTACTACTTTGATTACACCACCATTGCAATGAGTGTGTTGTGAGAAAGCAAGTAATATTGCTGAGCCACGGAGCTGCTCAATAGGCACCCACACCCAAGTGAAGACTATGGTGCTACTGGAAAGACGTGTGCGCCACACCACGGGGAATAATGTAGGACCAAGTACGCCAGAGGCAATGCAAGAGGAAACAAGCTAAAGGAATTCACACGGGAGCCCATAGACAGCCTATTCCGGCAGATCTTGGGAGTTGGTTGCGGCAAGCTCGTTCGGTTCAAGAAGGCTGCAGTCAGCGTCAGCAGGTCTCAGACAAATAGCGAGCAAACGGAAACACTTACGAGTACTGTTTGTACAGCGTTCCCTCGCCTCCCTTCTCCAGGTCTACATTGAAGACATAGTAGTTGCCTTCGCTGGTGACTACCATGATCTGAGGGCCGTTGTTGTTGAGTGCCACTACATTTCTGACCGGGCCTGAAGATGAGCTCGTGGGAGAGCGCGGTATCTTGACCCAAGCAAAATCGCGCGACGGCTCCCATATCTCCGCTACAGCGCTGGGCAGGTATCCGCCGACGGTAGCAGCGAAGGACTTTCCAACGGTTTGCGATGTGCGTCGTATCAAGCTACCAAACGTGGGGTTGATGGCTTTCCGCTCTGGAGACGATATTTCCGCTGTGCTCGTACCGAACTCATCCTCTGTCTCTTGGCTCGCTCGACTACTGCTACGTGCATGGGATGCGCCCATCGACTTGATATGCCCGGAAGAGACGCTATTACTTCTGCTGTTGGGCGCTCCCAAGCGGAAGATGTGGACCGTCTCGGTCGCTGACGATACGCTGAGCAAGGTCGATGTCGAATTGAACGACATGCTGTATATCCTAGCTGGTATCGAACCCCTCCTGAACTGGTATAGCTTCTGCGCATCGGGTATAGAGAAGACACGGATGATGGTGCCCTTCTCTGATGCCGTAGCCAGCAGGGTCCCATCGCTGTTGAGCGCAATGCAAGACAGCGGAGAGTTGTGCGCCTCGATTACATTAACCGCCTCCATCTTTGTCGCATCGTAAATAAGGACCTCTCCACTTGTGGGTGCGATGTGATCGGTTTTGGGCGGCGCATGCGAAGGCGGCTGGAAAGTAGCGGGTGCGGCTTTGGTGGGTAGTGGATACACGAGGTAGTTATTCTCAGACGATGCTGAGAGGGCGCATATCGCTACCTCTGTTAGCAACTGCAGAAGATTGTTTGCTCTTGACGTACCGTTAGGATTAGGCGACGTCTTCTCCGTCTTGAGCATCTGAAGGTTACTTATATCATAGATGTAGAGTTCCGACTCGAGCACAACCACGATTCGTTTCCTGTTCATGCGCATGGCCAGAATGGCTGTCCGGAATGTCATCTCACATATGGTCGAGTGCCTCTTGCCATTGTCAGTACCTGCATAGCCATGGCCGCCTAGCCGACGAACCTTGGTGTTTTGTATTCGCAGCACTCGTGGCGACAGTGTGAGGGCAACTAGTGATGTCGAGAAGAGCATCTCAAGGCTGGAGACATCTCCCTCGCGCGACTCGGACTGCTTGTTGAACGGGTCGGTGGTATATATGCGGTAGCCATTAGGCGTGCCTACAGCGGCTGATCAGTACTCATGAAGCGGTACACACAGAGGTGGTGCATACCGACGCCTAGATGGCTATGGTCTTGGTTGAATGTTACAAAATTCATGACTGCCGTGTGTCTGCGACTGCGTGCTTTGGCGTACTGGGAAGGCTGGGGACTATCCGCGTGATAGCTCGGTGTAGCTTTGTGCAGCCGTGTGCAGCCGTTCGCGGGAGATCAGCCCTATAGGCGGCGTATAAAGGTAATCACAGGCCCGAGCGATCGCAATGCAGAAACCAGCATGAGTGTATACCTGTGTGGGTGAGAGGTGGAATACGTCGGAGCTATGCCCAGGTCACAGCTACCACCATCTGACAGTGGTTCACGCGCCCATGCAGGGATCCTGAGGTCAGCTTAGCCCCGCGTAGGTAGTGGCTGGTGCACCAGAAAACATGGCTCTCCCACGTCCATGTCCGCAACGCCAGCCAAATCGGAGACATGGCGAAAGACACCAAGATGATGCGGTCCAAGAAGGTCCCCCCAAAGACCAAGGGCAAGCTGAAAACATTGCGCGAGAGAAGAGATGTCGACATTATGAACGTGAGGTTTCCCAGCCTCTTCCGCCAATGTCGTCTTCGGCAAAACCACTCAACTAATATCGGCGTCAGACAAACGACAGCAGTATTGTATCCAAAAGGAGCGTGTCCAAGTTATACCTCGGCCATGAGCCGGACTTCTATGAGCCCTTTGTGCCAAAGTTCCTTCGACGCAGTACGTGACTTCCGCGTCGACTCCACGTGAACGTACGCTGATGTTCGACTCACATTCAAAGACCCCTTGATCAATCGAGGATACTGGCTACGGATGCACGCTATTGAACAGGCTGTCCGCCGGTTTCTGGAAGAAGGCAATGGAAGGCCGAAGATTGTTGTCAACTTGGGATGTGGATAGTGAGTAAGACATTCGTCGCCCACTGGCAAACATGGGAAAGCTACTAAACTCTGAAAGTGACCCCTTGCCGTTTCAGTTCTGGCACAGATATGCCGCTCTTACGCAGTCGTCTACGTTTGTAGACGTCGACTACCCACAACTGATGGAACGGAAACGGGATACCATGCTCAGCAATGGCCTTCTTCGAGACGCTTTGCTCAGGACCAAACTGCGCCAGTCCGAACAGCCTGTATATCTTCGCAGCGACAAGTACATGGCTTTGGGCTGCGACCTCAAAGACCTTGTAACACTCGAGCGTCTTCTACGGGCCGAGTTTGATGTTCCGTCGTCCTCGATTCTGTTCGTTGCCGAAGTGTCGGTGACCTATATGCCGCTAAAGGATTCTGATGCACTCATACAGTGGGCTAGTACCATTGAAGACGGTTTGCCGACTCCACGAATCTTACTCATAGTGGTATGCTGACATCTGCAGCTCGCTTCTGCATACTAGGTACTCGACCCTTCATGCATGTCTACGATGGCTTTCCTACTGACTCCATATCGCATAGAACAGTACCTTCCCCAGGGCTCAGCCCATCCCTTTGCCAAGACTATGCTGTCTCACTTCGACAAGCTGCAAGCACCAATCAAAGCGGTCAAATTACATTCATCACTAACTCAGCAGGCCGCTCGTTTCCGTAACGCAGGATGGTCCACTCTAATCATGGCCCGCAACCTATGGGACCTTTGGTCCGATGATGAATTTACCCCTCCCACGCTCAGACGCGGGCTGGATGCTATAGAGCCGTTCGGTAAGTTTTGGTTGTACGAAATGCATGTGAGACATACGCTGACTCTCTATCTCCACCCCTGCAGACGAGTGGGAAGAGTTTGCGCTTTTTGGCGGCCATTATTTCCTACTCGTCGCCTCGAATTCGGAGCAGCGGAGAACGCCCGAGTCGATCCACAGCGAGGGAGCAGCCACCGGAGAGTGCAGCAAGGCTACCGATGCGGAGAGTATTACCCTTCAAACTTTAGAGCTATCAACTGGTGCTGCCGTGACGCCACGACGTTTCACAGCAGCTTTCACTTTTGACAAGGACTTAGTAGCCTTCCACGGAGGTCAAGGGACGCAAGTCCGTCTCGCCGATATGGATATCCTGGAGCGGGAAGATCACAACGGAGATCATACCATCAAGCCTTGTGACTTGCTACCTACTGCACGCATGTGCCATACTATCACATCAATGCACAACGGTGGAGCGTTGTTGGTCGGAGGGCGCGGATCGCCTACCCAGGCTTGCGCAGATTGCTGGCTCTTCGACCATGGAGCTTGGACCAAAGTGGATGACATCGTGCCAGCAAGGTACCGTCATTGTGAGGTGGTTGTTGCATTAGGAAGTGGGGAATCACGGACTCATGGTGTCCTCATCTTTGGTGGCAAAGCCAGTGACGGCACAGTACTCAATGCCGAACACTACTGCGCCTTATGGACTGCCAACAACGGATGGCACAATATTCCCGTTGACGGACCGCGCCCGTCTGCACGCTTCGGCGCGGCGATGTCCACGGTTGATTCTGCTCAAGATTGGGGGTTGCTAATAGGAGGTGCAAACGAGAGCGGCGTGGTCGTAGAAGACGCGGTGTGGGAGTGGTCCGTTTCCGCCACACCAACACCTCGACTCAACTTTAAGGACCGCACCAATGACGTGCGTAGCAACCTGGGCGACTCTGCATGCGCGCGTATAGGTGCCAATCTTGTCCCTTGGAACGATTCTCTGCTGTTGATTGGAGGTGTTTCGAAGAAGCATATCCACTCTCTATCAGACGACTTTCTGCTCTTGAAATGCAAGGGCACGACAATCGAGGTAGAATGCCCCGGTGTGCAGATCTCACCACCAACAGCATGGCCTTTGCTAGTGGGTGTAGGGGCCGTTTCAACGTCTCGAGGCGAGATTGTGCTTGCAGGAGGCGGGGCGGTATGCTTCTCAATGGGAAGCTACTGGAATGAAGAACCGATCACAATCCTTCCTGGCACTGCGCAAGGGGCCAAGCCGTGGCGTCACGTTGTGCCGAGTCAGATCAGCGGCACAGCAGGTACAGAAGGCACAGCACAAGCGAGCACTGCTGAAACGACACCCAAGGGTCGACGAGGGGAAGAGAATGCGAAGAAAAGACTTACTACTGCTGCACGTACTACTGAGATTGCAAGGGTCCAAATACAGTCGTCAGATGACTTTGCGAAGCTGACGGCGGCGTTGGAACCGGCGATCATCGAAGGCCTCGATATCGGTCCGTGCACAGACCTATGGACACTTGACTATCTGAAAGAGAGACTTGGCCCAGAAAGGGAACTCATTATTCATGAGTGCTCTTCAGATCGTATGACATTCAAGGACAAGAACTTTTCATACGTCAAGAGATCGGTATCCAGCTTTTTGGACGGAATAGCAGCAGGTTCTCATTCATATCTTCGCTCTGTGTCATCGAGCCAGCCGAACAAGCTGCCCACCAAACTTGAAGACGATTTCCCGACGATTTCCGACGATTTCCGTATACCAGAGGTATGCAACCTGGTCAAAGAGAACTACCACAGCTCACCCCTTCGGATCTCCGGACCTGTGACCCTATGGCTACACTATGATGTCCTGTCCAACATGCTCTTTCAGGTCCGCGGTTCAAAGACGCTATTTCTCTACCCACCCACCGACGTCTCCCTACTGGACTTCCCTCCTGGTGGCTCATCCTCCAACATCGATATCCTGACCTCTAAAAACCCTAAGCTTCGGCGAACTCATCCCCACGTCGCCTCACTTAAGCCCGGTGATATCTTGTACATACCACCCATGTGGAGTCATACCGCTACGCCGGAAGATGGCTTCAGTGTCGCAGTCAATGTGTTTTGGAAGGGACTGGAGAGGGGGTATGCGGCAGGCAAGGATGTATACGGAAACAGAGATTTGCAAGCGTATGAGAATGGTAGGAGAGACGTGGAGAAGATTGTCAGAGCTTTCAAAGATCTACCCGTCGATATATCAAAGTTTTACTTGGAGAGATTGGCGGGCGAGATTCTGGAAAGGTCAGAGAAGCTAGGTGAGAGGAAGAAGAAGGGTGTTGGTAAAGAGGACGAGCAATAGACGGCATGCATACACACTGTACCTTACTACCAAGTAGATGTACACCCACTTAGCTTGTTCTCTACTTTGATATCTTCCTAGAACGCACATCTGAATCCGTAAAACTCCCAAAAGCCCAGGTGTAACTTCCTGCACCTTCATACTGCACAGGTAGCTAATGTCAGCTCCACGTGTACGATAAAGGAATACAGAGTGCAGCTATTACGTGATGCAGGATGTGTTATGGTGTGTATTAGAAGAAATAGAACTTGACGTTTGTACAAAATAGAGTACACATTCAAGATTCATGGCTCCTCGTTCCACACCTCGTTCCAGCGTCCCGCATCCAACTCAACAGGCCCATCGAATCGACCAAATCTCGGCGGTCCTGTGCCTGGTTCGGGTAGGCAAACCCACTCTCGTATACATCCAGGCACTTCGTGCTTACTATGGCTGACACAAAGCAAAGCTTGGTGTTGTTGCAGTCCTGGTACCTCGACCTCACCCTCCCACTTCACCGGTCTCGGTCCGTCATCCGAGGGCTTGAGCTCCATACTCTGGCCGCGACTGAGGAACAAGAGACATTTGTCCCGGACGAGGTCGTCCATACCGCTGAACGCTTCATCCAGGATAACGATATCAGGATTGCGGATCGTCGCGCGCAGGAAAAGGAGTACGCGCTGAGCTGAGAATGATACCTCGCCGAATAGTGTATTGGACGCCCACGCGGTAGTCTCGCTACTTTTTTCGCCGCCGCTGAATCCAGGTCTAAGTTCCGCCTCGAACCAGCTCAAGCATGCGTCTACCCTCTTCTTCGCCTCTCCGTCTAGTCTTGGCTTCGTGATCGGCGTATCAGCCCATGCACTCTCCAATGATGTCCTTAGCGTTAGTCTCTTTGGAAAGAGAGCATGGACTTCTGGGCTCGCATGACCCATTCGCGACTGTATCTCGAAGATTGTAATGCCCGGGACGCCTGGCTCGGGCAGGCGAGAGCGCTGGAAGAGTTTTACAGGGGCAGAGTAAGTCTGTGGGTGATCTGATGTCACGAGCGAGAGAAGGGTTGTCTTCCCAGAACCGTTGGCACCAAATATACCCCAGCGTTGGTTGCGGTGGACGTTCCAGTGGAGACCAGATTGCAATGAGCCATTCACGTCCTGTTGCCAATCCCCCAAGACGGAATTCTGGCCGTACGCGATACGTACTCCTTGCATCTCGACGATGGGTTCACCGATCGTAGGCACAGAGGTATCGGCCTTTTCGTAGCCATCCCGACTCAGCACTGACGCACTCGCTGTTGTTTTGAAGCCGTCTCTTTCTGACTGACGTGGTCCTGCCTCGCCCATCCCCGTAATCGCTAAGCTCCGCTCATCTTTCCCGATGCTCTCGACTTTTCCATACCCCTCCCCCAGATATCTCAAGACCTCCTCTTTCAGCCCCAGTCTTTCCACCATCCCATCTTCGCCCGCGTACACAACATGCGTGACCCATTCCGGAATGTCATCTTGAGGTCGCAGGCTGAGAACAATGCGTGGTGCGTTAGCTTCCGCGAGACGATGCAAAACCTTGGAGATATGTCTTGTGACGATAGGATCGAGCCCAACTGCCATGTTGTTAGCTTACTCTCCTCAAAGATATAGGAGTAGTCTGAAGTCAAGACTCACTAAACGGCGCATCCAAGCACAACATCTCAGGCTTACTCAACAACGCCTTCGCAATCCTGGCCCGCCTGCTCTGGCCGTTACTCAACATACTAACAGGTTTATCGATAAACCTCTCTAGTTCTAGATCCCGCATTACTCTCTTCATGTCCTCTTCATCCACGCTCTTTGCCTTGAGTTCCTCTTCTCCAGGGTTCATCGTCACGATACCGGTCAGATACCTTTGAACGGTGAAATCAGTATCCTCTTTTAAAGACTCATAACGTGCGGATAGATACGCGCCACCAAAAGCTTTCCGCTCAACATCGAAGCCCACATACTCAATCGCTCGCTCTGGGAAGCGGAGGCGCGGTCTCTTCTCTGTGACGGCCGGGGTGAGGAGGTAAGGGAAAGATCGCGCTGTTGGGGGGAAGCAAAGTAGTTGACCGCGAAGGATTTGGAGAAACGCCGTGCGAATGTCAGATGATGGGCTTAGAACCGCCCAATGCTGGTTGGGCGTTGACAAGGACGGGAGGTCCAACGTCAAGTCCGAAAATAACGGCGGATTTGAAGTTGCATTTTGACCTTTGGATGAAGGATGTTGGCGGTAGAAAGTGCCATTGGCAATTTTGACAATAGGCGGCAAAGAATGTGGTTTACGCAAAGTTTGGAGTCTTGCACATCTTGTGGCGGCAAAGAATAGGGCTTGCGTTCTTCGCATTTCGGAAATCCGGTGTTGTTGCGCTCATGTTGGAATGGGACGATGGATGGTCTGTCTGCATCTGGTTGTGTTTGCCGCAGCGGAAAAGCGTCCGTGTCCGCGAGAAGAAAGTAGGAATGACGTCGCGCGCGGTCGCTCGGTCTGGCGAGGTATGTGATCGATGGCGTCGTCTCCGCATAGTTGTTGCGACAGGTAGAGGCTCTAGCAATCCTAACGCGAGCAACGCGACATGCTCCCTAGCCTGCAGCCGTCGAGGCCAAAGGTCTGTTATCTTTACTCGTGTCTTACCATGATGCTTGTTGACAGAACGTAGCCTTCCCAGCAGCCCTCAGCACCCTCATTCACGCACCAACAGCGACGCGCCGCCCACTCGCCATCCCAAGCCTCGCAACCACCTACAACACAAGCCTCGAACCCTCCTCTGAACCCTCCAAAGCCGCGATCACAAATCGAAGCTATGCCACCCTTTGGTCCTCCACAAACACCAGCCACCTTCTTCGCGCCCCTATACGACAGCGCGATACGGCATCCGGTCTTCTTCACGCAGAATCTGAAGAAGCCGCCGTTTCCCATACCACAAGTCGCTAGTCAAGGTCGGAGCCCGGTGGCGAGCGGGTATGTGACGGAACAGAGGCGAGCAGAGGTGACGGGGAGGACGAAATTATGACCATGAAGTAATGTGTACAAGCATCGGGCGGCGTCAGGGAGTACAAGCGGACTGTTTTTAGGCGAATCGTAAGAGATCAGGCAATATGCGAGATCTGGGAGTCGTACGAGCTCTGGGTAGCCACATCCGTATATCCCTTCGGCTCAATTTCAGACTGTGTTGACTAAGAAACTCGCTGTTTTCGATTGCTTTACCTTTATGTTGCTTGACTTATTCTAGTAATGCATGCGACCTAATGTAAAGGGTATCTCTAGCGGCGATCACGTTTACAAATATCCCCTCTTCCGTTTTGAGCCTCCTTCATACCTCACATGCTCCACGTTCCTACAAGCTCTGCCGGCCTACGAGCCTGCTAGGTAGCAGGGCTGTCGTGATGACACAGCCCAACGTTACTCCTCCAGCTAGATACAACACACTATTGATGTCCCTCCCTGAACCACCCGCATACAAATGCTGCGCAATAAGCGGACTGACAATACCAAACAGCCTGCCCCAGAAACTCGCAATGCCGCATGCCGTACCTCTAATGGGTGCCGGGAAAGCCTCAGGTGTCCAACCGTACAAGACAGAGTTGAACATGGATTGGAAAAAGTACTCCATAACGTTGAAGCCAATGTTCGAAGCCGCAGAGTTGACACTACTGAAGAGGAAGATGGAGATGCCCATCAGTGCAGAGGAAACCACCATTGTCCACTTACGGCCCACTCGCGACGCGCGGTAAGATAGAGTTCCAAGCACAACGCCGAGGACTCCGGGGAGATAGATGAAAATGTAGGAGCGGTAGGTGTAGCGAAGCGAAAGATCGAGAGCGCCGTTCTTCACGGCCAAGATTTGTGGGAGGTAGGAGCCTGGTTAGAGATCAGTATATCTTGTCAAAGAGAGCAGACGTGCAACTCACCGGCAACAGTGAAGCCCCAGTAGTCGCATATATAAGTCAACCAAACTAAAAGCGTCAATCTGGTCATTTGAAAGCTCGAAAACAGAATCTTGAATCGATCGCTTTCCAGTTTCAGCTTCTCAGTCCATGTAGACTTGAGCTGCTTGACACCACCTCCAAGCATAGGTCCAGTACTTCGGTCCGAATCCAACTCCCGTTCCAGAGATTCGAGATCTTCCAGAACCAAGGTACACTTTGTACCGTTGTATTCAGCCATATTGTGCAGTACTTGAATGGCCTCGGCATCCTTGCCACGATATATGAGGAACTTGGGGGACTCCTGGAAGGTGAAAACAACCGAACGCAAGACGAAAACAAGTATGGTGATCCCTCCCAGGGTAACGAGTAGATACCGCCATCCCATATTGTCCTCTCTTGAACAGCACGCTTCTCCTACAGCAACGGCGCCGCAAGCAGGTAACGCTCGATCTCCCTCGGAGAAGTTCGGACTGCAAGACCAGTTTGGGATGAAACCATAGGCGAGCACTGAGCAAATGACAACACCGATTGGCTGAAACATGGATAGCAAGGGAAGAAGGTAGCGCTTGCTCTGCGGTGTGGCTTCCAAGGTTATCGTGGTGTCGATGGGAATGTTGCCCCCAACGCCGAACCCAGTAAATGCCGTAAGAACCAGGATGGCGTTGTAAGTGCTCGGAGCGCCAATGCAAGTGCCGAAGATGCACGCAATGAAGACTGTCAGGTTGAATGAGAACTTTCGCCCGATCACGTCCACAAGGACACCCCACACAAACGCGCCGGCCGTAAGTCCGATTGAAAAGGCAGTGGACAACTTGCCAGTCTGATCAGCACCAAACCCAAGTTCCTGCTGAATGGGCGACAGGACGAGGCCAAATGCTTGTGCCCACATCAAGTCAATCATGTACCCAAAGCCACAAAGCGCCCAAATCGACCACTGGTATCGTCCCATTCCCATCAGATCGATCTCGCGATTGATGAGCAAGCATTTCTTCTCGTACAGAGAGATGGCCTCATCGCCAAGCTCTTCAGCTAATGAACGTGAGCGCTCCAGGTCTTCAGATTGATCGTGGCCCACAGGCTTCTCCTTGTCTGTGTCCAACGGCGTTCCATCTCTTGTAGTTATCCCTCCGGTAGGATTCGTGTCAGCAAGTGTAGAATAGTTTCGAGAAGAAGACGCAATAACCTCGCCGGCGCTCAAGAGGGCGTCGCCCTCCACCGCTTCAGAACTTCGTCGCGACATTGTTGGATGGTTGTCAGAGTACTCGACAGATGGCGAAATGTTGGAAAATCCTTCTTCGGCGCTTACCCCTCCTGTGTGTGTACCATGGGCTTCACATGGGCGGCACCACACTCCGCGGCGGAGGAAGGCTAAGATGCGTTGGGCAGAAGTTAAGCGATACCTGATAAGCTCTTTGATTGCGCCGGTGTAGCTTCGGTGCCAGAAGTATTAAAGGAGCTGCATCCATGGCATTGTGTGCAGACGTTGAGTGCCGGGTGCTAACGCGTTGAGGTGCGGACCAGGTAGATCTTGTTGTTCAACACGCCTCGTCTTTAGCAAAGGTACAATAGGGACGGCCATTGTTGCTCTAGATGAGGAATGCAGAACACCAGACTGGACGGAAGAACATATTTCGTGAAGCTAATGGGTGCGACCGGGACATCTTCCGACAGACTGTCATGTCAAGAGTGGTAGAAGCTTACAGTTCAGTCTGGCAAAGTCTATTCTGGTGTGGGAAGGGATGTCCATGGGTGCTTAAAAACGTAAGCGATGTAGCAGACACACACACATACACACACACACACACACACACCTAGGTATACACATGTTGCTCAGTTATCCCTGTTATTCCCGCAGCCTGTTGTCGTTGAGAGAAGGTCGTGTACGGTGACGTAGCTGCATGCATGCGTCCTGGGTAGCTGCCATGGGATTTCAAAAGCGCATATTATCGTAGATCCGAGACCACCTGAGCAATGAGACACCGCTCGACTAGAACGTGCGGCAATAGATAGCAACATGCGAATGTTTGTGTCCCATGATCTAAATTGAGTGGGGTTGTGCAGGCTGGACACCCATCCGGCTTGCCCAGTTGGGCGGGCACATCATGCAAAACATCGCGATCGGGGTGTCAACGCGGATGGAACGAAGATTGAACGGTGAGCGAAAGTCAGTGGAGGTGAGGAGGATGGATCCAGTTCCAGTGCACGGAGAGTGGAAGACGCAGGTCTCGCCGTCGATGCAACGTTCAGCTGAAAGGGTCTAGCTCCACATTCCGGCGCATGTGTTGCCAAGGCCGGAGCGGTGGATCTGTGCGCCGTGATGCTGGAACTTTTTTTCGAAGACATGCCAAAAGTCCGAAACCGCGAATAACGCTCTTCATATAATCTATCTACAATGGCTCCTCGTAGAAAGCGCCAGCGTCTCTCAACCGATGGAGCAGAAGCCGTCACAGCGACCGCCGATGTTGAGCAACCCTCCAATCCTTCCGTCGCGGCGCCTAAAGAAGCTGCGCGCAGACAACTTTTCGTTCGCGGACTTGCGCCCACCGTTACGACCGAAGACCTTACCGAATACTTCTCTGAATCGTACCCAATCAAGAATGCGCTCGTCGTTCTGGACAAGGAAACCAGGGAATCCAAGAGCTACGGTTTCGTAACATTCGCCGACGTTGAGGATGCGCAAAGAGCGAAGGAGGAGTTGAACAATACAGAGATCAAGGGAAAGAAGATCAAGGTCGACTTTGCTGAGGCAAGACAACGTGAGGGCGAAGAGAAGCGTCCCAGGGCTGGCGACAGGGCCAAAGCAGAGCGCGAGCAGCAGATCAAGGATGCGCAAACACCGAAACTCATTATTCGCAACCTTCCATGGACCATCAAGACGTCGGAAGATTTACAAAAGTTGTTCAGAAGCTATGGCAAAGTCAACTTCGTCAATCTGCCCAAGAAGCCCAACGGTGAATTGAGAGGGTTTGGGTTTGTCTCGCTACGAGGAAGGAAGAACGCGGAGAGAGCGATACAGGAACTCAACGGCAGGGAGATTGACAAAAGGCCGATTGCTGTCGATTGGGCTGTGGACCGAGACACATGGCAGAGCCTGCAAAAGACCGAGCAGGAGGGAGACGATGCCACGGCCGGAGGGGAAGACGAAGATGAAGATATGGAAGATGCTGAGAGTTCTGCCGTCAGCTCGGACGAAGACGACTCCGAGGCAGACGATAGCGAAGATGACGAGGATCTCGACGATAGCAACACCGACTACGAAGACATATCGGAGGATGACGAGGATGGTGGCGTGGAGCTTAATCAGGAAGACAACCGACCGAAGCGCGAGGAGTACACCGTCTTTGTGCGCAACGTACCCTTCACAGTAGACGACGAGCGTCTCAAGGAGCACTTCCAGCAGTTCGGTGGCATACGATTCGCGCGTGTCGTGGTCGATCGCGAGACGGAACGACCAAAGGGTACAGGATTCGTCTCGTTCTTTTCAGAAGAAGACATGGTCAACTGCCTAAAGGGTGTCCCGCGTGTCAAGCTACAGAAGAGGAACCTCGACAAGAAAGACGGCTCCACCATTACTGTTACACACTCTGTGCTCGAAGACGAAGATGCCGACCCAACAGGTAGATACACCATCGACGGTCGCATCCTACAAATCACACGCGCAGTCGACAAGAACGAAGCCACCCGTCTGACAGCCGAAGGCGCTGCTTCGCGCTTCAGTCGCGACAAAGACAAGCGCCGTCTCTACCTTCTCTCCGAGGGAACTATTTCTTCCAATTCGCCTCTGTACCAGAAACTCTCGCCCTCGGAAATCAAGATGCGCGAAGAAAGCGCAACAATGCGCCGCAAACAGATTCAGGAGAATCCTTCGCTCCACTTGTCCCTCACCCGCCTGTCCATACGCAACATTCCCCGCAGTATTACATCCAAGGACCTGAAGCAACTTGCTCGTAGCGCCGTCGTTGGTTTCGCAGCCGACGTCAAGGAGGGCAAGCGCCAGAAACTCAACAAGGAGGAAGTCATCCGTGGCGGTCAAGAAATGCTTGTCGCTGAGAAGATGCGTAAGAAGAAGGGCAAAGGTATTGTGAAGCAAGCCAAGGTCGTCTTCGAAACACCCGCTGGTAGCAAAGTCTCCGAAGAAACTGGTGCAGGTAGGAGTAGAGGATACGGTTTTATTGAGTACTACACGCACCGAAACGCACTCATGGGTCTACGATGGCTCAACGGCCACGCGGTAGACTACAAGATCAAGTCTGGCCCCACCCCAAAGAGCAAGAAGGCTGCCCAAGAAGCTCTAGAAGATAAGCGAAAACGCCTCATCGTCGAGTTTGCCATCGAAAACGCCAACGTTGTCAACCGACGCTCGGACCGCGAGGAAAAGTCCAGGGAAGCACCCAAGTCAAAGGCTGACGGTGAGGCTGAAAACAGCGATGCCGAGCCGGGTGCTACTAAAGGCCAGAAGCGCAAGCGTGACTCTAGCTCTGCAGGTCAAAAAGCGGACAAGGGTAAGAACAACGGCAAAGGGAAGCAGGGTACGGGTGCTGCGGAAGCTAGCGCGGAAGCCGCCGCTGCAGTGAAGAGCAAAGATGGGAAACTGGCACAGAGGACGAGGATCATCGCTAAGAAGAGGCATGCGAGGAAAGCGAGGAAGGCTGGGAAATAGTGGTTATGATTACATCTCATTAGTAGCATTAGCGATGGCGTTGATGTTGATGGAAAAAGTGATTGTTGACCTATGGTTTCGTTGACTTGGTCTACTGTGTCTCTTCCGCGGCCTCGAGCATTTGACAACATTAAATATGACGAAGATGCACGACGTTGAGCTGCAGCCCACCATCTCCTGCCAGAGCCTGAACGGTGAGCTCCCCCCACACCATACTCGCCTCTACTTGCTCCCGTATCCCTTGCTCCCCTATCCCTTGCTCCCCTATCCCTTGCTCCCCTATCCCTTGCTCCCCTATCCCTTGCTCCCCTATCCCTTGCTCCCCTATCCCTTGCTCCCCTATCCCTTCCTCCCCGTGAAGCCGTTACGTCGTGATTCGTTACGATTTTCCTCTGTTGACTTGGGTGTTTTTTCAGACAGTTTCCGTCGAGGCGCAGTCTTGCTCAAGGTACCTTGCAGGGAAGGCGAGTCATAAGACGGAAGCGAGTCGAAGGATGGAGGGCGACGTGGGAGTACTAAGGATTCGAGGCGACGTGTCGTATGAGCGCGCCTAGAGCAAGCTATTGCTCTATTCCGTAACGGCACTGACATACCCAGAGGCCTAAGTTGCCACTTGGGATGCGCTCGCCACGTTCATTCTAGGACAGTCTTACTCATGGTATATCGGGAATTCACTTCTCGGACGGATCCTTGGTCGCAGTGTTGATGTGCTATAGAGCAATCCAAGAAGCAACAAAGACCGGATATGCAGTGCTCTTGTTGTAGTGCCCCAAAGGAACGTTGTGCGTCAATGCTGCGCGGGTAGACCCGTCCACAATGCGGAAACTCCCCAAGTGTGTAACCTTGAGCTCGTGGATACGGCATACGTACGGCAACGTAAATGCCTTGCTTTGAACTCGGTATCGAGTCAGTAAACACAAACAAAGTTGACGGCACTGTTCATTCTGGTCTCCAGATCGTACTCTGAGATGAGATCGATCGTAATCGATCTTGTGTATCGGAGATATTTGATCGTGTCTCCGAGTCCGCTGCATATGGAGCTGTAACTCTCTGGTACCATTGCTGCCACATGATGAGCCTTATAGTGACCTTTTTCGATGCTCCAAACATCCCATTTGCTAGCCTAGGAACACTTCCCCGAATATACTAGGTCATGCTTCACATCCAATACAAACAGAGGACGCGGCTACCTCAAGAACGAGCTGTAAGCACAGTCGTCAGGGATCCTTTTCTTGGCTGCATCTTAGGTTGGCTCTAACGAGATAGCCAGTTCTGTTTGCCGGTTATTTTTGTAATACGCATTCGTTCCTCTAGGCGTGGACATGGTGTCGACATATGGTGCTGCACCTTGGTAGTTAGATTACATTTGGGTAATCACACTCACACTGATGCTTATGTCTTGCGTGTGGAGCATTCTGGGGCATATGATGTCGTGTTCGCTAGCTGAAGCTCGGAACGAAGAAGAGTTTTCCAGGTCACACTGCTGCAAGCTCGAGCTTCTTGACAGCAGCACGCGCAGTTCCCACGTACTTCCACCTCGTTTCTAAGAATCCTGGTCGCCCAAGCTGAGCAACGAGTCCTGCAAGATCTCATCCTTGCTGAGTGTCTACAGTTGTCGCACAACAATATCAGCACGTCGGGAAGATACTGCAGGTGCATGGTACGGCTCACAGTCCGGTTCCCCCCGAGGCCTGCTATGCTTTCGATTCACCAAGCTTTTTGACTAGCGAATCATCTTGTAAGCCTCGACATCTGTAGTGTTCTGCGACAGTAGGTCGATGGGCTGATAGCTTACGGGCGCTCACAATGCTTTTTGTTCCCTGTACCACTGGCATAGTGTCCAAAGAGACAGACCAACTTGTGAAGGGGACTTTGCACTAGACAAGCAATGGAAGATCCACATCGCCATCTTGGTGGAGTCATACAGCCGTTTGGAAATGGCAGTAACGACTCTTGTAAATATGTGCGAGCAACAACCACGTCCGGAAGCCACATCGTCCAGGAGTGGTAGCGCATATCGATCAATGCGTATCCGACTGGAAGTTGTGAAAACGAGAGTGGGGAGGCAAGCAAGTTCTTGGTCAGTAAGAGACGCCCGCAATTGTAAACAATGTTCAACTTGGTATTGCTATCGGCCAAACTTCAATGGGTGGAATTGCCCGCATCCTCATGTCGCCGTGACATCCTATGCCAGAACAAGCAGGACGGTGTTGCCTTTGTTCATCAGCATGCAATGTATGCATCACGATGAGATGTACTGACCTGATTGGGCTTCCAGCCTATGAGACTACTGAAAATCCCGTCAAACCGGAAACCTGTGTAGCCGTGGTAGGACTGTGCGCTGAGCACATCGGGGAAACGGGTACCCTGAGGGTATGCTGGATTGGTCATGATTAGACTTACATACACCCCGATACACCACCTTGGTCAATGGGTCGTAAGCAATCGTTCAGAAGATCTTAATACCTAAAAGCGTATCTTGCATGCCATGGCCGGCGTTCGTTGATCCTCATGTGTGTCCGTCCGCAAAGGCGGCTTTGCGTGGATCTGCAGCGAACGTTTGTCAAACTTCTATCAAAATGAGAAGCGTATTGTCTATCGCAATCATATCTGTGGATTCAACAGCAGTACCAATCGAAAGCGTCGAATGTCCTTGCGGGCCGGTCGAACCCGGACTATAAGTGTCTTCTTTCCAGACTAGCTCCTGATAGATAAGTCGGAGGGTGGTGTTCTCGCTAATGGCCAACGTTGGAGCAGTCGGGCACCACGGCTCAACTACCAACATCCGGGATCGTGGAACGGCATACATGAGCAGTGCTGGCTGTCGATGCATGTGAATCTGTGCGGCGTGGAGCTGTTTCACAAACTCGCCAGTGCTGAGGTTGTCGTAGTTGTACATACCTGCACCTTTTTCCGTTGGCGAAGAACAAAGGGCCTGCGGCGTGGGGTTGCGATAGTGCAACGAGAAGACTGGTATGTTTAACCTGGTAGACAATCAGCTAGCCTCGGATTGTCCGTAATGCGTGACTCAACTGCTGCAGGCACTCTTTCTAGTACATGAGATTGCTCAAAAGAAAGCGAGGCTAAGAGACATGTCAAAGAAGCGTATGTAGCGACCGCGGTGAGGTGAGGTGGTGGCGTATAAAGAGTCGTGACATTCTCCCTGGGCGTGCAACCCCCAGGCTTCCCCATATTCTCTCTGCAGTCTTCCCACCCTCTGTACACCAACAGCCAGTAACGGATAATCTCGGAACGTGTATCCTAGGGTCACCAGATCTCGAGTACAGACCAGAAACGTGTGGTTTCAATGTACGTTCCCAAGGTTCCACCATAGCCAGCAAGCTGACAATGCTTATAGTTTTCGAACACAAAACCGAACAAGCAGTCGCACCATCCACACGCTGTAAAATGTGCTTTTACGAAAAGATCAAATTTCCTTGTGGTCATATTGAGCATCTGCTCATACAGCATTGCCATTTTGCACGCAACGATCCCGGCAATCAATGTTTCGGCGCTTGGAACGTCAGACGAGAGTGGGATCAACAGGATAGAAATTGCAGCAACTGTGTACGACAGAATCAGTATAATGCAGCAGCGCATGCGGGCCAGTCAGCATACACCGTCGCCAGTGGAAGATAGTTCTCTCTTCACGAGTGGGAACTACGGAGCCAACCACAGCTACCTGTTGTATACCGAGAGTCCTCTCTCAGTCTAAAAGAGTTTGGGTATCCACAGCAGATTGTGCCTACTTGGATCGGGTAATGGGTGGAGCAGCTGTCATTGTACGTGTTGGGTTTCCGTCATTGTCATACGCCTGGGCGGTCGTTTCGTGCTTAAGCGACAGGTCTTGACGCTTGTGATATCACAAGCTCCAAAGATCAGGTGACTCGCGCATTCACTGTATACTCTTAGTTATGTACGTACATATTACCAAATATAGGGTAGACATAAATATGACCTCACATGAGCTGCAAACGTTGCCCGATAGGCTTCCCAGATGGGAAACTCGATACTATTGGTGGCTCAGCCAAAGACACGCATTGAGAATGACTCGAAATTTTGTGAACATCGCCTCAGCATCTGCCAGCGAGTAGACGGCGATGGGCGCGCTGGTCGCGAACTAGGCGGCGTCAAGGAGATGCCACTCCTGGCCTTGTGTGGAATGAGGAAGTTCGTGGCGAAATGAGGCTTGTGCGACGAGCCTAGCATGAGCCCCCACCTGCCATGCCGAGGCCAACATCGTGACTTTCCGTCCAAGGCACCCGACGTTCCGCATCAACCAACATCGATATACAGCGCCTCCACCATGTCAGATGCTACAGAACAACCGAAGAAAGAGAAGTTCGCGCCAAAACAACCCGTCACACTGAATCCACCAAAGGATGATGTCATTGAGCGCAATTACCTCGCAAAGTGTGATGGTACGGTTTCTGAGTGACTGGCTGATATTGGGTGACTAGCCACTGACTATCAGCAGGCACAAATGATGGTTATCCAACTCTAGTCGCTATCAAGGTACCTACGACTGCTCCAGACGGATGGTATCCTCTTGCACACACAGAAGAATTGACCATGTTTCAGGGTGACGTCTTTGACGTGAGTGGTAAAGAGACGTATGCGCCCGGCAAGGGCTATCACGGTTCGCCACCTCGGAAAGAGACATTTCGTATCACAAGAGCTAACCTACTATCCCAGTCTTTGCGGGGAAAGAGCCCAACCGCGCCCTTGGGCTTTCTTCTCTTAAGCCTGAAGATTGCATATCTAACTACTCCGAGCTTTCCGACAAGGAAAAGCAAGTACTAAACGATTGGCATACGTTCTTCAGCAAGCGATACAATATCGTCGGCCGATTGCCTTCAGAGGGCTCTAACCTTTGATTGGCGTTCGTCTCCGAGTCCCGACCAGGAGGCGACTCATCGTTGACTAGTACAATACAGAGAAGCAATTCAACAAGGCTGCAAGCTTGAGCTGTGTATTCAGTCCATCACAGTTGCGCCGTCTTCAGGGAGCCACAATCAATCAATCCGTCTTCAGGGACGCCCTCAATCTCTGTCTCATGACGACTTTTAACAGGTCACCCTCAGCTACCAATGAATCATGTACAGTTCGGTAATGCGAAGCTATTGGATCGATTATAATGCAAGGATGCGATAGCTGGTAGATTGCCTATACAGCTCCTATCCCATCAAACTGTCTAGCGACTCAATAAATAACACAGCCCCACACCAGCCTACGATATAGTCCACCTATCCTACACCCGCGGTGCGATTTTCGAGATTGTACCGTGTTTCCAGTGCTAAGATGGGGACTTCACCATCAGTGTGATAAGAGAGTGCACAACTTCTGCAGCAGCCAAAACGGTGGTTTCTCCTGGGTTGTCGTAGATAGGAGCCACTTCAACTTTGCGGGGTGTTCAACATCAGCTTTTACTGATCTTACAGAGGATTTACTTGGAATCAGAAGATACATACCGACATCTGCTCCGATAACATCAAGGCCTTCGAGACCGTCCAGAATGGACAAGAGCTCTCGCGTAGACCAGCCACCGACTTCGGCTGTTCCTGTGGCTATACCCATGCGTCAGTCACAACGTTACTAAATCTTTGAGAGTGGGGGGTTTGAGATGGTGCTGCTGTATTGGAAACAACCGTTCGTGGTACAGTGGCATCGTCGCGCAGTGCTATGTCCCGTATAATGACTTACCGGGTGCGAACGCAGGATCAAGCACATCGATATCGACACTAATGTAAACCTTTGTTCCAGCCATTCGAGACTTCAGCCTAGCAATGACACCTGCTACACCGAATTGATCGATTTCTCGGGCCTTGACAATCTCGAACCCGCATCGAACATCGTTCCGCAGATCACCCTTTGGTCGTGCCATAGGAGCTCGAATGCCCGCATGCATACTAGTGTTTCGAATCAAACCTTCTTCATGCGCAATGTGCAGGAATGTTCCGTGATTGACACCACTGGTGTGAACTTTCAGCAAGTTGCACGGTCAATTGAAATATACAGACTTACGCGTAATGGGAGATACCTCCGCCTAGTATATATTAGTAGCTAGTCACATTTGAGGGCATCTCTGCTCACCTAACACTTCCGGATCCCATGTATCTTCCGAGCAATCAGCACAGTTCAGGCTGTAGTGTCACTCACTTACCCAAATGACTGTCGAAATGAAGGACGCTAACCGGGCCCCAATGGTGATGAGTCGATCGCAGGGCGGATAATGTTGTAGTATGATCACCACCTAGCGTCACAATCTTTGGTGTTGCGCGCTCGCTCGAATTGGTAGGCCTTGCGGACACGATCTTGAGAACGACAGTCAGACGCTTGGATCGGATACAACTTGGGGTCACCAACCTCATGCGCCCTGTCAAGCTGTTTCAAGGCTGCAGTGTTGTCCTTCCAAACTCGTCAGCGTTTGTATTTCTATGTTATGCCGGCATCGCCTCACCAAGAATGTCAATGGCGCATCACCGCAGTCAACAATCTTCGCCCAGTCCACGAACACGTTTTCACCTGAACAGCTTTAGTCGACGCGTTGACACTCTATCTCGAGACGACGAGCATAGCCTCGCGATGGTAGGTATGAACTCAGCAACATCATCATGCTGAACAGGGTACAGCAAGTGAATAGGAGCGCAAGCCTTGCAAACACGGCTCGTCAAGGCAACGTGGTGTAACAGGCATTGTTACAGGCGCGACCGTTTCGCACAACCAAATGCAACTCGTGCTTGCGAGACTAAGCCTCTACACACGCACCCTCACAATACTACAACATACCTGTGTATATGGACCAAGCCATAGCCGGTGATATCCGGCTTGAACCCTGGCGAATGCCACTCGGGCCGAAGCGCGCTCCAGGCCGTGCCGTAACGCCCTATCGGTTGTTAACCTTCTCTACAAGGATGCATCCAGTGCTGAAGCGCGGAGGTTCGCCCATGAGAGAGGTACTTGACCTACTGTGTCAAATGGTGCACCGAGGATTGCAATGTCGAATGGCACCACATCATGACCTTCCGGAGCCAAACAGTGTACGTAAGGTAGATTGGCATATGTCGTCAAACCTGCGAACTTTGCTTGAGTGACGTCTATCCCAAGATTCTGCTGAGGTATGATCTGTTGTGACGAGTACCCAGAAACTGGTGGGAAGGTAATGTCCCGAGCGCTTGTGAAGAGCTCAAGAGATGGCAGTAGAAACAGCAATGATTTGAGCGCCATTACGAAGATGGCAATGCCGAGAAGTTGAAGTACAATGAGTAGGAGAACAAGAGCCTCTCACATGGCTATTTTATATGCTAGTCTTTACTATTGATGGATGTCATGCCATGGAGGCGCTGCATGCTCCAAACGGCAGGTCTAGCCGATTCTACCCCTCGATCCTTCCGAGGTCCTGCAACGGCTGCTAGCCTGCTGCCTCTAGTAGAACTCGCATACAACGCGCAACCCCGGAGCTCTTCGTAGTGCGCGGGTTTTCATGCTGGAAATCTGCGGCGCTTCTTCGACTTTCGGCGGCATCCTTGGGGCCAAGGAACATGATGTTGTGCAAACACTGCTTCCAGCCCGTTCCTGGAAAATCGCCCGGCATCTGCTCGTGGTTCGTGATTCCTTCCGAAGCGCCCCACTAGTATTGAACCTCTTGCGGGACACACACTGATTCCGTACATAAGCATTAGGTACTGAATCGGCAAGCACCAGACTTTTGTGTTTGGAATTGCTTCAAAATTGCTGTTTCGTGCTACCCAGCTCATGCCCCAATTTCGGATGAGTGGTTGGATACTAGCTAATCAGCGCTGTTACCTCGCACTCATACAATAGCTCCTTGGTCGCTAGACTTGCAACACCCACTACCGTATCAGGTGGTCTATGTCCGTCCGCTTCCTTGTCCATATACTCCATCCAAAGCTCTCCCCAGCCACGATCTACAACGTCCTTTCCGTCCTGTTCTGGGTTACCAGTCTCCTTGACAATGTAATGGCGGACCATGACCTGGATAGGGAGTGTAGTTAGCAAAGTCGATACCAAGCAAGTTCACTTCATTGGGGGGGTTTGAGCAAAGTCGAATGCATACAATATCCCGCGGTGTGGCGCCAGCAGCCTAAATATACGTGTACGAAGTCAGTCCATGTCTCATACGTAGGCCGCACACGGAGATGACTTGCTGCCAAGCACTTGTGAATGCTATCGTAAGCGCCCTTTGCTTGCTCTCTGATATCGGAGGAGATGGGTCTATCTTTCCGCATGCCTGTTTGACCGGCAAGAGTGATCAACTTGGACGAAGACACGATGGGAGTGATGCAGACTTGACTGTAGGTTGGTGCAGGTTCTGGCACTGATGGTGGATTGAACGCATGGGGCTTGTGGGCTGCCATGGCTGGAATGTGCAACGCCTGAATGTGTGATGATTGTTGATGAGAGCTCTACATGCTTCTCGACTCAGGTATGACTGAGGATCTCGGCATGAGGGGTACGTTCGCGTGTACCTGGCGTGGGCACTATGGGGGGCCTCACGGGCGCTGAAGCATGGGCCACCACGCTGACGTCACGCAACGGTCTTTGGTCACGCGAATCCACTTTGAACATGTCACCCCGAACGCGACAAACCTCAGACGTAATACGGCATGGCTGATTAAACATAACCACATCATGTGATCATAGTGGGGTACTTGATTGATCCATCTGCAGCCGGGCGAATGAGATGCAGCCAGACACGCGCCTACATGTGTCAGAATGCGGGGAAAGCTCCAGCGACGAGAGCCTTAAAGCCGTCTGCTCGTGACGGTTCGCGCCTCAGCTCACACTACATCTTGTTTGATAGCCACTGCTGCCATTATGGCGTCTGGCTGGTTCGGCTCGTCGTCGAGTGACCCAACGCCTTCTCCGTATGTCCGCGTCCAAGTCGCTGATCACAAAGCTCACGGGTTGTACCTGCAGCCCAGCTCTGGTGGTTCGAGATCCGCTGTGAACCGCTCAGCAGCGTCGGAATCTTCGGCTTACGTGGATACGACTCACTCCAAGACGCATGTTCAGAACGCATCGCTCTTCGATGTAGGCATTTTCAAAGACACGCTTGTCCCTTCGCTCACCCTACACTCCGGTCTGGCTCTCGTTGCATACGGGGCTGCGCGATACACAAACCGCGTCGAAGCAAAGGACTGGCTGTGGCCGAGCGGTCAGGTTGTAAACGCTTGGTGGTCAGCTGTTGGACGCCGTCTAGCCCAAGGCTACACGGTTTCCCAGGCATTCAGTCATCTGTCATGGCACGAGCGTGTTATTCTTACGGGTGTCACACTATGGGGAGGACGTCTCTTCTACCGTGTCGCTCAACGTTCCATGCAGCGAGGTGAGGACGATCCGCGATATGCCGAAGTCAAGAAAGAGGAAGGCTTCTGGAACAGCGCTCTGCTCAAGGTCTTCATTCCTGAGGCCTTCTTCCAGATGCTCATCAGTCTTCCATTCACCGCGCCGTTTCGACACGAAGGTGCCGTCATGACGGGCTACCACCCCTTTGTACAAATGTTTGCCGTCGGACTGTTTTCGTCCGGCTTGGCCTTGGAGACACTGGCGGACTACCAGCTGGACCGGTTCAAGGCAGAGGGCAACAAGGGCATTATGCGCGAGGGTGTATGGAGCATTGTCCGCAACCCCAAGTATGTACTCGATCCCAATCCTATACCACTCGCTAATACCTTTTAGCTACCTCGGCGACGCCCTCGTACACATCTCCTTCATCGTCATGCTTTACGGCTCCGACATGCTCGCCCCTGTCGAACTCTTGGGACCTGCCGCAAACTACGCCTTCCTCCGCTTCTTTGGCGGCGATGCCGAAAAAGAGAAACATCAAGAGCGCCGATATTCTGCTTCACAACCCGACAAGCTCCGCGAGTTGGAGAAGTTCAGGGCAGACAAGAATGCTTTCTGGCCAAGCGTGCATGAGCTAAGTAACAAATGGCTATGGACTGTACTGGGGGTTGGAGGCTTGGGTATCGCAGTTGAGCAAACGCTTAGGGCACTACACTAGGTCTTGCAACCTCAAGGTAATGAAGCGTCGCTTGAGAGAATGTCCATACGATAGGATTTCAGTCTTCCTGATCAAACTTGTAAGATATAGTTAGCCTAGAAGATATAACTTGTTTTGTATCCCACGTCTACATGTTCCTGCATTGCAACGGTCTGAATATTGTCACTTGTATTCGCAATCGCAATTATAGCATAAACGTAAACTTCTTCCTCTTTCTTCTCATACTTGCACCCTCATCCAAAGGTACACCCGCGTATTCTGCGCTGCGGCCATTGTCCAGCTTGCGATTCTCTCTGATCAAGACCCACCTCAATATCACAGCTAGGACGCCTGCGCAGAACATGAAACCAGCACAGATAGTCATGCCCTTGACATAGTAAGGACCATCTTCATCGGGAAAGATGCTCGTACCAACCAGCGGACCTATCTGACCGATGATGTTCAGAAGAGCCATACCGGTACCTTTCCTACTATCGCTTTCCTGGTTGTTGAGCGTCCATGTGATGATGATTGTGATGGCGCTGAAAAAGCCTGCAGCAGCGGGGTAGAGCGCGAGGTAGCGGACCATGGTCTTGTCTGACTGCAAGTACCCGGAGATTGCGATAGTACCGTAGCCGAGTGTTGCGAGGAGGGAGTGAAGCATAATGAATATTGAGCGTGATTGTAGGCGATCAGAGTAGTACGCAGTTGTAAGGACAACAACAAAGGCGAAGAGGTAAGGAGGAGCTGAAAGTCCTTGCGCTGTAATTGACTCCCAGCCCATGTCTCGTATGACCGTCGGTAAGAATACGGGCATGGCTAAATGTGCGTGTACAAAGTCAGTGTATGTCTCACATGTAGCTCGTACAGGGACACTTACAGCTGAAAGCAACATTGCAGGAGAAGAACATGAGCGCTGTCAGGTAAGACTTTGGGTCCTTTAGAGTTTGGAGTACTTCGTGAAAGTCGATGCGTCCTCTCCTTTGTCCACCCTGGTACTTTTCTTCTTCCTGGTCTTGGTCTACGCCCTCCTTTTCCGATCTCAGTCTCATTACCGCAACTTCGCGCTGTCGCGGAGTTAACCACTTCGCTAATCCTGGGCCATCTGGTACAAAGTCCCATGCCCAGACGGCAATCAACACGGACGGAAAGCCTTCAAGCAGGAAGAGCAGCCTCCAAGGACTAAGCGGACCATGCTCCCCAACTTTGGTGATGAGGTAGGCTAGGGCTCCAGCAAATGAAGCTGAAAGGGGGCTGGCGCTAATGAAGAGCCCCGTTCGAAAAGCCAGCTCTGACCGACGAAAAAAGAAGGACAAATAAAAGGGCACGCCGGGTCCAAATGCCGCTTCGCTGATGCCAAGGAGGGCTCGCAGAACGAGGAGGAAACCAAAGGACGTTGCGACTGCCTGAAGCGAGGCAACTATGCCCCAAGACAGGATACATATGGATATGTAGATGTGCGGCGGGACAATGCGGTACCTAGTAACATTAGCTGCGCTTCTTTCTTCCCCTGCAAAGACTTACATGAGCGTCATCCATTCGAATAGAATGTAAGTAATGTAGAAGGCCCACAGCAACCACTCATACTGGCTAGAACTGAGCTTCAGATCGTCTGCGAGACCGGCTATACGCGCATTGCCAATATCTATCGAATCCATCAGCATATGTCGTCAGCCCTACCAGATCTGCTTCGCGCACATCCGACGTACATGTCACCCCTCTGAGCCTTCCCGATGTAGAAAGTACTCACTCGACCGATCCAAGAAGCTCAACATGTACAGCAAGGCCATGAACGCGACTAGTCTGCGATCAAGCCTCTTCAGTACTGTGCGGTCCTCATCTGGAGTATACAGCTCGTAACTCTGAACCGAGTCTAACGAAGCGCGTCGGGTGCTTGGAAGAAAGCCCTCATCTTCTTCTCCGAGCTCTTCCTTGGACATGGGCTCACCATGTGGGGTGATTGTTCGAAGTTCGAAAGAGTTCGGCTCATGTGTCATGGACAGGCCGTCGGAGGAGTGGGAGGAGCGAGGGGAGGGGGTGAATTTGGGCGAGCTTTCATCGGTGCTGCTGGATGCTCGATCGTCATGTCTGCGGCGCGAGGAAGACGGCATGCTTAGGTTCATTCGTCGGAAATGAGCCGCATCAGATAATGAGAGATCACATCAAGAGTTAAAGGGGCATTTAGAAAAGGTACAGACTCTTCACTACTGGCTGGTCGCGTAAATTCGAGCATGTCAAAGCTGTCTCTCTCGTAAGATGACGCGTAGAAGCCCGTGCGTTGCTGTACCCCACAAGCGGTGTCTGCTTAGCCGTTGTACGTCCCACGCGGTTGACAAAGAGCCAACCGCAAAGGTCTACTTTCTGTAGGCTTACAACTCAGCTTTACTATGAATTATTAATAATTCTCGTCGGTAGAGATATAGAAAACTACCTTCTTTATACGGATAGCTAATTTATAGTATTAATTCTCCTATTGTTGTTGCAAATAAAGCGTAAGAAATAAGAGAGTATCGTATTGTTTTACCAAGACTCGTCAATTTTGGTAAAGATGAGTTATTAGGTTTCGCAGTCTACTCTTTTCAGTCAACCGCGTGCGTCCTTTCTTATACTTCACTCGATCGATGATATGCTAAGCCTGACGTTGTGAGCACGATTTGTACATCTGCATTTGACAGTGTAATAGAGAAGTCGTTTCGTACTGCCGGTCGCCTGGAATCGATTCTGAAGGCGGACCTTCATAACGGAGCGGCTCGTTCACCTCCACGGGAACGCCCGCCTTGAGAAGATCGTCCTAGTGATGCATGTCTTTGGCAACCTTGATGCATGTATCCTGTTTCTCCGCGCCCTACTAGGAGGGCAGAATTCCGATGGCTTTTTCGGCGTTGGCGATATGTTTTAGGAGTTCTTGGAAGAGATAGCCTGTAATGTACTTGGCACTGGCGTCGCGGTACCCGTCCCGTGGGCCTACGATGATCCCGAGGCCACAGCGTTTCGTCTCCTACCAAGAAAGGGAAGCTCTTAATCACGACCTGTAGTTTGTTGGCTTGCGTTTGTTCAGGAGAAGCTCGTCGATCCAGGAAGTTTCTTGCGCAAGATTCCTCGAAGACGCATCCTTGTTCAACCCAAATTCAACACTGTCGGAGCCTTCTGCGGGGGCGCAGCTGAGGTGAGTGATGTGTGGGTAGACGCGTGCAGGCATCTGTTGTTTAGGCCAGTCCTTGTCCATGTGGTGACGGGCTTTTTTACGATACGCCTTGTGAACGAATTCCAGTGCGCTTTCCAACAGGTTCGAGAGCAATACCGAAGCTTCTTGCGACCGCTGCAGCACTTGAGAAGGTTGTCAGGACCCCCGATCAGGTTGCAGTTTGAGCATCGGAAAGGGCCTACTGAAGACTTGGTACAAAGTTATGGAATCTGTGAAGAGCATCTGCTTACCTGGATCGACTCCGTGTCGCAAACCTCATTCTTGTCTAGTTGGGCGTCTGTTAACATCGACATCTTTCGAGAACGACGCGGAAATAGACATTCGGCCTCAAAGGAGTCACCAAGGAACATGTGAGACAGGTGAATATAGTGATCGCGAAAGAATCGCATTCGTACATATCTCGGCCCTCTCCTATCGTTCCGTACATCTCTAGTTGGGCAGCTTCCAGTCCTTGTAACTCCACTTCTCGGATAGGTGGTACTTCTTCTGCTTGCCGTATGCGACTGGTCTCCTGGCTTCGACCTTGCCCTGAAGCATGAAGGTCCTGAAGCGGTCCTTGAGCAGGTTACCCTCTGGTTTGAGAAGACGTAGAGAGTCGCGAAGCTCGTCTGGCAGAACGACCTCGAGCGGAGCCTCTGGTAGACTAAAATGGGTCAGTAGATGATGGGTCTGTGGAGCATGGACGGATACTTACGGTGTCTTGCCAAACTGCTTCTTCCTCAGCTCCACTTCTTCGCCGTCGTCCTCATCTGCCAGCTCGGCATTCTTCTGTTCAAGAGCTTGTCGCACAGCTTCTCTCGCCTTCTCCTTCTCTTCTACGCTCTTCGCTAACCTCTTGATCTCCTGCACTTGTTGCTCCTTGGCCTTCATCTTTGCTTCGTGAACCGCCTTTCGCTGCGCTTCCTTTCTCCTCTTGATCTTGTTCCGTTGTGACAGCGATTTCCTTTCTGGCCTCTTCTTCTTGGCCTCCTTGTCTTCGTTATCACTAAAACCTTCCCACTCACTCTCCCAAACGCTCTCCTCACCAGAATCAGATTCCGTCTCGGCGGCTGCTCGCTCCATAAGCTCAGCCTCCTCACGAGCCTCCTGTAGGCGCTTCTTCTCAGCCTCGACAGCCTTGTCAGATTCGCGCATAAGCTCATTCTGCCAATCTTCCAGTAGGGGGTTGTACGACTTTCCACCGGTGGGTTTGCGGACTGAGGGAATGGCTTTGCCCGTCTTTGCCTGCGAGATGGGTGCATGCTTAAGGGTCTTTGGCTCGACCTTGGGCTTCTTCTTCTCTAGGTAGCTAAATCGAGGATCTTCCTTGACTTCTTGTACCGCCCATGGGTCGTACGCAGCGTCACCAGTCTGCACGACGTCCTTCTTGACCTGCTCGCCTCCGTACGCAATCGCCCTCAGCCTGTCGTATTCCCTTCCCGATACCTTGGCCTTCTTTCTCTTGCCATCGTCGGCAACTTCTGAGAGTCTCTTCCTGGTCGATACGGCGGGAACGGCAGAGCGCTTAGCAAGAATCTCGTCGACTTTGAGAGGCTTGTGTCGTTTCGCGACTTCTTTTTGGATTTCGGCAGATCCGACGACATCGACGGCAAAAAGCTCGTCTGCGGTCTTTTCAGAGATGACACCACTGTAGAAGCATTAGTATGATCATCGTGTGCATAGCGAGATTGTAACATGCCCTTGGATAATCTGATCGCGCACATCCTCTAGGCCAGACTGAATCTGCGTGACGTCGACATTCTTGCGCCAAGCCTTCTTGCCTTTGCGACTCGGCTGCTTGTACTGCGCGGGTGCTGCTTCGGTGTCCGCCATGGTATCGTACGGCCGCTGTGTTCAAAGTTGTGGGGTTGTTGGCCGTCGCAAAAAGTTCGACCCAAAATTCCGACCAGCAAAGCGGCGCACGGGCTAGATCCACTCAAGACCCCTGCGGCTTTTCGGTAGTCGGTGTTGGCCGCCCAGGGTGCAAGGCCTCCAGATTCGACCGACACTCCTATTCAAACATCGCACCCCACCAAGACACGACCAGAAGATTGCTTCTGATACTCTGGGATAGCACTTTTCGAGGTTCTTGCTTTTTTCTGGAAATCTCCCAACCCTCATCCACAATGGCGCAGTCGGGGTACTCAAACCCGCTCAAGAAGTTCAAGTGAGCTGTCCTCCGCGGCGGAGACGAACTTGGTGTACTAACCCGCCGTAGACTCGTATTCTTGGGCGAACAAAGTGGTATGCATACTGTCGCAAACATGGTACTTTGGGGCATGTTTGATAACCTATTTTCACAGTGGGAAAGACGTCTCTCATCACCCGTTTCATGTACGACTCGTTCGACGGCACCTACCAAGCGACAATCGGAATCGACTTTCTGAGCAAAGTATGCCTTTTGTGAAGCCACTGCGGAGGCGATGTTCTTGTGCAACGACTGACTCCCGTCTACAGACCATGTACCTCGAAGATCGAACCGTCCGCCTGCAGCTTTGGGACACCGCCGGCCAAGAGCGATTCCGCTCTCTGATCCCCTCGTACATCCGCGATTCTAGTGTGGCCGTGGTTGTATACGACATTACAAACATCAAGACATTCGAGAACACGAGGAAATGGGTAGACGATGTCAGAGGCGAACGCGGCAACGATGTTATCATCGTGCTTGTAGGCAACAAGACCGACTTGAACGACAAGCGCGAGGTCACCACGGCCCAGGGTGAAGAGGAAGCCAAGAAGAACAACTTGATGTTTATCGAGACTAGCGCAAAGGTCGGACACAACGTCAAGGCGCTGTTTAAGAGAATTGCGCAAGCGTTACCGGGTATGGAGGGCGAAGGCCAACAAGGGCAGAGTCAGAGTAAGTTCAGTTGTCCACATTACGGTGAAGGCCATGCTAATTCAGGGTCCAGTGATCGACGTGAACATCAACCCCTCGCAGCCAGCAACGGACAGCTCGTGCGCATGTTAGAGGAGACATGGCCGTCCGGCAGTCAATTCGGTTCATTCGCTCGAGAGCGTTCTGTAATTATTTGGGATGATTTGCAAGTCTGAGGAAGTCATTGTCAGCAAGGCGTTCAGGCATTCAGGCATGGGCTGCATGCATCTTAACGTGGAACATGTAATCTGTAGTATAGCAGTGCGTACCCATGCGTACCACTGCATGACGTCAATGGAGAGATGCCGAGTGCTGTTTGGAATGTATGCATTGGAAGCCCACATCTATGCCAACGCCCGCCCCAGCCAGATGAATCACGCTCAACCCGAACGCCGGCTGTGGAATCGACCGACGGCGCTGATGCTGATACATGTACAGGAATATTACAGGGAGTCGTGATCAGATGGAGAGGGGTCCAAAAATGCGTGCTGAATTCATCGGAGTGCTATCGTCGAAGACTTTTTACTCGAGGTCGCCTGCCGAGCCAGCCTCAGACGGCGTCTTGCTGCCGCCGACGGGGATTGACGTGTCTACTGCGATCATCTCGGCGAGGATGTCGAGAACGGGCTTGCGGGCGTTAGCGAACATTTCAAGAACTATGACAGCAAGCAACCACATACCTTGGGCACCGTCTTGTCGTAGATGTTGATCAATTCCCGCGGGTTGGGGTAGACCTTCAATGCGCGGTAGAAGCATAGCGCCGCCTCGACGTTATCCGCACCTGCCAAACCGTTAGCACCACGTCCCACCAAGAGGATCAAACTCGAGCCATACCCTTCTGTACCATTCCCTCTCCCTGCGCAACCTCCTGCATAAAGTACGCCTCCACCTCCTCCGGGTCCTTGGGGAAACCCTCCTCGTTTGCCCGCTCTACCGCCTCTCGGATCGCCTTCTTCTGCTCGGCGCCCTGTGCCTCGGCCTCCTCCTTGGCCGCCCGCTCTGTTCGCTTCGACTCCTTCTTGAGCTGCTTGCGGAAGCCGGGGTCGTTTCGTCGCTTGTAGTCGAAGTAGGCGGCATATGCGAGAAGGCCTGTTACGATGGTGCCGGCGCTAATGGCCGCAATGGTCGACGGTTTTAATGACGAGTTGGACATGGTGGTGGTGCAAGTTGCGGGTGTGAAAAGCGCAATCAGGCGAGCAAGGAACAATCGTACTCCTTGGAAATGGCGGAAGGAGATGGCGTTGATGTATAGTGTGGTGTTCAACTTTTTCGACAAGTTCAGGCAAGGCACGATTCAACAAAGTGGGCCCGAGCTTACACACTCGAGACCGCGGCTCCATGCATGGGTGATGGCGTCCCGCTACCTGCCACCATTGCACGACCATCAACAACCACATTTCCTCGTTCTTGCACCACAGTAGTCCGCGTATCTTGCAGGCAAGATGTCGGAGAGGCAAAAGGGCATCTCCCTCCGCAAGAAGCGGGGGGACAAGAGCAAGAAGAACGCGCCGCCGCCTACCATCAGCGCGCCGCGACAGATTAGTGCGCCTATGCCAGCGGGCGTCGCTGCTGCTTCACTCCCCAGCTCCGGACGCCCTTCCAACGAATCCAGCCGATCGAGGACCAGACAAGATGTTGCCCAATCACGACCCCAGCGACCCGACAAGACAGCGGATCTGGTCAAGAGGAGGTACTCGCAGAAGATAACGACGCTGCCTGGCGACTTTGGTAATGGTGAACCTATGCCGCAGCTGCCAAGAATGCCCGCTCAGTACAGAGAGAAGAGCCAGACGAGAGAGGGACGGCCGCCTGGAAGCTCCAATGGGCGGGTGTTGCAGGTTGACCCACGAGCACTGAGGGATCCCAACCTGGAAGTAGAGCGATGTGAGACCATTGGGTATTACCATCTCAGGGCCTAAATGCTGACTCGCATAGATGTGTCGACCATCCTCGCAGACGCCTCTGAAGCAGACATCAATCGCTACCAGGACGAGCTGCGCAAGACGAAGCACCGGACATCCCTCGACCTACAGCATAACGTATACCAGAATCGCACACAATTTATCAAAATCAGCAAAGAGGCAGAGAAGCTCAAAGGCGAAATGCGAACACTTCGTCAACTGATGTCGGACCTGACCACTACATTGGAACAGACGGCCTCGGCCACGGGCGCAAACGACGCTGCAAGCTCCCGACGAGCCAACAGAAGCTCCATCGGAGACCTCAACCAACTACGCGCCGGTCAGCTGCAGCAGCTTTACAGGGATGTGGAGGGGTCGCAGAAGTATCTACCGCCCATACCCGGACGGTACATCGTGTGGAAGTCAGCAAGATGGTTTGAACTGGACTCTGCGACTCTCAAGGCGAGACGAAGAGTGAGACTACTGCTACTGAATGACCATCTCCTCATCGCATCAGAGAAGAAAGCGCGAAATGACGTTCCTGGTCAGCGTGATGGCACCAGAGTGAATATGGAGTTCATGGCACAACGATGCTTTCCACTGCAAGACACCCAGGTGATTAGGACACCAGAAGAACGTATCATCATTCGGGCTGGCTCTGAATCTTTCACATACGACACCAAGAAAGAGGATAGCGGCGATAAGTCTGCTTTCGTTGCTACTTTTCGCAAAACCAAAGATG
Organism: Alternaria brassicicola; assembly: GCA_002796735.1. Lineage (NCBI taxonomy): Eukaryota > Fungi > Ascomycota > Dothideomycetes > Pleosporales > Pleosporaceae > Alternaria > Alternaria brassicicola. The sequence continues at coordinate 1,932,667 of PHFN01000002.1, forward strand.
ACTTGCGTAAGAGCCAAGAAGCTGATGTGCAGGAGAAAGACCGAACGCAAGACTCCTATAGCCATCTCCTTTCACGCGACCCTGCTTTTATGAATAAAACAGAGTTACTGGATAACCTCTCTGACGGCATCAACAACGAACAAGTCAGTACATTTATCGATATGGATGGGCAGCAGCGCAATATTCGGTGGGTGGAAAGTCAGCTAGACGATTTGGACATTGAAATTGCGCTTCAACACTTCCAAGAAGCAGTGCTCAAAGTCGACCGCCTCAAAGCGCTTGCGAAGAATATCAAAAGCAACGAGATGGCCAGGACAATCGTCACGTATAAAGTCAGCGAACGTGCTGCTAAGCTGGCAAATGTTTTGGTCAAGCATATGGTAGAGCATAACAACTGGTTCACGTCTGTAAGGCAACATGTCAGCTGGGTGGTCCAGCTAGGTTTCGAAGATCGCGCACGAGAAGCCTATCTGGAAGCTCGCGGTAATCTCATCAAGACCCGCACACGGTGTGTTTCCCATTTCATCATTGATCCACGTTGTCCACTGACTCTTTCAGGCAATGCATATTCGAAGGCAACCTCCCCGACTACATCTTCCAAACTTCCTACATCTATTTCACCATCATCAAAAATACCGTCGACATGTTTCAAAAGTGCTTCCCACAACAGCTCATGTCTGCCTGTGTCAAATGGGCGAAAGAGCACATTGATCAGTTCAATATATTATTGAAGAGGCAACTGAGTAGCGTTGATGAAGGTGGTAATGTGTGGAACGAATGCTTGAGGTTGGCACATGAACACGCCGAGATGCTGAGGGAGGTTGGATTGGATTTCACCGAGTTGGTCGGGAGTGGAATTGGAGGACAGGACGGCGAAGAGGCACAGGGGCCTGTAGGGTTGGGGGTATCCGCATAAGCATTACGGGAGTACAATTCTCAGCTAAACGGTACGAGCCACGAATACCTGTTGCTACTGACTGGGATATCACCCAGTATACTTATGATACGATATTAGCGTTCTGCGTTGCAGCAGCTTACACGTCCTATCGTCAAGCACCACCCCTCCTGCCCCATCTATAGCGGTGCAGCACTCTCACCTAGACTTTCCTAGACTCCTCTTCACCGCTCACCTATGTGAATCTGCGGGAAAACGAGCTAATTATGTTAGTGTGTCGCTTGTTGTCGTTGCCTGGTGGGAGCTCGCCTTCACTGAGGGAATGAGGGTCTATCGCTGATTCATTTGTCTTTTGCCTCTCTCACTCCTCCATCAAACAATCAAGCTAGCCACTGTGATAGTAACACTTTGGTTTACGCCATTAGCATCATCAAGAGAGTATTCCCATTGAAAAAAATTCTTCACAAACGACACGCAGGATGCCTTCTGAAACCGAAAATATCAACTACTTGTACTTGGTACTGACCAACGACGGCAATCCAATTGTAAGTTGCACCATGTCTTCTGAAAGTGCGCTCGAGTTGCGAAGGCCCTTCTCGCCTTTTATATGATCTTGCTCTATGTCCTCGTACACATCTTAGTGTGCTGACTCTACGACAGATCGATTGGGACGCCGTCTCCGCCGCACTCGATCTCAAAAAAGGCGCGGTCACCAAGAGATGGTCGCGCCTTAGGCAGGCTATGGAGAAGAACCAGGTTCCTGGTGGTACCACATACCAGTTCCTATGGCTTTGTGTCAAGCACCATACGCAAACTCAGGTGAGGACCGACTTGTTTCCAGCTGCATCTTTCGAAATGACGAGTTCGCTAATGGTCTGGTAGCCACCAAACTGGAACGATATCGCAGCCAAGGCCAACACCACTCCTGGCGCGGCATCAAAGCGCTACTCTCGGATGAAGAAGGCGTTCGAAGACAACGACACCGCACCTTCTCATTCATCGCCCGTCAAGGATACCCCCAAGTCTACTATCAAGAAGTCTCGCAAGGTCACCATTCCGTCCGGCGACGACGTCAACGACACCCAGACCACGCCGACTACCAAGCGCAAGCGTGCGCCACCAAAGAAGAAGGTCGCGACTGCTGAGGACGAAGCCAAGTTCAAGCCTGACCCGGAGAACGAGGACGACCAAGAAGAGCTCCTAGGGTCCAAGGCCAAGCGCATCAAGGCCGGGAAGAACAACAACAACAAGGTCACCGCTAAGCCTAAGCCCCAGGGTATCATCAAGACGGAGGAGACTAGCGAGGACGGAGGGGACCCTTTTTTCGACGCCCAGGAAGATCTCGACCGTCAAGACCAGGCTGAAGAAGTCAACCACGCTAGCTATGCTGTTCACGATCGTGAGTTGCCCTTGCCTATGACCCCTCCGTATTCCCATCGACATGCTGAGAATTCATTAGCCGAGCCAGCTGACCCCCTTGACTTTGGCGATGGCTTCATCTGAGCTGTGTACGCCCGTTGAGATGGGCGGTGTCGACGATTGCGCACAATGTGCTTGGTCACGCCAAGGAAGTCGCTAATGTGCTCATGATCAGGGGTTCTGGAATGGCTCAGTTACAGTGGGTAGAGCCTGAGGAGATGGTCGTTATCATGAGTTGAAGTTTTCCATCTTCGCGAGAAGCTTGGTGAGCTTTCTTGGAGTGTATTTTATGGAGTTCAGCATCGGTTCCAATAAGGTGCATGGCGATGGCGTCAATTGCGTTTGAGCAGAAGACTTCAGGTTTAACTTTGGACGTGGAGAAAAAGGATTTGGGTCCCTAGAGACGCTGACATGATGTCTTCTTTCAAACATCCGATGTAGTCCAGCCATGATTCTTCTCTAATTATGGTGTCAACACTAGTTTTCCAGTCGTCTTCCTGCTCTCAATATCCTTCGTTGCTGTTTCAATCTCACTCAAGGGGTACACATTATGAATCTTTACATTCAGTCCATCTTTCTCGATGAAGTTCCACAACTCCTTTGCCGCCGTCTGAAGCTCTTCACGGGTGGCGATGTAGTTGAACAGCGTAGGCCGAACGAGCTTGACATTCTTTGCTGACAAACGTCTGTATGGTGTGTTGGTCAATCTCCAAATGAAAGAGGCGGGAAAGGAACTTACGCAAGAGCGAAACCCTCAACTGGTCCCGATGCGTTGCCAAACGAACACATGGTACCCTTTCTCCTCACTACAGCCAGCGAGCTATCAAAGGTAGACTTGCCGACTGAGTCGAAGACTGCGTGTACGCCCTCGCTTCCGGTAACCTCTAGCACCTTCTTGACAAACACGTCTCGATCTTCCTCGTGGTATTCCAGTAGCACCTCCGCGCCATTCTGCTTTGCCAGGTTCCTCTTCTCTTCTGTACTAGCTGTAGCAATGACCCTGGCACCAACTGCCTTCAACAGCTGACACAGCCATAAGCCCACACCACCAGCGGCAGCGGTGACAAGAATCCAGTCCCCTTTCTTGACTTCGTACGCATCGCGGATCAAGGTTACAGCGGTTAGCGCCTGGAGAAGCGAAGCAGCGGCTGTCTTGGTAGAGATGGAATCAGGCAGCGGTATGGTGTAATTCACTGGTGCAGCGGTATATTCCGCATATGCCGATTGTGCCATATAGGCTACTTTGGCGCCAGGCTTGAGATCAGAGGGCGCATCCGGTCCGACGGAAGCAATGGTTCCAGCGCCTTCGCGGCCAAGAATGTAGGGGAATTGCGGAGGCTTGTAGACGCCTGAACGGAAGTAGCTGTATATTCCCATCAGCACTTTCTCTCAAATCTCACAGTCACGTAGTACCCACGTGTCAATGTAGTTGATGCCAATGAACTCGTTCTTCACGAGCACCTCGCCCTCCTTCGGCTCGGGAACCGGTACATCAGTCTTATACTGCAGAACTTCCGTGCCGCCAGTCTTCTCAATGAAGACAGCTTTCATAGTCTTTGGAAGAGATGACATGGCTCTGATGCCGGGCGCTCTTGGAGCAATATGCAGATTGATAGCGGAGAGTCGTGTTGTTGCAGGTGTCGGTGTTGAAAGAAGTTGCGCAGAACGAAAAGCCAAAGTCATGGATCGCGAGAGACAAGCAAAGAGTCTACTCAACTGAAGTAGGCTATCTGGAGAGAGGCATGCTTGTTGATGATAAATACCCGCGGATACGGCTTAATTCCGAGTGATCAGCGAAAGACAGCCCCGCTCCCCGCACACGTCATTGTCGTCTCCATCCGCGACTTCCTTCCATCAAATGCGGCAGTCGCGGTTACTCTCCCATGGCATACAATCAATTTCTGTACAGGCCATCACCAAATGTACTTCTCAGGGCGCGCTAGCATTATGTTGTCTTGGCAGGGCGTGCTTGTACAAGTCAAACGTGATAGCGAAGTGCCGCAGGCAAGCCATGTGGGTATCGCCCGCCACTTTTCGGAACGGATGGTAAGCAGCAGCAGCAGCAAAACTAAGAGGAGACTTCGTAATTGGCCCTGGAAGCCTGTGAGATGATTTGAGTATTGACTAGGCTTGCGAGTGCGTAGGCTGCATGTCTTCGGTCCCTCACGATCGTCTTGCATAGTTCCAATCCTCACCAATATCATCGGCGCTCATCATCACAGCTCTGAAATTGAGAATCGTTCACTACTTCCATATCATAGCTGTGCTATAGTTGTATAGACTCTGCGTTCTGTGCGCTCTTTCCGTATGCCGCGTCGTTTCTTTACGTTGACCGTGCGCAGGGTTCTGGGTCGTTCATATGCGGACTATCAATCGAGAATGGCTTTGAATCCCTATTTCGTTGATTTGGGATGGGAAAAGGCTATGTGTATCACAAGGTGCTGATCAACTTTACCCTTTCGAAGCATACAGGCCTGCGTTGGAGAAACTGTAATTCTGGAAGATCTGGTGTCTAGAATTGGAAGTACATTACTGCATACCGCTTTTACGATGGGATTCTGGGTTGCCACGTGAATATTGGCTGTTAGTGCTGAGAGCAATGCACTTGTATGCACAAAGAAGGGAAACATGGTGTACATAAAAGTTGTTCGATTTCGCAGCCATCTGGGAAGTGCGGGATTGGAGTAAGATCATTAGAAAACTAAGGATGTTTACGGAACAGAGCAGGATTTGTTGAAGCACTCAAAATGATGTGATACTGTTGTTCTTCAATCGAGGCAGTAGTCCCAAAAGCGCAGATGGAATATAAAGTGAGAAGTCTAATACCCTAGTAATCTTGCTGTGTTCAAGGAATTATACAATCCACAGCAAACACCGGACCTCTTCTAGGATAAGATGTAGTATCTGACACTATACGTCGTTTTGGAAAGCGAAGCCATCCGTACCATCCCCTTCATCGCTCCTCCCTTGACGGGTGCCATTGACGCAGCGCGCTGGAGCCGCTAGCCTTTTTTGGAATGTTAATCGTCACATTAGGGTGAACGTGAGCTCGCTTCAGTCGCAGACTTTTGTAGTTCGGCTTCCTCTATGCGAGTCGATGTCGCAATACCTCCATCCACACCATGGCGCCCACCGGACTTACCTTCCTTGACGCCCAGACATGGGCAGCCAAGGACTTTCCTGCCGACTTCAAGCACCTTCCCGATGCCAAAGCCTTCAGTGCACAGTTTAGCGTTGTCTGGGGCTACAATCATGACAACTGCTTGAAAAGCCTCGTGATCGGACACACATGCACGAAAAGAAATGAGCTGGTCGCTATCTTAGCCTGGCTTGCAGGTAACCGCATTCAAATCGGCTATATTAGGAAGAACGCGAAGGGAGAGACATAAATCCAGCATATTACCGGTACGTTTGCGGAAGACGATGTCTCATCATGGAATTTCATAGTCCCCTTCGACGTCATCCAACCAACCCAGAAGTAAACGGAAATTACGTGCTTCAATGCGATGGTACACTACTACTTCCTTGTGAAGGGCTGGAGCCAAAGAGTTAACGACAAGTCAGACATTTTCGATAGATTCGTGGCTAGATTTCCCCATGCTTGTGAAGCTGTCGCAAACGCGGTGTCGCAGGCATCAGCGCCTGGTGCCAAGGCATCCGCTACGACCCATGCACAAGAAGCTAGTCTAGTTCTAGGACAAGGAGATACGTACCAGCGTACAGCTTTCATCAGCTATGAAGTGGGTCAATCAACTGACGCTTGAGTCTAGCCCTTTCTCAACAAAGACCTCCCTACCCTTTCGAGCAGACTGCTGACGACCCACTCCCAGGTAGATCCTATACAGTACTCAGCAGCCCGTCGTCCAGTCCACCCCCAAATGAGGACAAAGAGACGCCCCAAAGTCTGCGCTCTCCACTTGGGATGTACGCCGCTACCAGCATACAGCATCCACCACAGATCCAAGCCCGACCAGGGGGTTTGTAACAGGTTAGTCTTGGGGGAGACCAGACATTGGCATTTGATAGATCAAATGATATGTACGAGCGAGATGAGTCTGGGGTGCGAAAGAAGGTGTTCGACCTCAACATCCGGTTGATGATCGCGGAAGGCCTCGCTCAGGATACCCAAACAGCAGCGAGAACAGCTCAGCAAGAGGCACAACTCTGGAGACAACGATATGAGAGTGCCGAGTCCTACAAGATCAAATATGAGGAGATCAGGAACCGCTTTGGATTGCAGGAATAGGTCGGGACACGAGTGTGACGGCCACCGATGAGGCTATAACACTGAGACGACGAGACATGTAGAAGCGTGTCGAACAACGCAACGAGGGTACGGAGAAATGGATCTTGTTGCAGCCGCGCTTCACAGCTTTATAGAGTCACTTCTCTTGAGTCGCTGATGCTTCACGAAGAGAGTGAGCCTAGGTCCAGCAACAATACACTGTGAAGGTTTTCGTGATATGACACCTTATCGTACTCATGAACCAACTGGTGGTGCGTAATTTAACAGTCTCCGATAGAAACAACCTCACTTACGGATAGTCCAATCAACTCCTTGGCCTTTTGTAGCCTATCCAGCCCACAAATCTACGCGATTATCAAACTCAACGCCATGGGCTATAGACTTCAGATAGGCGTGTCCTCACACAATATAGGCTCGAGCATTTAGGTTCTACTGTGGAGAAGCCGTGAGGAGAACTCTTTCGTCGGCCACGCGAAGTGAATTCTTATGGGTAACCTTACACTCCATGAGCCGTATTCGAAGCCATGGGACAGCATTGAACAACCACATTGACTAAAGTACCCAGCAGTGTTGGATGCCTTTGTCCAACATACGATGATGGCTGTGGGCCGCCCGGGATATCTTCAGTCCTTCAGGAGGCCGCTTCTGTATCATTTTCAGCCCGTGTTCAAGCAGCTGTGCGGAGAGATTTCATGGGGCTCGATCGTCGACGAGTAAGCAGCTGTGGTGCAAGAAAACTCCAGTCATTGTCGCGTTAACAGTACGGACGCCCTGGATCTTCTCTCAATCAGCAATTCAACCGATAGACGCACAATCTCAACGTTTTCCACGATTGGCACGCAGACAATCGTAAAGCCAGGAGACAAAAGGACGGGATTCGCCTGCACGCCACAAGGACCCAAGTCAAAGTGGATGAGATGGAAAGGGAGCTCCTAGTCGTGCAGCAATGGAATAGAAGTACACGGATCCGAGGGCGAGAGGGAGCGACCTTATCGCATGTACGTAGGGCTCCGATCAACTTTGCTTTGAAGAATACATTGCTTTTGTATGCAAGCCGTTGCCAGTGCAGAATCCCTGAGCTGGAGGAAAGGTTCCAACGAGCTGGAGTCGCAACGGACAACGGGCGCCCTCGCTTATTTAGCCTAAACGGTCGCGCACGCGTTCCCAAGCGGCCGCCGGCGTGTACCAAGTTCGCTCAGTGCCCCTACGTCATCGCTCACATCGCAATCAAGCGCAAACCACAAATACATAGGCAGAATCCCACCGTTCACATGACAATGCGCATAGACGCACCTGATTATTCCCAAAAACTCAGAGTGTCAACTATATCTACTTGAGCAACATCTTCAGCATGGGCGCACTATTGTCCTCCATTCTTGCACCCATCGCTTTACCGCTAGGGTCATTTTTAGCCATTCCAATGCTCTCTTCTTGGTCGACGGGCTTAAACCTCATCTTCCTCTCAGTCGCATGGACGACAATCGCTGCGTCGTATTCTCCTCTTCAACTGGAGCTGGTCGCACCACTAGTCCTACGGCTATCACTTTACATTATTCCTAGCCTGATCTTCTTGCTATTCGATATCGGAATACCGAGTCTAGCAATCGAGTTCAAATCGCAAGGGCAATGGGGCATTCCAAGCAACCAAAAAGGTGGTGCAAGAGCAGTGAGGCGAGTCATAGCGTGGAGCTGTGCAAATGTACTCATCACTGTTGCATTGCAAGCGGGCATTGAGTTCCTGATTACAGACGTACTGCAAATGAGAAGTCTCTTGCTCATCAAAGGTAGTAGATGGGGCCTAAATCATCTGCCAAATCCGTGGACAATGGTCAAGCATGGCATCATCGGCCTTGTATCGCGCAATGTAAGATACCGTGATCGCGTCCCTCAAGTATATGCTAACGAACATGTCTTAGATCCTGCAATACTATGTCCACACCCATCTGCTACACTCACCGACCGGCGGTGCACTCTCGAATTTACATCAGAACTGGCACCATAGCATCAGGGTTCCGTATTCCTTTGCTGCAAACTACGACCACCCCATCTTCCACCTCTTGCACCGCTTCCTACCCCTATATCTTCCAGCAGTTGCCGTACGGATGCACATCCTTACCTACCTGATTCTGGTCGCTATGTTCAGCCTGGAGGAAACGTTTGTGTACTCGGGGTACAATGTTCTACCCTCAACTATCATGCTGCGAGGTATGGCGCGACGTGCTGATGCGCATATGATGAGCGAGGGAGAGGGCAATTACGGATGTCTGGGTGTCTTGGACTGGTGTCACGGAACGACGTTGGGCAAGGATGTTATTGAGGACTTGAAGGCGGAGATGGAGAAGCATGACGTGGAGAGCAAGGCGGGGAAAGCTATAGACGGCGCGGGGGACGCGGCGAATGCGCTGGCGGGCAAGTTTGGCAAGGTTAGGAAAGGGAGAGGAAAGAAGTAACGAGGTCAATCGGCGAGCAATGGCTTGTGTAAAGAGGCATGTTGTAGAATCGTGTTGGCGCAATTGAGTTTGGCGGTGGGTAGTACTCTTGATTAGCTGTCGCTTCTGATACCCTCACGTCATGTCGCTTGGGGTTCGCGTGGCAGTCGGCGCAGTATCGGTCGAACAATGTAACGTCTGTATCTCTATTTCATGCATCAGTACTCTCGATTATCGCCCAGTATATACCGCGCCAATTTAACGCCCAACTATGACATCACGCAAGCGGAGACCAAATGTTCACTTTTGGACCGTCTCGGATTCGCTTGCTTGTTATAAAGTCTTATGGTAAATGCCTGGTCGGTATCCTCCATGAAAAAAATTGGCTGCCGTGCCGCTGCGGTTCTTGTTCCTCGCTAGTACGGCTGCAGTATGCCGAAGTCATCTTTCATCCCATGCACTGAACGCCGAATGCCCGATCGTTATCCGTCGCTTAGAAGACCATCTGGTGAGGCCTGTCTGAGCTACGGAGGCTGAAGCTGGCACCGAGGTAGTCGGCGAGGTGAGCCTCCTTCTTGATGGTGGCCAGAAGGGCCTTGTCGACGGCCTTCTGGTCCTCGATGCGGTCCTTGGAGGTCTCCTTCTTCTGTCACATTTGTCAGTGCTGTCGCATTCCGAATTGATCGTGTGTACGTACCTCGGGCTTCTCGCCCTGCTTGAAGAACGCATCCTCACCAGGCTTGTGGGCGGCCTTGTCCTTGGTGAAGTAACCGTCCTGGCTAACCTTCTCGATAACCTTCTCGTCTACGCCATTCAGGTCGACCTTGGTGGAGGTGGCAATGACATATCGGGCGTTTACTCGTCGAAGGGGAACACCGTTGACTTTGAAGGGACCGGTAACAAGGAGAACACCCTGGGAGAGGTGCTTGAGGACAACGACGCGCTTGCCGCGGAAGCGGCCAGCAAGGAGGATGACGACGGTACCGGGCTGGAGGGACTCGCGAACCTTCGCAGGGCGGACAGACTTGCGGGCCTTGAGTCGCAGTTAGCGGAGCTCCAATTGACGTCCTCATTCTCATCCTTGTACACCCAGACACATCCGCAACATGCTGTCGCAGTGAATGCACCCAATACCCCTGCAGTCCTGCTCTTGCATGCAACCCATCTTCTATCGCGAACGTACCTTCTTGGGGACAGCAACGTCCTCAGCAGGGTAGTACTTGCTGGCCTTCTGCGAGTGGTGCGGTATCGACCTCTCCCCCTTGGAGAACTTCTGGGTGGTAGGCTTCGTGTCCTCTTGTTTGGCCGCCATTTCGTTTCGCTGTGGTCGTTAGTGCTGGTCGGTGATGTTGGCGATGGGATCGTATTTTCGTGAATTCGAATGTGTGCCAAGCTGTCCAATCGATACGCGCGACCGGGCCGCGAGTTGTTCCGTTGGTTACGTAACCCGCATGGAGCTTGCGGCTTGCGGCGATGCTTGCGGGACGGCGGCTGAACATCATTGCCCCAACACCAAGCACACACTGCAAACATGTCTGTTCAACCGCTTGTCACCTTCAAGGCCGGCCAGTGCGAGCTGACTGTGAGCGGCATTGATTCCTTAGTATCGGGCCGTAGACTAACAAGACATACAGCGCGGAGAAGGCAACCAGCAGACAGTCAGGCCAGTCCAAACACCTGGCTATGTCTATCTGTACCAAGGCGAAGACGGTTTGTTCGCGACCAAGTCATCACGTTCACCAACTCACATGTCTAGAATTCGTGCACTTCTGCTGGCGACCACGCGATCGCCCACTTGATCAGTCCGAGCTCGACCTTATCATGATCCCCGGTGACGGCTCCTTCCAACCCTACACCGGCAAAGACTCCGTCGACGACTCCGAGAACGTCAAGTCACCCACCGACGGTCGCATCTTCGTCCTCAAGTTTAGCTCGAGCTCACAGCGCTATCTCTTCTGGTTACAATCAAAGTCGCAGCACCCGCGGGGCGCGAGCTGGTTCAGCGAGCGTGATCTCAAGATCGGACAAGTAGTCGATCTACTGCTGACAGGCGAGGAGATTGATGTGCAGGCTGAACTCGCAGGTATCTCAAACTCATCTGGCAATGATGAGGACGAGACAATGGAAGATGTAGAGCCATTTAGCCGAAACCGCCACGGTAGCACCGGAGGTGCAGGAGCCGGTGCCACGGGCGGTGATATCCGAGATGAAGGCGAAGAGTCTCGAGAAGGAGGCGCCGATGGTGGTCGAGCGTAGGTTCCGTCTATTTGTATCGCATTCGGCGTCGTGGCACGGTCTACCTTTCCGGAAAGAATTGAGCTGTTGTGAAAGACTATGAGCCGCTCTTTACAAAACCCTAAAGATATGCTGTTACGGTACGGCGTTTCGGGAAAAGCTTAAGACCATCCAAACATATGCAAATTGGCATTGGCTGCTCATGTACAACTATAGAAAATAAGCATCATGCTCCGTCTTCCACTGGCCACGCCGCGGCGCTCGTTTCGCGTTTACTTTGTTTTTGCTTCTAGAACACCGCTAACGTGTCGACAGAGCCGGCTCGGGTGACGTCTCCGCCATTGTCCAAGATTTCATGAACTCGTTCAAGGGTGGCAACGTAGGCAGCAGCTCTCAACAACAACGAGGATCAGAACCTTTTACTACCCTCCTCGACCTCCTCTGGCCTTCACACACCCTCCCGACCGTTCAGAATGCGTCCGACGAACTCATTGACATTCTGTGTGCACAGCTACCGACAACGCCTTTCCTCTTAGAAGCCGAAGTCGAAGATATCGACGAAATCGACCCAAACTCCGAGACGGCACAAATGGCTATCCAGACGTTGGGCCGGGATGAGAAGATTGAGGTATTAAACAGGGTCCTACGGGCGCCCCAGTTGAGGGCGGCTTTGGGTAGTTTGACAGAGGCACTGAAGACCGGTGCCCTGCCAACTGTGAGCCAGGCACTGAAGATCGACGTTGAAAACGGAGGCTACATGAGAGGTGGGGGAATGCCACTTGGTGGTCCAGACGCGGTCAAAGCATTCCTGGAAGGTGTCAAGAAGACAGTAGAGAAGGAAAAGAAGGGCGATGATGAGATGGACACGAGCTAGATCATCAAGTGGCTGTGGTGACTTGGATACGCTGCGGCATTGGATGACGACCGGCACACGAACTTATGCATGCATAGATGACGATAAAAAACACGAATATCACGTGGCAGGAGTAGGGTAATCTATTCATTCCTGCCGACTATCAGGGTCCCTTTCATTTTCCCCTAGGAGGCTGCTTCCCGTCCCATTATAGAAGTCTACGTCGGGCTCTGCCATTCGGCAAATTGCTACCAGGAGTTTCCAAGATTCCCGTCTCACTGTCTTCTTTTACATTCTTCTTATGTTCGATGAAGAAGCCGGTTAAGCACCAAATCGCTCCCTTACCGCAGTTACCCCACTCAAGTTCTCAACATCCTCTGTGATTCCTGGGTGTTGTTCCCGATATGCATTCATCCAACACTCCCGTCGGTTCTGCCACTGCGATTGCGAGTAGCAACCCACACAAGGTACTCGCGAGTGAGGGAGATGGCGGGGAAAGTGGTAGGCGCAGAAATTAGGCTCTACTATGCTGTGGAGATGGTAGCAATTGAACGTGAGAGAATGGGGAGGGGAGGGCACTCACCTAGTGTCAATCTCCGGATCCGCGGGGGTGAAGAACGTCGAAGGTGAGGATGAGATGGGTGACTTAACGAGGGTACCGGTATTGGAAACGGTTGGGGAAGATTGATTGGAAGATGGAGACGTTGGAGATCTAGACGCTGGGGAGCCTGCACCCATGGCTTCTTGTCCTGTAGTGGGCGCTACGAAGCGGAACGCCGGTGTATTACCACCCTGCTGCAGTCCTTGTACTTGGCTGCTCAACACGGTAGCTCTCAGTGGGGAACCAGTCGTCGAGGGCGTCATGTACGATACAACAGAGCTCGAGCGCGACAACTCGGGCGTGTTTCCGTGAAGGTCGTCGGGAATTCGGCGTCCTATAGCAATGGCATGGGGACACGGCGTGGTGCAAGTGATCTTATTGTGGCCACAAGCGTAGACTTGAAGAAGTTTGTGGCACATTTCGGGTAAACAGTTGGGCTCCGTAGGGTGGTTTGGGGACGGGGTTCTTTATGGATAAGTTGGTAGGAGTTTCTAGATCCAGAGCTGGAACATGGGAGTAAGTGGGTGCCAAGGTGAACAGTGTAAAGTTGAGTTGTAACACAGTCAATGACAGTGACGCAACACAATGTGTTCGAAAACAAGTAGTGACTTTGTCCTTCACAAGCGGTGTATGAGCGTGGGCTTAGCCTCTCCACATCACCTTTACCCGTTTGCCAGCCTACGCGTTTGCTCGTCTAACAGCCACATAGTCCATGCGGAAGGAGAAGATTGGCTTGGCAAATGAGAACTTCGAGTTCTATGCTAAAAGTTGTATCAACATTGCAAAATCATAAATGGCCAGTGTAACGACAACCCCTTCTCCATGCCGTGAACACCGCGCCATCAAACTCCATGCCACCAAATGCTCAAGGGAAAAAGGAAACCTAGTGAAACTCTGAAGCACTAGTAGCTTCGTCCGAACAAGATCCATTGCTTGGCAGGAGTCTGGCAGTCGGGGTTGATGCACTTGGTCTTGCCGGGCTCGATGCCCTCGGGCTGGTCGAAGGGAATGCACAAACTCTTTGCACCCATGGCAGGAGCCTGCTTGTCTTCGGCAACGCCATCGCCAAGCGCTGAGCGCGCGCTCTTCGCCTTCACCTCATCTTCACACTTGTCGCCCTCGCAGTGAGGGACCAGAACGACGTTCTTGCCGTTGAGAGTGGGAACGAAGTCATCCCAGTTGGTGAGTTGGATACGGTGGTCTCGGTATGCCTTGTCAGCCTTGTTGAACATGTCTCTCTGTATCTGCTCGAGTAGCTTGGGAACTTCTTGCGCGAGGCTGCCAACGTCAATAGTGCCACGTGCAGCGTCCTTGTCATCAATGTCGCGGCGGGAAGTGGTAACAACCCCCTTCTCCGCATCCTTGGGACCGAATTCGATACGCAGAGGGATACCCTTCAACTCCCAGTCGTTGAACTTCCAGCCGGGAGAGTATCCCTCACGGTAGTCGGTCTCGACGCGGACACCCGCCTCAATAAGGTCATCCGATATCTTCTTGACTTTGTTGTATAGATCTTCTTTGGCCTCAGCAGACATCCTGGTCTTGTTAGCATGATAGCATTCATGAGTCATCAGTGATAAACATACTTGGCGGTAACTCCCACAGGGATAACAACAACTTGGATCTCAGCCACCCTAGGAGGGATAACTAGACCTCGGTTGTCTCCGTGAGTCAAGATCATGACACCGATTGAACGAGTAGTTAGACCCCATGAGTTCTGCCACACGTGGACGTGCTCCGACTTGCCAGCTTCCTTTGCCGTAGGGTCCTCGACTGTGATATTGAACATCTTCGAGAAATGCTGGCCGAGAGCGTGTGATGTTGCAGCCTGAATACCACGTCCTGTAGCTGGAATGAAACCCTCAACGGTTGTGGTGTAGTCGGCTCCAGGGAACTTCTCGTTGACGGTCTTCGTTCCCTTTACAACGGGAACGGCAAGTAGCTCCTGGTAAACATCAGAGTACCAGTCCAGAATCTGTAGGACTTCGTCGCTCGCTTCCTTCTGGGTAAGATGGGCGGTGTGGCCTTCTTGCCATAAAAACTCGCGCGATCGGATGAAGGGCATGGGGTCTGGATATAGGTTAGACGCAGCCAAAGGAATAGTATTTTGCGTACTCACGCTTGAACTCCCACCGAACAACGTTGTTCCACTGGTTCAGCTTCAGGGGCAGATCGCGATGCGACTGGATCTTGCGCGCGAAGTAGGGGTACATGGCGGTCTCTGAGGTAGGGCGCACAGCGACGGGCTTCTCCAGGTCGGACTTTCCACCTTTGGTCACCCACGCGACCTCGGCGGCGAAACCTTCAACATGCTCCTTCTCTCGCTCCAAGTTATCGGCGCTGATGAAAATAGGGAAGTAGGCGTTTCGAACTTTGAGCGTCTTGATCTGGCCGTCGAACCAGGACTTGATGTTCTCCCAGATGGCGTATGACGAGGGCTCGAGGATGTAGCATCCGGCGACGTCGTAGTATGAAATCATCTGACCCTTGGTAATGACCTGCTGGTACCAGTCCCCCAGGTCAGTCTCCTTTGCGACATCGATACCAATGAGTGCTGAACCCTCGATCTGTCGCATAGTCAATATCGCGTTCGACTTGAGAAGTGCGCCTCATAGTTCCAACTGACCTTCTTCTTTTGTTGCTGCGGCTTCTTGGCAGCTTTCTGGGGGTTGCCGTCCTTCTTGCTCTTCTTCGTCTCTGAGATGGAAAGATCCTTCATCTGCCCGTCGGCTGCAGTGGCTTCGGCCATGTTGATTTGTTCTACGGTGGCAATGTTAGCGTCGTTGGGGGTGTAGTAGCATTGGCAAGCAACACAGAAATGATACGGGGGATCGCGATAGGTACAGGATAGAAACTGTGCCTGGATCTCTTTGTATATGGGAGGAGTTGGCGGGGCAAGCGGGGTATCAACACGCGACTTGGAGTTACTTACGCGCGATTGAGTTGCAGAAAGCTGAGGTAGGAGTCTGGAACGTTAAGTATAGAGAATGGGAATGCAGCGGAGTCACTCAAAGCTAAGACAGAGTCGGCTTGTTGCAGTCTCGTGTGAGTCGACGGCCAAATGTGTGGAGGGGGCCGAGTCATCGGCGCAGGGGTCCAGGCTAGCGCGATTGACCAACGGAGCTACGATTCGCCGCGCGGGCGGGCATTGCTGGAGATTTTCTGGACCGCGTAAAGGCAGCAGCAACAGAGCAGAACAGCTATAACCCGACACCATGGCAGGAATCTTCGAGCAGTCGCGCAGCGGAGGAACTCTGTGTAAGCTGAAAAGGCTACAAGCAACGCCGCAAAAAGCTAACACGTGCAGTCCTCGGCGGCCAGAAAATCAGCGGACAGGACATTCGCGACCAAAACGTGCTGGCGACGCAAGCAATCTCGAATGTAGTCAAGTCGTCCTTTGGGCCCTCGGGGCTTGACAAGATGATGGTCGACGACATCGGTGACGTTACTGTGACCAACGACGGCGCTACCATTCTCAGTTTGCTGGATATCGAGCACCCCGCAGGCAAAATCCTCGTCGACCTCGCACAACAACAAGACAAGGAAGTCGGAGATGGCACAACCTCCGTAGTCATAATAGCGGCCGAGTTGCTGCGGAGAGCTAATGAGCTCATGAAGAACAAGATCCACCCCACCACCATCATCACAGGCTACAGACTGGCGTTGAGGGAGGCGGTCAAGTACATGAACGAGAACATTAGCACCAAGGTCGATGCGCTCGGTCGGGACTCGCTGGTCAACATCGCGAAGACGTCCATGTCCAGCAAGATCATCGGTTCCGACTCCGACTTCTTCGCCAACATGGTCGTAGACGCCATGACGGCTGTCAAGATGACAAACAACAAGGCCGAGATCAAATACCCCGTAAAGGCTGTCAACATCCTCAAGGCACATGGTCAGAGCGCCACGCAGTCAATACTGGTCAAGGGGTACGCCCTGAACTGCACAGTCGCCTCGCAAGCCATGAAGACACGCATCACCGACGCCAAGATTGCTTGCCTAGACATCAATTTGCAGAAGGAGCGGATGAAGCTAGGTGTTCACATCACCATCGACGACCCGGAACAGCTAGAGAAGATCCGCGAGCGCGAGGCTGGCATTGTCACTGAGCGCATTGAGATGATCTTGAAGGCCGGCGCCAACGTTATTATGACTACAAAAGGTATCGATGACCTCTGCTTGAAACACTTCATCGAGAAGGGGGCTATGGCTGTGCGAAGGTGCAAGAAAGAGGACCTACGAAGGATAGCAAAGGCCACCGGAGCGACGCTGGTCAGCACCCTTTCCGATCTGAACGGTGATGAGAAGTTCGAGGCAGCAAATCTTGGTTATGCCGAGGAAGTCTCGCAAGAGCGCATCTCTGACGACGAGTGCATTCTGGTCAAGGGTACCAAGGCCTTCTCTTCCGCATCCATCATTCTGCGAGGTGCCAACGACTACGCCTTGGACGAGATGGAGCGATCAGTACACGATTCATTGTCAGCGGTAAAGCGAACCCTGGAGAGCGGACGTATCGTCCCTGGTGGAGGTGCTGTCGAGACTGCGTTGCACATCTATTTGGAAGAGTGGGCAACGTCAGTGGTAAGTCACTTCAATCTTTGTATATCTGATAGTATCACTAATCGTTTGTTCAGGGCTCTCGGGAACAGCTGGCAATAGCTGCTTTTGCCCAGTCTCTCCTTGCCATCCCCAAGACTCTCGCCATCAACGCCGCCAAGGATGCTACCGAGCTTGTCGCTAATCTCCGATCACGGCACGCTCTTTCACAGCGAACAGTGAACCCTTCAGACCCTTCGTCGCAAGATGCGAAGCAGCTGGCCAAGTCTAAGAATTACAAGAATTACGGTCTGGACCTGATGAACGGTAAGGTACACGACTGCCTAAAGGCCGGTGTGCTAGAACCCAGCATGAGCAAGGTCAAGCAGTTGAAGTCAGCAGTGGAGGCGTGTGTGGCCATCATGCGTATCGATACCCTGATCAAGCTGGATCCAGAAGAGCAAGGCGGAGGTGGCGACGACGGCCATGGACATTAAATGTCCTAGTGTCGAGAAGAGATAGACCTTACTGAAAAGATAACGACAGCGTAATGAAGGCTCAAAGCCTACATGCAAGATGCTCTTCCGTCCCCACTCATCTCTAAACAACACATGGAGAACTTTGACCAGAACCCTGCTTGCCGAGGCACTGACTCACGATAAGTCTGGGGGCCAAATGCTGAATGCAGTTAATGTATATGAGCTTAGGATTTTCGGACCGACCCTAGCACTTGTGCACAAAGTTGTGTCGGCGACTCAGCCTTGCAAATCTCAAACCACAACAAACTGCCCTTGACGTTACCAAGGACGACTCATGTTTAACAGCTGTTGATGCAAAGAAATAAGAGTCTTGCTAATTTTTTGCGCCTCGAATCTGTGTCCCACTTCAGCACTTCAAAACCACAATAGGGATGTATATGCGAATCTGCCGCGCCGCCAACGCATGCCTTACCGGTGAGACTATCTTGCGACGAAAACATCCGACGTCGCTGGTGGTCACCTAGATGGGGAAGCGCACGGCTGTATTGGCTCCATGTGGCTGATGTTGTGACCTATCAAGAAGTTGCACAAGCGAGCTAAAGAAGAAACAGACACCCGTCTCGCTACCCCATGCTCGTTACACACCCGTCGTCCCTGCCGCTGTCACAATGGCATCTAGCATTCATATGGGCGCCATCAGTAGAGGAGTAATATGTGAGCTTTCATTACTGTGGAAGTAAGAATCATGACAGGAAACAGAGTTCTTCCTGTCCAACTGAGCCAACGGTGTTTTTCTTTGAGAAGCAAGTTTATTTGTACTCTTTTATCAAGCCTCAATTTACACAGAGCCCAGCTGATCAGCTCGCCAATACCCTTTTCTCGTATCTTAACCGCGACATGCAAGCCTCAGCGGGTCACTGCACGCCTTACGGCACATCATCTTTCG
Source organism: Alternaria brassicicola (assembly GCA_002796735.1). Lineage (NCBI taxonomy): Eukaryota > Fungi > Ascomycota > Dothideomycetes > Pleosporales > Pleosporaceae > Alternaria > Alternaria brassicicola. The sequence continues at coordinate 1,951,306 of PHFN01000002.1, forward strand.
CATTGCTTGCAACCTATTAGGGGTACTTAGCCTGGAGAGTCTGCTCTTTCGCGGTGGGGTTATTCTCGTCTCCATTCCTGTCAAACTCCAAGTCCTGGGCGTTATGGCATATACCAAGTTTAGCCCGTTGCTGGTCGTCCTCTTTTCTTCGAGATATGTGAACGCTGCTATGATACGGGCGCCGACGCCCGCTGTCACGCCTGCACCCGCTGCTACAGCTGCTCCGCTGGCCGTCAGGGATATTACTACCATCGGTTATATATCCACGGGCATGTATGGCAGTACTACACTATGTAAGAGGTGCTATTCAAATCGCACTTTCACGGATACTAAGACTGATCAGATGAAACTATCACGGCAAACAACGAGGGCCATGTCATTGCAACATCAGGTAGCCTGTACAAGATCTGTGCCCCGGAGTCACTCTGCGAATTCTTTTCTTGTGAAAATGAATATGCAGTAAGAAATGTCCCTGCGCGAACTCCATGTGACACAAACACTGACTTCTTATACGCATCTTTCAGGTTTTTCCGACTACATCTATCTTCTGGTACGTTACTACACCTCCTGCTCGGTCTTTCAGTTTTTTTCTATACTGAATGTTGACATCGTATTACAGTGGAGGGTCAAGCAGCACATGCAGCTACTGGGAATTGGTAAGAAAGCTGTCCCTGCATGAGCCCTATGTGAGACATATACTGACTTCGGACACCCATATGTAGGCAACGGATATCAATGATCCTGCACCATTGACCAACTACTGGTGTGATGCTAAAACGGAGACCGGTGGAGTAATCTTGATGGTCACACCTGATGATGGTATGCAAATCTTTCCCTGCTCCCTACCATGCGTTTATTAACGGTACATTTCGAAGATTCTTCAACCTCCCCAAATACGGACCCGTCGTCGAATACCCCACTATTCTCATCCTTCGCCCCAGTGTCACGCTCCGCTTCCCCAGGATCTTCAGATATACCAGCCGCTCTCCCACCCTCGGCAGACGATACAGAAACTAAGAAATCAACCCCGGTTGGTGCCATCGCTGGTGGAGTAGTCGGTGGCGTCGCTCTCCTAGCTGCTGTCGTCCTAGGCGTCTTCTTCCTCCTCCGTCGCAAGAAGAAGCAGCAGCAGAACAACAACATGCAGCAACCACCCACCGCACCTCAAGCCCCACCAGCGGGCGTCCAATACTACCACCAGCAAAAGCCTGTTCCTCAGCAACAGGTCCAACAGATACCTTCCCCACCTCCCCAACACCAACAACACTATAGCCACTTTGACCCTAACGCGCAACAGGCGCCGCAATTCTATGATCCTAATGCTCAGTCTGCGTATGCTGCGCAGCAGGGTGGCTATACGGTGCCAGAAAAGACACCAGTTGCGACAAGCCCGGTGCAGGCGAGTCCTTACTATGCAGATAATAGTGGGCATGTGAGTCCCGTGCCGCAGTACACACCGTCCATGGCGCCGGCGGCTCCGGCAAATGTTAATGAGCTACCGGCTGGGAGGACATGAGTATGAGGATGCTATGGTGAATTCGTGAGTAATGTGGCCATGGTCTTAGAAAGCGGTGAATGCCTCTGTTCCCTTTTGACTAGTTTCATACTACCTGTCGCATGGTGGGCGAGAACGCGGTTCGCGATAACGTTTTAGTCTTTATGAATCATACTCCCAGTTATCCAACCTGAAAGGAGTGAAGACAGATGTTTCAAAAGGATGCCTACATCGATAGGCAGGTATGCTTAGATAATTGGGCGGCTCAAGACATCTTGTCATGTCGGTGGGTATGCCCTTCTATGAATTCATCAAGGCTTTGAGCAATAACCCTTGTGGAAACCCCAAGCCATCTTCTGATGGTCTTTCCCGCAATAGTACGCATCACCACACCCGGCACACCTGGATTTCGCGCTTGGAGCTCCGCAATGACCGCACCACTTGTCCTTCGCTCGATTATCCCACCTCTTCTTTGCCCTTAATGCCACTTCTTCGAGCCAGTCATCAACAGGTGTACCATTGATCGCCAAACTGCGTTGGCTTTTACTTGGGTCTGTGCCCTTTGCCAATCTACTAAAACGCATCGCAAACTCCTCTGGAGTATCCAGAGCAAACGATTGCTTTCCCTTTGGCCCGGGCCCGCGTCCTATATCGCCAAATTGCATGGAGGAAAGATCGAGAAAGGACTGAACGGTGTCGCTGCCCTGTGGGGAGAATCCTACGACCGCATGTCTGAACTGCGGTTCGTGACCACCAACGTACATTGTACCCTTCGGGAGTACGCAGATGGCGGTGGTAAATTTTGGGTCGCGGAACGACTCTTCGATTATAACATGCCTACTAATCGTTGTCGTATACGACGGGCCTGATTGCTTACCATAAGGCGAATGTCTCACTCTCAACTTCGTCTTCTCCGAAAAGAGAGCGAAGAAAATTTGGAGAAGACTGATAGCCTGATAACAGCCATCGTGATTGCGCGCTTGGTGAAATAAAGTCTCTAACTGCTCATTTGAGAGCGTGTTGTCCTTGACTTTATCCTGACATAGGAAATCCGTGGGTAGATCTGGAAGAGCATTTGGAGTAGTCGCTTGCTGTTGATCTAATACAATCCACGTACACGCGTTGTTATTCCAGCCTTGATTTACCGGAGTATCGAGCGAGACTGTTTGTGGCTGCATACCTGTGTATGTTGGTTAGGCATAAACTAACTCTCCTTTCTGTTCTACAGCATACCCGGAAACGCGACTTCTCTTAATTTAGTGTGTCGAAGCCGAGGCTCTGTGGTGTTCCGCTCGTAGTTGAGTAAGACAGCGATATCATAGAGATCCAACACCTCTTCGGGATTCGTCATATTTGCTGGGGTCTTGCAAGATTCGTCTTGCGTGGTATCAAAATGGTGGGAGCGCTGCTAGTGAGCTGTAGATGTGGGGACGATCTAGATTGACGCGCTAACCGTTCAATTAACCATTTAAAGCGTAGCGTAGAATGCGTTTTGAGGAGCGCGCCCAGGTGATGTCACTTGCGGCCGCGTCACAAGTACATAGCTACGCACACACCAGAGCAGAACAACATCCTGTAACCCTCAAAGTCGAGCAAGAGTGTGTGACACTCTCCGTAGCATACTCAGTGTCTGACTCCGGCCAAGGTGGTCGCGTTGTGGCCACAGCGGACCTTGTACGCACGCATACCTCTAAAAGACGCCGAGTGTTGGGTGAGTTGAGGCAAGGGCCAGCCGACAACTTCTTTCGTGGCTATGGTGGAGCCGAAAGTAGCGCTTCCGACGACAAGAATTCACACGCCCTCCTAGAAAAGCCCTCGGACCCTGAAGATATCCAACAGCTTTTGCCTACACACCGGAGCCTAGCTGAGTTTACGAATGTACTGCGGTGGCAGGGTCCATGGACCGACTTCCCGTCTCCAACGAGTTTCTTACCAGGCTTATCGCGGCGAGAGCTAAGGCAAGAGCAGGGAAAGCATTCTACACGCAGGTGCTCTCTCCAATGCTTCCAATCCGCTTTGGTGAAGACGGAGCGGTCAGCAGTTTCTTGCTCAAGGGTATAGTAAGCGTAACGACTTGCGCAGATTAGTGCTGCCAGCTTTCTCAAAGTGGTAAGAAGGCTTGACGTACGTGGCCCTTTGCAGCAGCTCAGCTTCTTTCACTTTCTGTGGTCGATGTAGTCCTACCCTAGTGCCATCGTGGAGGTGGATGTCAACTAGGCTGAAGACGCCAGTCCGTGAGGAGTATACTTGAGCGTGCATACGGGCTTGTCCGTCAGCTTTGTGACCACTACCCAGCAACTTCTTCTCCGGCTCGTTTCGAGTCATCATGTAGTATTTGAGGCCAGCTTTTAGCGCTTTGGGTAAGTAGCAAAATGTTGTTCGCAAATCTTCGTTTTTTGCGATCTGTTGGTGAAGCTCCTTCAAGCTTCAATAGTCGGAAAACTTTTGGGAAATATCTGGAATGTCCGTCATTGCATAGTGCCGGAGGTGGATGGAAATCCGTCGCAATATCTTTGGGAATAATTGGGTCAGATGACATTACTTGGGTAGTTCTATGAATCATGCCCGAGTGATATTGAGAGGGTACCCATGAGAACGTCGGAAAATGGCGAGGACGAAAGTGCATGCTAATCTAGATGAAGCCTTTGGCGCAGTAGCTAGCTGTCACAAATTTGGTGGAGTGGGTAAAAGTGGGCGAGCAAGAAGAGCGTGACTATCACTGTGTCCCCAACACGTATCCGGTATGATATCATGAGATCCTACTACGACACCTCGTCTTCCACTCTGATGTTACCCTACAGCGGTACGTCGTCGCTCTTGATATCCCTTCCATTGTCTCCAGCATACCCTGACCAGTTTGTGCCGCCTGGCCAATGATCATTCCAGGCCTTTATGCCTTGATCGTCTTGTTTGCATCTACTACTGTGTTCTCGCATCCAGCAGTCTATGCACCATTCATCGCTTCGTTGGGACTTGTCAACGATGCTACTGCACTGGCGCTGTATGGGATAGCGTTGGGCTAGTTCGCAAAATGTAAAGGGGTGTATGGAGCTGAGGAGAAGGTGTTGGCTGGGGCAAGAGTATTCGATGTAGTTGCGAAAGCACATTGGAAAGCACTATTGTCGGAATGAGGCGAACAACGGAGAATAGCTTACCAGACCAGTTGTTTTGAGGAGTTACGACCGTCAAGACGTGGCAGCAGTGACTGGTATTAGGGTGAATATGATATGGTAATTGGCTAAAGTTGGAATTCTTGCACTAGCAAGCCAACGTAACAAGATATGCACAGAAGAGAAGTGACTAGCCGAGCCAGCGAAGCGTATACCAATGCGTACGTTCGAAAATTCGCATCATCACCGCTACTTTGAAATACCAAGCCGTGCAGCTATTGAATGGCTTACGGACAGTTCACGGTGATAGACGCAGAACCGGTAGAGAAGTAACCCTCAGTAGCGACAATCTGGTAGTAGTGGTTACCGAGAGTCATTCCCTTGCTGGCCCAGGCATCGACTAAATGTGAGTGTACAAAGTCAGTACATGTCTCATATTAATTCCGTACAGGGGCACTTACAGTGAGTCTTCATGTTGACGGATCCGCTGGAGCGCTTGTTCTGGCGAACAGACCAGTACTGCTGAAAGGTCTTGGTGCCATCAATGGATGGCTGGTTGGTACGGGTGGACTGAGCGATCTTGTAAGAAGAGCCGTCGGCAGTCAGGGTGCCCTTGTTGCTAGCCTGGGAACTCGGGTCATAAGTTCTACCGATGAGATCAGTATATGTCTCATATGCAGTTCGTACAAGGAGAATTCCTTACCCGAAGTTCTCAACGACATAGTACTCGACGAGCGGGTTACGTGTCCAGCCGTAGATGGCAAGGTAAGAGTTACCGTTGGGGTTGTATGTACCCGAATAGGTAATGGTGCTGATATAGTCAGCAAGGATATCTCATCAAGCGTCTAGTCCAAGGGATTGGTGTACCGGGCCGATCCAGGGTTCCAGCCTTTTCCACCAACAAAGTTGCCGCCACTTCCCCAATTGACGCTGTAGCTACCACCGGCACCGTTGGTGTAGGTGACCTTGGAGCCACCGTCAGTCCACCAAGAGTAGACTAGAGTATATGGTCAATTACTGCTCACACATGGGTTAGTGATTCTACTCACAGCAGCCGTTGTGTGTTCCTTCAGCGTTAGGGGTGCTCTGGCGGGCGACAAGGTCGCCGGACGAACGAGCAGCTACATCAGTGGTGGGAGCAGCGAAAGCGCCAGTCGCAGCAATAGCAGCAGTGACGAGGGATGTGAAGGAGACCATCTTGAATATGAGGAGACTGTGACAGAAAGCGAAGGAAGATGTTTGATCGTGGTGGTGATCCACGAGGACGACTCATGGTGGCTTTATAGCCGTTGCTGTTGTACACTGCGGGCGCGATGGTTGAATGGAACAAGCCCGGTCCTCCTGGCAAAGCCAAGAGAAACATTCTCGCCATCACGACGGCCGTCCATCTCTTAACAGCTAGGATGTAGATCAAGGACTGAGGCGGAAGACACACTAATATGCTAGGCTTGGCTTGCGTAAAGAAATGTCCCTGCAAAGTCAGTGGACTGAGCCAATAGCATCAACAGTTACTAGAACTATTCTGAAATTTTGGTCAATGCATCATGTTTGATTGGCCTGCAACTTGAAACAAACGTTCGTGGGACAAGGCCGTGCGGTCATTAATTTAGATATCAATAATTCCGTCGCGAGGTGGCCTTCGGGTCATGGCGGCGCTACGGCCGTCATGGCAAGAACTCCTCCACCCATGTTTCCCATCTCTTTTGCGTGCATATGCTAAGCTCTCCGCTTTTGAATTCTCCCAACGGTTAAAGAGAACCTTGGCGTAGATACCGAATCGTGGAGCCGTGAGCAGTTAATCTATGTGAAGCCGCGTGACACGTGTGGCGCTTTGAGGTGGCGGTAAAGGCGTAGTTCTTGTATATCGTTCCGTAACCACTCGACGTCCAAGAACCTTAGCACACAGTATAGCATTATATATTATATGTATAGGTCGATGGTGTTGACGATGTTATAGTGATGGGATGGTAGGGGGTTGAGAGGTTTTCGTGGGGCGTCCATGCGTGCTACCAAGAAACTGCGGCCCTGCTCCTTGCTTGAGCCGCATATCCAGCCGTCTCTCTTCCACCGCCATGACGCTCGTTCTGGACCAATTGATCAGCGAACAGAGAGGAAACCACGCTGGCAAGTTACCATGATCAGATGACGCTCTGGTCCTTCAGCCCGGTCAAGCGCTCATGTTCCCGGTTCCGCGTCTCGAGATCCTAGGTGTACCATCTTGGAACGATCTTTGGTCTCCAATACATGCAGCTGGCGACCCGTACAACTCCAAGATATCAAAGCGAACTATTGCGCTACCAGAAGCACGCAAATGATTGCTTGCATACTCGCATACTCGACTGTCGCAATCGTAATCGACGCATCACCCCGTCCGCATCATCGCAGCCCTGGATGCTTCTTCCGAACATGAACACTAGTCGGATACCACAAGCGTTGCACTTGCAAAACGCAAGATGGTCATAGGGTGCCGTTTGCCCGTATCCCTGAGAGTTGCAAGCAGCTTGGCGACCCGGGAAACCTAACGCACGAATCACAGTTTACCCACCATAGTACGCAGCCCTGTCTGCGGTAAATGTACATAGCCGTCTGCACCCCGGATCTCAGAGTATAGACACTACACATCAGCTTTGCTTGCCCAGGCTCTTGGTACTGTATAAGATGTCTTGTCCAGGCTTGTCCCGGTGGGTGAAGGGCGATTGCGCGGAAGCTTGGTTGAACCGTTGATGGAGAAGGGTCAGACCATGGAAATTGGTGCACGAGAGTCCGCATTGAGTGAAACAATGTACATACCAGGCGTTGGAAGGGGTATCATCGCTGAACGCAGTCACCAGGTTGACACCTATACAGATAGCGGCAAAATAACTACTGTTCACTAAACAGTTCTTTATATTTCTGCGGAAACGTGAGCTGGCGCTCTTTGGTAAGAGATGTTCCTGGCAGGTGTCTCCAAGGTACACAATTCGCCCGAAAGTCTCTATCCTTTGATACTCTTCTATGAGACGTCCTCCCGTCTTAGATCATTCTGATGCTAGAAGTGTCAAAATCGTGCTTCACCATGAAGTTCCATATGGTACTTGGAGCAACTCTACATCCACGTCCACCTCATCTCACCGATGACAATGGCGTAATAATTTTGGATTCGCAGTGAATGAATGATGTGTTTTTTTTACCTCTACTACTAACAACCCTTCTCCCATCACCAACAACACGAACAACCTCCTCAGCCACGAGCATGTCAGTCACATTCATCAGTTTTAAGCCTTGATCTACACTAAGCATTAAGATCTAACAACCATGTGCAGACGCAACTACTACGAGCACATGGCGTGCGAGCACACTGAACAAAACCATACGAACCTATTTACGATGTGCGGCAACAACCCCAAAAGCCGGTTTCGACTACCGTGCGGAATCACTATCGAAGTTGTTTCGGATTGCTCAGGCCATTGCAGGGATTGCTCGGAGACTTTGGAGAAGAAACTCGAAGATTTGAGGGTTCGGCAGGAAGCAGGTTGGGAGTGGGGACCGAAAAGGCCAGTTGCCTCGGAACCTCATGAATTGGCAGATATGGCGTGAAAGAGTAGGGATTTCTGGGAGCTACGTGTGGAGAGGGAGTGAGCGGAGAGGCTAGACATGAGATCCCTGGGCCTACTAGATGCTGGGGCCGGAGTTGATACAGGTGAATATTCTTATGAGACGTCTACAAGTCGGTATCACAGCCATGCAGAGGAATAAGATTGCACGAAGACTCTCAATTATTTGCACGATCACTACGTAATTGCTCTGATCAATTTCATTTTCTTCATTCCACCACGTTGATCGCTACGTGTATGCTTGAATGCGATCGTGTGCAAAATGCCGCAATTTGGTAATGTCTTCTCTTTTCCCCTTTCCTCCTGAGCTAAACATCCGTGGCTCAACCAGACTTACATAAGAGAAAAGAAAGAAAATTGGGTATTGGGTGTTGCGCTCATAATAGGGTATATCGCGAAGCAAAAAGCCGCGCACTCAAATCGTATCCGATGTTCATAATTCATATCCACCTCCTCATTAATTGGTTCGTCATTCTTTTCTTCAGTCGCGTGTCTTTATGTCGTGTTTGTCGTTCAAAGATCGATGTCTTCTTTGGTTGCTACCTCAGGCTCTGGCAGCCACTCCCTCAACTGCATCATCCTGTTCCTGCAATGAATGATGAAGATGGAGATGGCAAGGGAATTCCAGACATCGCAACCTTCCTGCATGAAGTCATACATGGCGAGTAGACGTACAGAAGGCTGTTCGTTCTGGTTAGTGGGCGGCGCATAGCTCACAAAAGCCACAACGGTGTGTGTTGCGGTGATGCCATAAAGCGTCGGAACTTCAGGCACGATAGGATCTCCGCGATCTACGGCTGCGTCGATCTGCAGAGCATCGTACCACAGATCCTGTAGCCGACCAAGCTTCTCGATCATCTTGCGCTCTCCGACGGCCGGGTGCACATGCTTTGAGAAGGTGACAGTCTGGAATAGCGGGAGTTGGGACCAGAGGTGTTCAACTTTACCATCCTTCATGGCCCATTTTGTGTACGCCTTGACGGATTTGCCAATCTGAAAGTGGGGAGCTCGCTTCGTCCGCGTGTGCCAGGCGTCACGAGAGACACTGCCCAGATCGAAAAGCTTCTCGAGAGCATACTGCGCTAGGTCTTGTTAGTGAGATTCTCGCAGTGAAAGAAGCAGTAACATACCACTGTGTTCGGTGCCATAGGCTGGTTTGACGAATGCCTTGTCGATGTTCTCGGTGAAGAGATCTGCGGGGACAGTCTCAAGGTCATGGATCCAGCTGATGGGCATCAGTGGCTCGAAGCCGCGCATACCCAGCTTCTGGAAAAGAAAGACAGCGTCCTCAGACCAACCAGCATCGCGCAGCTCACGAGCCTGTTGGTCTTGTCTCTGCCGCTCCTGGTCGTGGTTCACTTTCTTCTGTACAACCATGTAGGTTCCGTCATCGACAACCATAGTTTCCTCGTTCGCGTCCCATAAGCCGGCCGAAGAGCCCTCTGTGATGTTGTCAGGCGCTGGAGCGGTAGACGAATGCGCTACTAGTTTGTCGCCTTCCAGGTCCTTGGAGGAGACAGCTGAGGCAGGAGGAGAAGGCGGCAACAACGTCGCGTCGATGTTGAAGTGAGAGCTTGAGGTGCGCGAATCGCATGTCTTGACACGCGCTTCTGAACTCGTCTCTTGTGTGAGTGGTGCAGTCTCTTTGGGAAAGGTCGTGATTCGGGTGGAGATCGCGGGCGTCTCGAACGCGAATGGCTTCTTCCGCCGGTGTTGTATCTTGCGCGGACTGACGTAGTTCCAGATACTCTCGGGTATTCCGCGCAGAAACGCCATGGTGAGAAGTAGATTGGAGTGCTTTTGTTTACTCGTGCAGGGCTAAATTTGTCGTGGGGTGATTGTGGATGTTATGTGAAAAGAGCTTGGTGGGGCTTTCCAGTCGATATGCGAAGTCGCGGTGAAGGTGAGGGTGAAGCGTACTCGACTCTCCATGCGGCAGGCCAATGTATCGTCTTTGTTGTCTTTGTCGCGTTGTTGAATTGTGGGTGACCCTTCACTCACAGTGAGTCAAGACGAGGAGAAAAGGAGTCATAGTGAAAGTAGGGCTTGTTCCTGCATGCGCACCTGCAGCCCTGGACTCGGTGCCCAGACGTGCCACGCTGTCACATGCATTTTAACCAGTTACGGCTAGCTTCTTGTGGAGCCAGCAGGTTGCGGTGAAGATCTTATCAGATGGAACTCGGACACCCCACCAGATCTTTGCATCCCCGCCAAAAAAGAGTCGAGCCGCGATCGCGAAGACATCTACGGGAAAGAATAAATTTGTAATTAATCACTCTTCTCTTCCACAACCACAACATGGCAGTCACAGAACAGGATACGCAAGTTCCTGCGCTTCGCAACATCCTTACCTCCGAGTCGGAGCCCCTCGCCCGCCGCTTTCGCGCTCTTTTCTCTCTCAAGCACCTTGCAGGCCTGCAGCCACCCAATGCGCAGACTGTCCCTGCGATCGAGGCCATTGCTGCCGCTTTCGCATCGCCATCAGCTCTGCTGAAGCATGAACTCGCCTACTGCCTGGGCCAGTCTGGCCATGATGCTGCTATCGCGCCGCTGAGGGGCGTATTGGAGGACAAAGAGGAGAATTCCATGTGCAGGCACGAGGCTGCCGAGGCACTCGGCGCACTGAGCGACAAGGGAAGTCTCGAGCTGTTGAGGGCGTTGAGGGATGATGTCAAGGAGGTCGACGTTGTGCGGGAGACTTGCGACATTGCCGTTGACCGTATAGAGTGGGATCATGGGCTGCAAAAGGGACAAGAGAAGCTGAAGAAGAGGTATGCTTGTATCGAACGTCGTGTATTTGATTTGGTTGCTGACAAGTGAACAGCGACTTCACGTCTATCGACCCTGCGCCGCCACTGCCACAGAGCACTGAGAAGCCATCAATCCCAGAGCTTGAAAAGACACTGCTTGACACATCCTTGCCGTTGTTCCAGCGCTACCGAGCCATGTTCGCCCTGCGCGATCTCTCCTCGCCGCCCGACCTGCCAACTGCCGTCCCCGCTGTACAAGCGCTCGCCCGCGGATTCACAGACCCATCTGCCCTCTTCCGCCACGAGATCGCCTTTGTCTTTGGGCAGCTGTCACACCCCGCGTCCATCCCCAGTCTTACAGAAGCGCTCAGTAACACAAAGGAGGCGAGTATGGTCCGACACGAAGCTGCCGAAGCACTTGGAAGTTTGGGCGACGAAGAAGGTGTCGAAGACACTCTGCGCAAATTTTTGAATGACCCAGAACAGGTGGTGCGGGATAGTGTGGTGGTAGCGCTTGACATGGCAGAGTTTGAGAAAAATGGAGAGATGGAGTATGCCATCGTGCCGCAGGCTGTGACAGCTTAGAACCGAAAGTATTGCATAATTATGGCGTTTGGGTATATAGAATTCAGCATGGCCACCATGGGTAGAAAATCCGCTTCAGTTGTTGGTGTTCCATCTGTAAGATAGCAATTAGCATAGGCTCAGCTCTGCATACGGACCTTTGAACGTACTTATGACCGCAGTCGCACTCGTAGAAAACAGTGCTTCCTTCATCTGCACTTCGCAGCTGCTGCGTATAGTATCGCACCTCCTCCTTTCCGCATTTTTCGCACGGATGATTGATGATGCTGCTGGTTTGAACATCAGCCTCGGAAATGGTCTGCACCTCGGATCTCTTTGCGCGCAACGACGACGGGAAAGCGGTAGGCTTGGAAACTGTGACGACAGTCTTGGATGATGTGTCTGATGCAGGTTAACCTTCCTGTCCCCGATGCTGCGCAATATAGATGCGCATACCTCTACATTGCGCTCCGCATGCTGCGCAAGTCAAAATGACATTTTGTTTGCCGGCAGATCCGTCGAGGAGATTTCCGCAGTCGGTGCAGAAGACAAGACTGCCAATAGCCGACATTGTGGGCGACTTGCCGATGTGTCGTCTTAGGGCGGGTGATTGGTGTTGGAGTTCATGAAAAAAGTTACAGGGAATCGCGACTTCCGCGGCTGCAGCCAAGCTAGGACGGAAAGGGTAGGCGGTGAGAACGCGTCTGAATGTCGTGCATCACCACATGGATTCAATGATTGCATCAATCGCATAGTACCATCACCAAAAGTTTACTACTAGGAGTCCATCAAGCAGCGACCGGCCAGCTGCCTGGGAGAAGCATGTGCGCACGTAGGCTCGTATAGCCATATGCCCCAACCTACGCAACCCAACACGACCACGACCGCATTTCTCCTGCGCTTGTCTACATGCACGAGTGCTCGCCACAACAGGCGCAATGAATGGCAACTGGCACAATGGCAACGGAGGCGGGCTTCCGTTCAGGAGGCCTCCTCCCACCGTACATGAGGCCCTTCCGTACTCGCCCTTTACCTCGATCATCCCCTTCTCGCCTGGTCAGTAACTCTGCTTCACTTGCGCAGACTACCAGGGCCTATTTCTCTCACCTGGCGTAGTGCCTGGCTAACAAGCCTCCAGAAATCATACCCTTCCCGACCGCCGAACCTCCTACCCCACCCTCTACCCTGAATCCCGAGCAACAGAAAGCCGCGAAGAAGGCTGTGGGAATCTTGAACGCCGAGATCGAAGGCGAGTCCACCGCCCAGCATCTACACGATACCCTCAACCAGCTCCGCAACCTTTTGCTTCGCGATAAACTGCCAGAGTAGTATGTCTATGCTCCTACCCCAGCACCAACTGAAAGCCGTCTCTAAAGCTCTCAGTCACTTCAAGCCTATGCCACAACTACCAACCCCTCCACCTGACAATCCTGTCAAGAACATCAATGAAGATACGCCCAACTTCATGTCTGAGCTGAGCCCTTTTGCGCGCAAGCTCTACGAACAGACAAACGTAGCATTCACGGGTAGGCCTCTTTTTCACCTTCGTCGTGCGGCCACTAACAAAGGACAGCACCGAGTGTCAAGCCACCCGAACAACCTCGAAAAGAACAGGCCACTGCCCAAATCGCTCCTCCGCAACAGACTCGCCTAGCAGCTCCGCCGCCACCGGCCACGCCTAACGGCCGTGCCCACGCACAAAACGCAGACTTACCATATCCGTCGAGCGCTCTTTCGTCGGCTCCTAGCAGCACGTCCGCACGCCCCTCTGGCCCGGCCGTCATGATAAAGTCAAAGGCGGTCCCACGCGAAGACTACAAGTACATTGACACCATCAACATTGGGAGCTTATCACAAGCGAAGGAAGATAACCGAGCCGAGAATGGCGCCGCAAGTTTGAAACCTCACGAACGAGAGATTGCTGACGGCAAGGTTGAAATGTTGGACTCTTTGGTCACAACCTTGTCCGAGGACAAGGACGATTTGGACGGCTCACTGCATTTCACCAAAGTCATGACTCCTGACGGCGAGTTCAGCGTCCTCAAGCCCCGGTCAATGGATACTCTTTCCGAGAAGATGTCTGGTGTAATCAGTCTTGGTCGCTTCAAGGTGCTTCCTGTGGATTTGGTCATGCAGATACAATCGCTCCTGCATCCGACTGTTGTGTCCACAACCAAGAATGGGCTCTTCTCCCGGGATGAGGTCAACTTGGAGCTTACGGAGAGCATCGCAACGTCCAGGTTTGCCCTGAAATCATCTAAACTTCTATTGGAAACCATGATCGAGGGTCGCGACGACTACCGAATGCGACGAGAGGACATTATCGATAGCATTATTGATCTCACCAAGCTGATCAAGGACGCATGCATCATTCCCATCGTCCAATCTCGTCGTTCTGGCGAGGCCCAAGATCTGTTCAACGCAGCGTCAGCTTCCAGACAGGATCTACAGATGGTACTGCGATTGTGTGGAGCCGTCCTTACCCGCTTTGCTACGCTCATCGGTAAATACAACCTGTCGGACCGAGCACTTAACACTTTGGAGTATCTGACGCTGGAACTACTGGTGGAGCAGAACAGCGAGAACGAGAAAGACTCCGTGTTCAGTATCAAGAAGTTTGAACATTTTCGACAGAAGGCTATGGATGTTCTTTCTCAGATCTTCGCTCGCCATGAAAGCCAACGACGATCCATTACGGATGGTATTCTCGGCAACCTGGAAAAGCTGCCTGATAAAAAGGCGAGCGCAAGGCAGTTTTTGTCAGCTCGAGAAGTTCCCATAATGACCATATCTGCACTATTCATGCGATTTGTTCAGGTAGTCGCAACAAATCCAACCACTCGTACTGCGTCGACAGACAACGCGCTCGCAGATATGGTCGAGGACGATGTTAGCGATTATGAGCCTGGTCAGGTACCCTCCAAGAACCCAAAAAGAGGAAGTGGCAGCGAACCGCCGGCGATGAAAGCTCAGGTTCTGAACATGAATGCCACCAACACAGCTTCGTACATCGTAAGGCAGCTTTGCGAGAAGGCATCCAATACGTCCAAGTCGGGTGACAAACCATTCCGCAATCTTCTGGACCTGTTCATCGACGATTTCTGTAACGTCCTTGGTTCTCCCCAATGGCCGGCTGCTGTCGTGCTTTTGCAGATGCTCTTAGTCCGCATGCGAACCATACTCCAGGACGATCAAGGGACCAAGCACTCTGTAGTTGACAAAGACATGGCACTCACAACCATGGCGAGGATCGGATGCGGTGTTATCGACTTTAGAGACCAAGTCAAGAAGACGAGGCAAAGACTGGATATCTCGCAGTCAGACTTGTCGTCAAGACTAGATCGTCTCGTTAACGATGCCATGAGTGAGGACGTCAAAGAGAGGATCAACGATGTGGATTTGCTAGCTTTCGATGGCCCTTACCGCATGGTTCTTGAATCTTTGGTTGACTATCTCGATTTACAGCCTTCTCAAGAAGACCCGCATTTACAAGCTGCGACTGGCTTTTACGTCAGTTCGTGGCTGACGGCTGTGGTGAAGACGTTTCCCGAGGGAGATGAGGATCATAGGCCTGAAGCAATCACAACTGTTCAGCAATTTCTGGAAAGCATGATTGCAGACCCCAAGTGGCTTGCTCAAAAGTAGTAAGTTTTCCGCCTTCTCCGGGCTCGTTACGTAACTGACGGCGTTTGCTAGCAAATTCCAATCTGTTTCGGATGACCAGAGCAAACTAGCCGCTGGTATCATCACTTTACAAAGTCAGGTGTGCAGGTACCTTTCGCAGATTGTCAATCACATGCAGATCTACGCCCGCGATAAGAGCTCCTCGAAGCTGCGAACAAGGGGAACTGCTGGATTGCAACAACTGCTGGACAAAGATTCTCGGGTCATCTCTGACGAACATGTCATCAATATGATCCCATCGCTAAGAGATAGTTCACCAATGGTCCGAGAGGCGACACTATCGCTTCTTTCCAACTGCCTGGCCAAAGAATCATCTCTCGAACGACATGTTCTGCCTCAGATTCTGGAGATGACTACCGACCCCTCCAATGGTCCCAAAAAGAAGGCCATCAAGCTGCTCAAGGAAATATATCTCCGCTCCACTTCAAAGCAGATCAGGCTGAAGATCGCTGCTCCGTTACTTCTACCTTCACAGGACAATGAAAACGCTATTTCCGAGTTGGGTCGCAACGTTCTTGAAGAGATATGGTTGACCGCTGCCAATGCCAATGTCAAGACCGATGACAGTCAGCACAGGCTCAATCGTGTCCAGCGAGCTGCCTTCATGGTAGATCTCTTGGAGTCAGTCGAGAGAAGCACAATACATTTAGAAGCCTTTGAGAAGTTCTTTGTTCACTGCCTATCGCCCGAAGCCAAAGATCCGGCTGCCAACCTCAAGATCTGTGGAGAGCTGGTTGCGGACTTGGTGGACGAAGTCATTGACCCCGGAAACGGCACAGACATCAAGTCTCAAACACGCGTTATGAACACCCTCAGCGTTTTCGCGAAAATTAGGCCAACTCTTTTTACGGTCGACCATCTGCGGCATCTAAAGCTATACATCAAGACTATCGTTAACATTGACGACGTAGCTCTTGTGCGACCGACAGTTGTCATCTTCCGGCATGTCTTGCCGACACTTCCCCCCCTACAACATGCTTTCGCAGAAGAGATTCGAGCAAGTCTGATGCGCAATGTCCCTAAGCTGGCTAGGTGCGCATCAATGGCTTGGCCCACAAGCAGAGATACGCTTCTTGATGTCATCCACTGCCTGTGGGCAATCAGCGAAATGCCTGGTATGGACGCTGACAAGATTTTTGCTACAGTTTGCTCCGTCATTGGCAACCTTCGGCCGCTCCTGGCCTCAACTAAGGAGCAAGCAGCTGAAAACAACGACCGCATCCTGTCCTACTTGATCTTGCTTGGCGCTTTCGGTCAAGTCTGCAGTCTCGATCAACAGCCGGCTTCTTTTAATGCCAAGCTTCGTATTTTCATCAATAGGAATGAGGCTGTGAAGAAGCAGATGGAGCCGTTGTTGAACCAGAAGAACCCTCCCCCTCCCTCTCTCATACTGTTAGACACTGTTCGACCTTTCACTATGCAGACTTGGGAGCTCAAGTTTCGCGAGCAAGCCTTGCAGAGCATGGGTGGCATATGCCAGCAGTCGCCCGAGCATTTCATGCGTGGTGAGGTGGAAAAGGTGGTCAAGCTCGTCTTTGTCAATGAGGGGAACGACTCTCTCAGGCACATTGCATTATCTTTCTTCAGACAGTTCTTTTCCGTCGCTGAGCGGCGCTCTGAAACCGGCGCACAGATTGCAACGGGCAAAGGGGCTGCCAATGGTTCTGCGCGCTTGGAAACGTCTTTTACCGCCACAGGAAATGACCATGCCACACTGCATTTGGCGCAGAAATTCCTGGAGTACTTCGTGAAAGCTGCGTTTGAGAACAAAAACGATTCTGCCGTCATTGCCACAGACATCATTGCTAGTATCAGTCGGCAAGGTCTCGTACACCCGAAGGAATGCGGTGCTGCACTTGTCGCTCTAGCGACCTCGCCAAACCTGAGATTAGCTCGAGTTGCAGCGGATGAGCACAGGCGCATACACGAAAAACAAGAGTCGTATCTGGAAAAGGAATACATGCAAGCCATATATATGGCTTTCAAGTATCAATTGAACATGTTCAATGATCCTCACGGCATGGTCGAAGCCACGCACACTCCAAAGCTTGCAAAGTTGTTTGAGGCACTGAAGACGGGCAAGAAAGCCAGTCTCAAAAAGTTCATCACCAACTTTTGCAAACAAGTTGACTTCGACTTCGCAAAGTTGGACAATAGTGGTACCATTGAGGAGGCCGTCTTGTATGCCCGTTTCTGCTTGGAGAATCTGGCCTTGCTCGACTTCCCTCACCAAGAAGAGCTTGCCGTGTTCCTCAATGCGGTAGAAGCAATGGTCCTGAACACTACAGGGCCCGCTATTGGAGTTGTCATCGCCGACGAACTTCCAAAGCAATACATGAATGTGGCGCAACCTCCACCTCAAGACATGCTTCAACAACAGATGCTAGAAGCTAGCGGTGTAGATCTGATGCCACCCATGCTACCAGCTACGGTTCCGACAGCACCTCAACTTGCTCCTCCATCAATTGATGATGCCAGGCTTCGCCAAATCACCACAGCTTGTATGATCCTACAGATGGTATGGGATACCCGCACCTTTGTTCGACGATGCTACTCCGTGAAGAGCAACGCACCCATTTCGCACAAAGATTACATCAAACCTGCACATCGTAACAACCTTGTTACTGGCAAGGAAATCTGGGAACGATTTGAAACAATCATGTGCGCGCTCGACAGCCGCGAGAGCATGATGAAACAATGCTACGACTTTGCAGACTTGCTGGACGTTGATCGCGAGACTTTTATTGACGTCGAAGGGGACGATACTCTTGGTGCAGGGTACGAAACGCCAAATGAAAACGGCGAGGACGGCGCACTATTCCCTACTAGTGGTCGTGGCAGAAAGAGGAAGAGCAATGTCAGCTTAGGTAATACACCGAAGAAGGCAAGGGCAAGATCTTCTGGGTCGAAGAAGAAGCGTAACTCTAGGACACCGGATGGCGATGGCGACTCAGACTAGGAGCCCTGATCGCACAGCTACCGAGCGTGACGGCAAGGAAATGCATTTGATACGGTAGTGCTACGCCCACATCGTGTCAACCAGCACATCGGCATCATCGCTCTACTATGCGAATCAGAGGCTCGTGCTTTCTCACAACTATCTAGCATACATTTGGCGTTCAGAGGAAAAGGCACATCATCGATACCCCTTCAGCATATGGTCTAGCCATACGGTATGTTTGGCGTTTTTCATATCATGACATCGCAAGTTTCACGGCTTTTGTGGAGATGGTCAGCACGTCCAATCCAGGTCATTACAATCTACAACAGTACATCTCTAAAAACATTTCTGTTTTTTCGAGCTCTTGTGACACAACTCATATGTGATGAGAGTTTGTACATAACTTCGCATCGACTTTTGATCTGCTCTACATTCTATCTCCAATCCCCATCTGAAATCCAGTGCATTGGATCGATCGATACAGCAGCCTCTTCTGTATTGTTCTCAACATCTTCCTATGAGTGTTTACACTTGGTAGCACCCATCCGCTGCCTTCTCGGTATCTTAGCATGCAATAAGCGGCGTGTTTTCCCTTGCGATGAAGCTATCCACCCCCGTATTATCAATCGTGCTCCACCTTTACGTCTGTCCCTGCTCGCCTAATAACAGCTTTGTCCACGTCTGTACTTCTCTCTTCCTCCGTCACCTTCGCACCATGCGCGCTATCTTGCATCCTGCCGCCACCTTCCAAACCCAGACCTGACGGACAGTTCACACCACGTTTCCCATCTTTGAGACCCATTTCGTGGACAAAAGAAGCGTGGGAGATCTCGTCTTCGCCGGTAGAGTCGCTACTATATCGCCGTTTGCTATCCCACATACCCTTCACGCACATTGCGGGTGGACAGTACCCTTTTTGTCTGCGGCGCGGTAATGTTGAAACGCTGCTGGGTAGCTTTTGAGAAATGGTGTTGAGAGGCGCCAAGGGGGGGTTCCTCGGGGGATGTGTCGGAGAAGGAATAGGGCGAGGTAATTTCTGTGATGGTAAAAGGACTTTCAAGCGTATTGGTGACGACGGGTGGATGGCGCGTGTCTGAGTCGTCGGGTGAAGGAGGTGATGTGGGTGGCTGAGACTGCATGCCCTGAAGGCGGACGGCGCCGCTGGTCGCTTCTTCTCTAATATATCTGCGTTGTGCGTCTGTGAGACCAGGGAGCGAGTCTGAGACGTCGATTACGCGTATGTTGGTTGGTTCGCCCTTGGATGTTCGTCAGCATGGGTACAAGATTAGAGAGAATGACTGTCATATGTACAATGTCCAGGCATGGCTTTCTCTCATGTTTGCCGCAGAGGAGATTCCGTTTGAGTCGCATCACGAATCTTTTAAATTTCATTTTGGTTTGGACGATGCGTATGTGTAAGGCTGGACGTAAAACGCAATGCAATATATGTGAACATCTAACAAAGACGGCAGCGCCTGAGCTGAAGGTGTAAGGGATGATAATGCCACGATAACACGAAAAATAACATAGAACCAAAGCTGAGATGAGAGCACGATATCGGATTATTATGAGAAGTTAACCCATAAACGATGTTAGGGCAGGACTAGACGGACGTGGACGAAGAGTTATGAGAAATTCGAGCAACAAGTCTGTTTTGCTTACCCTATCGGGTGACGCTAGGTCGCCCCTTGCGGCCCGCAGTCATTGTTCCGATCTGACATTCCTTTGCTTACGTTGGGGGTGGGCGAGCGGGAATCGTGACTCCGGAATGCAAGGAGCCGTTCGGTGCTCCATACTTTATAATTCTCAAACACTTGAACAAAGAACAAATTCGGAAAGTTCGAGGAAAATTCTCAAAGGCGAGAAGATTCCACTGTCGCTAGAACCAAAGGCTGGGGACTGTGATTGCTCAGCTGGTTGCTAGCATCTCAGTTCGGGCAGCCGTTTCGTGCTACTAAGCTTCACGCTTTGTCGGGCTACAAGAAAGGAAGCGCGTACTCGAGTACCATTCTGCGTTATTTTTGACTTCGATATTATACGATGCGACGTTTCATCGTGCTGGAATAGGCTCTAGTGGGTCCTTATAGATTTGTGATACTTTGATGCACCTGCGGAACGCGTCTTCAGGTGGCCGCGCGACATACGTTGACGGTAGTTTGGAAATATCAATTAGTACCCACTTAGCCATGATTTCATTAGGCTTGGGTTCATCACCAACGCACTCATCTAGGCACTGAATATTTCGCGTTGCGCTGATTAGGGAAGATTCATTGCAGTGAGTGACATGTCTCTAGCAAGTAATGAATCGTCCTCAAGGAGAGAAATATGTTCGCTTATCGGCGATATCTGTGCTCTCGATGCAGTACCATCTATTTCGGATAATCCTTGACGTGGTAGCTCTTGAGCTTGACAAATTGATCGAAGCCGAATTTGCTCAATGTCTGGCCTCTTCCAGAGTCCTTCCAACCGACCCACGCCAAATCCTAAATGCGTCAGTAAGGTATTCATCCGATACTAGAGTAACTTACTGGTGCGGGGTAGTCGCATCGGTTCACGAAGACTGTGCCAGCCTCGACATCGTCGGCGAGCTCGTGACCTTTATTCACGTCCTTGGTCCAGATACTGGCCGTCAGTCCGAACTGGCTGTCGTTCATCAACTTGATAGCCTCTGCGTCATTCTTAACCTTCATGACTGGGATCACGGGACCGAATGTCTCCTCTGTCATCACGGTCATGTCATGCGTGACATCCGTCAGAAGCGTCGGAGCGACGTAGTTACCATCTGCAGGTGGGTTCTTGAATGTGGTGTTGTCTGGGGTAGCATCCTTGGCCCCCTTCTCTAGAGCGTCCTTGACGTGCGCCCGGATGGTTTCTGCCGATCGCTTTGAGACCACAGGGCCAACATGCGTGTTCTTGTCGAACGGATCGCCGAGTTTGTACCCACTGAGGACATTCTGGAGCGCTGATACGAATTCGTCATGAATCCTCTCGTCCACATATACTCTCTCGACACTGCAGCAACTCTGGCCTGAATTGAAGACAGCACCATCTACAAGCTCTTCCGCAGCCCACTTGACATCGACATCGGAACGTACATATGCGGGATCCTTGCCTCCAAGTTCGAGACCTACTCGAAGTGGTACACGGTCATTTGCAGCCTGTTGAACCGCAAGGCCGTTGGCTACTGAACCAGTAAAGCAGACCAGCTGAATCTTGGGCGAGCGCGCGATCGCCTCGATCTGGGTAACGGATCCACTGTGAAAGATTTGAAGCACACCATCTGGTAAGCCGGCTTCTTTGAAGACCTGCTGAATCTGCTCTGCACTGGTTGGCGTTTGTGGGGAAGGCTTCAGGATGACCGAGTTACCAGCCAGTAGGGCAGGTACTAGCGAGTTCACAAGGGTGAGATACGGGTACTGGAGGTAAAGTCAGTATGTGCGGAGCAAATATAGCCTGTAGCCACACGCACATTCCATGGAAACAGTATCAATACGGGCCCGAGTGGGACTTTCTTGACGTAGCGCTTAAAGCCCTTCTCCGCCTCGCCTGGGGTGTCTTTGAGCGTATCTTCACTGATCTTAAGTAGGTACTCGCCGCGCATGACCGCAGTAGTAACTTCCTTGGCGGTATACGCAATGGGGCGGCCCATCTGCTCAGTGATCTCCTTGCCCAACACATCCTGGCGGTCATTGAGTAGCTTCAGAGCTTTCTTGACGATCTCCTGCCTTTCAGCGAGGGGTGTGCGTCGATAAGACTCGAACGCAGCTACGGCTGTGTCAGGTAAAGATTGGAGATCTGCATCTGAGAGGCCGTTGCGTGTAAGAACTGGCTTGTTCGTGATGGGAGAGATGGTCGTGATCTTTTCCAACGACATGGTGATGGCGTGTGTTTGGTACCTGATTTGTTTGGATAAAGGGAGATGGAAACGCACTGTGAGCAACGATCACAGTGTTGATTCAGTGGCGTCTTGTGAGCAGTTAATTTTGAGTTGAGGCTTTGCCCGCAGTAACATCGGAGATGACGTATGATAGGCTGACACTAGCTCGTGCACGTCCCGCCATAGTGGAGGACATTTCACAGCCGACGCCGAAAAACGGACTTCATCGTCCGCTATCGATGGACACCATGGCGCTCTCTAGGAATCATTGTCGAGATAACGCATTGCGTCGATAAGTAACGAAGATGCGCTCCCTGTACGAGCTCTACAGAAGACCGGCAACTGATATTACTCCATTTTTTGGTAAGCTGCCGGCATCGACATGCCGGTACTATCCCCCGCAACCTGGTAATCCACAAGTACACGTGGTCATCTTTTCTCGTTTACTCTGAGACGGTCGTGGCTGAAGTCGATATGCTGAAATTCTCGTAGTACCTATTCGGGCCTTTTCTGATTGCCTCACGGACATGCTGCCATCATGTACGAGAGTGATCAGCCCGCGCCGCGAGCTGCCCACCACGGTCTAATGACACTCAGCGATCAACACGCCCTCCATCTGTGAACAATATGGCGAGCAAAGTGCGGGGTCGCCGATTCGTCGAAAAAGCCAGGCCATACGGGACCCACATGCACAGTGTTAAGAGGCCAGCCACAAGAACCCGGCAGGCGTACCAATGCTACCCTCGGCGGCATTCGTAGAGCTGGTCCCGCTCCCGCCAGACAGTGTTCCGAGTGAAGCGTGAGAAAGAGAACCGTACGGCTCTTTCCTGGGTATGCTGCTTCGTGGACCTCTTCCACTCATCTTCACTAATCACGTCCACTCCCATCACCTCGTGGCGTCGACCCTCAGGAGAGGCAAATAGCCTTAAATATGAGGCCACTGAGTTACCATGCGGCCTTTTGAAAGGGTCGTGTTGCGTCGACAGATTCTACTGTGCTCACTCATACAAGCTGTACAACGTTCGCTTTGGTGCCCCATGTCCGTGGAAGCTTCATGAGCATTCCAGCTCTCGGCCAGTGGAAAGCAGCTATAGGAAGTTCAGACCAAACCCCGAGCGTCAGCATGTACTGCACAAGATCACCGGTGATACATGGCCCTACCGACTGCATATAGCTTGGCGGAATGACCGACCCTCGCTTGCGCTCATCAATAAGGTCCACGCGGTGCATGTGGCGGCGTCATTAGAAGCTGCGCACGCAATATCTGGAGAGCCCTAAACCCAGCCCAAGTCGGAGCTAAGCCGTGATGTCTTAGGTAATTCATCCTTTTGGTTCTGGACTGCAGGTGGACGACAGACCAAAAGAGTCAAGGCACTCGTGGAGATCTCGGCTTCGTCAATTCACTTTCAGGCCATTATCATTGAAGCAACCAGGCTCACCCCATTATTTCGAGCATATGGGTAGCAGTAGCGATGTCACGATTCGAAGAAGTAGTCTTTTACGTGGTTTCACAGCAACCGTAAAGCGTTCCATGTCTGGCCAGCGGTGTACATATGAGTATGTAATTGTGCTACAAACCGCGGTTAACACAGGCACGAGCCAAGGGCCAAGGCATACAGCGCGTTCTAACTCGAGAAGGTATCCGGAATATCTTGAACGTTCGGATCACTGCTACAATTTCTGCTTCTCTCATGATCATCAATAAGTTATCATGGTCAGAGATATTCTGTACAAAAACAGTGAAAGTGGTCAGAGGTGGTTGCCCATATAAGCGTTCATAAGGACCCAACACTGTCCTCCTGATTGGATTTTTTGAATCAGAAGAATACGCTACACCTATATCGGCTCCTCATAAGACATGCTGCCTACCATCTACACTACACGAAGAGCTCATCAGACTGTAGACGATCCGGAATGGTCATGTTACTTCTGTTGATATTGCGGAGATTGACCGCCGTATTTGAATCAGCGTAGCCCGGGCTTCTCGACCTTCGTTATGCTAAAGCCCATGAGCCTGGTATCATACCTTGGCCTATAACACTCCGACGCGGTTCTTTGAATGGCAGCTTTAACACAACGCTTAAGCTGTTCTAACCGGCGCTCTTTGCTCGCCAAGACTGGTGGAGTGTCTGTCCTGTAACAAAGAAGGCAATCAACACAATAAGAATGTATTCATCCATTTACATTCTTATATTCGAAGCCACGGACTCCGAGTTCTACCTCATAGGAATATTTTTAATCCATGGGGATTTTTACTGAGATATTTTCCTCTGTCAGTGGTAGCAACTCTGCACTTACATTACCAAATGTGGAATGTTGCTGCTATAAATGCAGGCCAAGTCACTGACAAAGCGCTTCAAAGCCACCATGGGCGATGGCAAACAGTCGAGTTGGGGAGATCCGTCAGCTGGACATTGAACCGCGAGGCATCCTACAGGCAGCTATCCAAGGAGCCAATCACTTTTGACTCAGCCTTGCTGTAGCAAAACGCATTCGTTACCAGACTGTAGATGTTGGCTCTAACGATTTGGGCGGAGCAGGCCGCACCGTAGGGAAGATGGGCGCATAGCGTGAGTCCCTAGCACTACTGGCGCCACTCGCTCCAAACAACCGTCGTGCAGGCCAGGCATTCCCGTACTTCATGTCATAACACAACGTGTTATAGACAAGAATTTGTGCACACCCGGTCAGTTCATGCTTCGGCTTGGCATGCATACGTCTGCCACTGCAGGTGGCGAACCTGGCTCGTCCGTGGTTATGGAAGAGTACATAGTATGCATTACCGAAGTGGATATGAGAACAGACGGTCATGCGAAGACCGTCTAGGTCTCCAGCGTCAGCGTAAGCGAATTACTTCGGCGAGAATCTTTTAATAGGCTCGTTCGCTTCGTTCCTCGAAACGAGAAAGAAGGTGGTTCGCAGGGTCCAAAGTCGCTCCTCACGCTCCTCCTCCGCATTGTTTGTGTATCCTGATAGACGAATGTACGTGGATGGGATGTAAGCGATCAGCGCACGCTGCGACAAACGGTGGATTCTTCGCTGGGGTGCAGATGACCGGCAGGTTGGCGGGTAGCGCTGGTTGCCAGGGTGCATCGCGAGCTAGGGGATACGTATTCGGGCTGCGACTAAGGAATGGCTGTCTCGTGGTGGTCGCGTCGAAGGGAGTCTGGGCGATGGCGGAGACTGCCAGGTCCCGTGCTATCAGCGGCTCGTCTGCTAACGGACGCGCTGCAGCACGGGCTGCGGTCGCCAATCACAGCCTGACACCTTGGTTTGATCGCTCAGCAACGGGAAACGGGCGAAGGTGTGGTAGGAGGTGGGTCATGAGCACGGGCAGGTACCCCAAGGTACTTGTTGAGCCGGCATCGGTACGCCGCCCTTCTTAAGACGCCGCATATAGGGTCGGGATGGCACCGATCAAGCAATATGGCCTTTGATTGCGAGTCTAACCTGCGGCAAGAATTCTGGGATGTATCCGTTCAAGTCCGCGGCAACGAAGATCCAGCGGCTTTTGTGGACTGTGCTCAACGTGGAATGTTGGTGTGCAGCAAGATCCTGGTCGTGCAGGGGTGATTTGCTCAAATTGGAGATGGGAGAACGGAAGGCGAGTTGACCATCTCAGACTCCTGGACGCACGCACGCACGAAGCTGCGTGCCCTGCTGCCCATCTCGTTTGCAGCGTGTGGCCAGAGACGTCTCTGACGCACGATGCAGCTCGTCCCGGAGAAGGGACTTGCCTGCCCATGCCAATCCGGTATTCTCACCCTGCACTTCCAGGCACTGGACGGTTCTGTATTATACCCCACTGCGTCCACTAAGATTCAGTCTCAAGGTGGAGATGGTAACGAGCGAGTGCTATATGGTACCCCAGGCGCACAGCAGTGGTCAAAAGACGGTGTTTGGACAACTGACCTGCATATCTTTTTTGACGTCTTCCGACGGCATAACCTTGGAACGCAGCCCTGTGCTGACACTTCTCAACCTCGTTGCCAGCCCTTCGCCTTTCGCCACTCCTTGAGCAATATCAACTCCGACTGCATTATTGTTCATCCCGTTATTTACACTCCAAGATCTGCCCTCAAGTGGTGGGATTGTGGTGGAGACGGACGCTAGAACGCAGTTACGCTTTCCACGAATCTCGATCAATACCCCTCGGCGTTCAGCCACCTCCCCGCGCCGAACATGGTCGAACATGAACATCATCATCTCGCCGCTCAGCATATGGAACATTTACCACTCGACACCCTCACGCAGACATCACAATACCCAGCTCTACAGTTCCACCAAAACCGGCATGTATTACCCAACGGAAAAGCCATTGCCAAGCCTCATTGGTTGCCGTACGCCAGCGGTCCTATAGCGCCTCGACAGCAGCGCGAGATGCTCCACGAACGATCAGGACGAGGCAACTCAACGTCGGGACCAGTACGACGCAGGATCAGCCGGGCCTGTGATCAGTGTAACCAGTTACGAACCAAGTGTGATGGTAGACAATCTGTAAGTTCTTTCCCAGATTTGCTTGCGCCTCTTGAATCAACATGCTGACAACCTGAGCAGTGCGCGCACTGTATAGGTACGTTTTGATCGAGTATCAAAAACTCGGCAGTGATTGAGCCGAGATGGAATTTATCTAGTTAGATGACCAAAAGTCGCTTTTGTCGCGTCTGCTAGAGGCTCCTAGTCACGGCGCTAAAGCTGCCGTTCACTTTCCATCACCCAGGCACTACCACGTCTGACAGCTTGGCTAACACAGTGTCAGAATTTGGGTTGACTTGCGAGTACATCCGTGAGCGCAAGAAACGCGGAAAAGCATCGCGAAAGGATCTTGCTCAGCAGCAGGCTGCGATCGCCGCAGGGGAGGCCGGTGCGCTCAAGTCTGAGGATTCCAGCACCCCACAGTCCTCGGACAAAGCTACTGAGTCTATTCATGGTAGTAGTCCTACACTTATCGAAGGTCAAAGATCTCTTCCAGGACTGTCCGGTCGATCGGCCAGTATCGCGACAACAAGACCCGAGATGGACACCGCACCAATGTACCAGAACAGGACGATGAGCATGGGCGCAATTGACGGTTTGACAGAAGCAGAAATGCATCATCATATGACTGAGAGCATGCAATCTATACATCCTATACAACCGCCCCGGATCCAGACTCAAGGTCTGTCCATGCACAATCCGATGCCCGAGTACACGTCTATGGAGGAGTATCACCGGAACCTTACCTACCAGTCACCACTCCAAATGATGCAGCCCCGGATGCATCCGGTCTTACCTTCTCATGGTCCTGGAGTTGAATATTCCGATAGCCCCTACAGTATGATGAGTCCGCAAAGCGCACACACACAATTACCAACAAATACCTTCAGGATGCCTGAAGAGGCGCCCAACATGGGTTACATGGCTCAATCCCCAGTGGATGGATCTCCAGACTGGATGCTGCCTTCACCTTCCACAACGATGTACTCTGGCGCACAACATCAGAACCCTTCTCAGCAATTGAGACACCCTGTTTTGCAGCCGTTAGTACCACATCTCGCAAACATTATGCCAATACCATTAGCCTGCGACTTACTTGAGCTCTATTTCCAGAGTTCTTCAACTGCCTTTATGCAACCAGTCTCCCCTTACGTACTAGGCTACGTCTTCCGAAAACGATCTTTTCTCCGAACCAACAACCCTCGCACGTGCAGCCCAGCACTGCTCGCCAGTATGCTGTGGGTTGGCTGCTTAACAAGCGAGTCCTCATATCTATCTTCATCGCCATCTGCGCGGAGCCAGTTATCCGAGAAGCTTATCAACCTCACCATTAGTCTTTTGAAGCCTCTTGTACATCAAACACCCGGTGGTCCCAATGCTAGCCCCACGGTATTCAATGGTAACGGTGTAGTCAACGGTGTCACCATAGGTGGCTTTGGTATGCCTGCACAAGAATCTGATATTGGTCTACGTAAGTCACGCATGCATTTCCAAATCCTCCACTTCTCTCACTAACACGGCGATAATTAGCGGGAGCACCAGGGGATCTTGATGATGTAGCTACTTATATGCACTTGGCTATAGTCATTTCTGCAAGCGAGTACAAGGCTGCATCATTGCGCTGGTGGAACGCAGCTTGGTCACTGGCCAGGGAACTTAAACTGGGCAAGGAAGTGCCTGTCACACCACCTCCCGAGCCGAACGATGAGGATGCACCAGGAGATCTCGACGAGCAACACATGAACGCAGGGTACCCGACCAGTCAACACACATTTAGAGACTTTACAGAAGAGCAAAGAGAAGAACGCAGACGTATATGGTGGCTGTTGTTCACTGTTGATCGGTAAGCCATCTGACCTTTGTCACCCGTGGCACTCACAAAGAGACATTGCTCGACTTCTGCCAACGTCTCTTTGCACATACACCGAGCCTACCCGTCAACATACGCTGATCGCTCAATAGTCACCTAGCGTTGTGCTACAACAGACCTTTGTCTCTATTAGACGTCGAATGTTCGGGCCTTCTGCAGCCACTTGACGATAACGTATGGCAATCTGGCGAATTCTTCGAGGACTCCGCTCAATCGTTTTCAGGTTCCACATTTCGCAGACGAGGACCTGCCTTTGAATGCACCGGACACTCCATTTTCGGATATTTCCTTCCTTTGATGACAATCCTTGGGGAAATCACCGACCTATACCATGCTCGCAACCATCCCCGCTTTGGAACAAAGACTGACTGGGATCAACACGCGCTGGAGATCAGCCAGCAGCTTGAAGTTTACGGGCACTCGCTACAAGAGCTACGAAAGCGCGCAGTAAGTGAGGCCAACGCGGAACATGAGCCAGCGCATCCCGGCACACCGTCTGGCCGGTCCGTCAACTCTACCATGTCCAGAGCGCAGGAGTCACTGATGCACGCTAAGATTGTGGAGGCCTACGGTACACACCTTATGCATACGCTTCACATCTTGCTCAATGGTAAATGGGATCCTATCTCGCTCCTTGATGACAACGACCTCTGGATATCCTCGCAAAGTTTCGTCGATGCCACTGGTCATGCAGTATCAGCCGCCGAAGCGTTGAATGAAATACTAGAGTATGATCCAGATCTGAGTTTCATGCCGTTCTTTTTCGGCATTTACCTTCTGCAAGGTAGCTTTTTGCTGCTTCTGATAGCCGACAAACTGCAAGGGGAGGCAAGTTCAAACATCGTGCGAGCATGCGAAGTTATCGTGCGCGCGCATGAAGCATGCATCGTCACCCTCAATACCGAATACCAAGTAAGTGTCTCGAATGTTTGTCATTCTTGCATCCTTCAATCAACCTTTGTCGCCCCCGACAGCATAATGCCAAAAATCGGGAGCCATGCTAACATGCATCCTACAGCGAAATTTCCGTAAAGTCATGCGCTCTGCTTTGCAGCAAGTGCGCGGCCGCGGTATGGATGAACATGCCGAACTTGCGCAGCAGCGTCGGCGCGAGATGCTGAGCCTCTACCGCTGGAGCGGCGACGGCACAGGGCTCGCACTGTAGGTCGCGTTTGAGCTGAGCTGAGCTTCGCGCATCCTTCGCCGCCATTGACCCCTGTCATCCCGGAATCATAATACCGCATTTGCGACAACATAGCAATACACGCCCTCTCATTTCGTAGTTTGGCGGTCGGAGTATTGCTCATTTGGCTGAGACACACTGGCTGTTTGAAGACAGTCTGGCTGCCACTTTGCTCATCTCTAGTGTATTCTTAGCATTACCCGATACCCTGGCATCGCGCTGTTCTTCGCCTTATTCGATTTACTTTGCTTTCCCTTCCTCCGGCGCACGGGTCACTTGCTGCGTGACTTCCACTCAACTCCATTAGGGTTAGACGCCCACGATTAGTGTGTTGTATGATTTCATCTATACTGGCTTTTGGTGCTATAATATAATGGATTTGCCCCTTGAGATGTTGGTGTTCGGGCTTGCGGCGCGATGGTTGCGATGGGCATTCTCATACCTAACTTTATGCACGCCATCCTGTCCCACAATTTCTTTCACATATATCACGTCACATCTCGAAAAACACAGTCCTCCGCGTAACTTTTGATCGTTGTATCGGGTACAGTTGCTCCGAAGTGCTGTGTCATTAGCCTCTGGTAGACTTTTGGAAGGTCCCTTTGTCTCCTGACTTCGCTTCTAGAACACAGTGGAGAATAGTGGGTTAATCAATAATCTGATGCGATCGTCTCACCTCGCATACACAGACACACATATACCAAACAATCGCAAGCAGTTGACAATTTACCAACTCAATTTGCTATTTAGCGTGCACGAGCTGAACAGAGCCGCACAACCTGAGGGCCTATCAAATTCAAGAGCAACACGCTGTGCCGTGCCAACAACTCATTGATGTTGCTACCATGATCGTCCGCCATAGCCACGTCCTACGGACAGCCACCTATCTAGCCCCAATTGCTTCAAGGTGCTATAGCCAGGGTACATGTTTCAAGAATGCATTCCTACGGTGAGCCAGCTCTAGGCTTCCTTTGTCAAAACTTCGACCGGTTTAAGGGCCAGAGAGCAATTGCCACCTCAGAACACAACACAGCTCTGTATTCGAAGCAGAGTGATCAGACCGTTGGGTGGGTCGCGCGTGTCTGGCGTGTGTTGTGCTGACGGCCGTGTCACACGATGTGTTGGTCAGTCAAGGTGAGATGCGATGCCTGCCATGGTGATGTAGTGACTAATGGGGATGGGAGCTTTGCATGACAGCACTTCATCGGGGCATGCCTACTGCGGACTCCCAAGTCAAATGCATCGTAGATCTGAGCAACTAAACCATCACGTCCAGCATATATTGGACCTGCAGAAGTGATCCTGCTCACGTGAAGGGCTTTGCAGGAGGCCCTGCGAGAGAACATGCATGGTACCTACCAAGCGACGCCGGTACTCGGACACATGATGCATTGTGACCACGCCTCACGTTACCGAACATTCGACCCGTGGCCCTTTCTCAACCTCAGATACCAGGATTCAGCTCCTCGATCCAACACTTTACCCATCGAGATTCCAACAATCTCCAGCATTAGGTCGTGTCTAGATCAGGAGTACAGGACGTCCTGTGTGCACGTTCGAGGCTCTAGGTGCATTGAGTAGAGCAAGGAGACAGAAACCTTGCCAGGTGCAAGTCACACAACAACATCGCTGAGGATCGTTGGAGCGCGAGACTCTTCGTGCTAGTAATACGATTGGGCAGGAGCGACCCTTCTCCATCGTAGGCAAGTGTCACTGAAACATGGGGTACGGAGACCACCGACCGCCGCTACATGAGGAACTGCAAGGAGTATTACCCTGTCATGCACCCCAGATCTGTTGAGCCTTGGTGGTGCAGCACTGTTGGCCAACACTGTCTAGGAAGCCTGGGACTTTACAGGTCAGCGACCGCCTGCACCTCCTAAAGAGCCCTGATGCTTGAGCTCTTGCACACGATCAGGACATCTATTGGAGAGCTTGAGCGACTACGAAGAGATCCAGAGATACTTGGAGCAACCTACGTCAGCAAAGTACATGTAACCGCTTGTCATGACCTCGGGAGCCAATCCCTCTTGAGGGCAATGGTGAGATTTGGCAGCGTGAGGCACACATCGAAAACGATAGATCATGCGCTCATAACCCATCATTGCAAGGACACTAACACTTTTGTAGGTGGTGGGTATGAACAACAGTGTACAAGTCGCCTTAGCACCGCGATTTAGAGGTTATGAATGCCCTCAACCTTACAACCCCAAAACAAGAGGCATACGCCACGCAAGCTGCAAGCCCCTTCATTACTGGCACACCTCAGCCGGAATATCTCCCTACTTTCCGTTACATTCATGCATGATCCAGTACAAAGGGAATGACAAACCCAGGATGAGGCGACAAATCATGGGGACAGTGCAGTTCTTCACGGTAGTGCTGCGTGCAATACCGAATCAATCTAGCCATTACATCTCCATGTCTGCACCGTGTGTTCCAGGCGGACGCCATGCCCTCAAAATGCTTCTCCACATTTTAGGGCTTCTTTGGAAGTTTCGACATATTGAGGGGCTCATCTCTTTAGATGAAAAGAAAGGAGAAGGCCTACATAGGGCGAAAAGACCCCACACGCCGAACTGCGCACTGCCGTATGAGTTCGCGTGCGGAGAATACTGAGACAGTGTCAAAGCGCGTGGTAGGCGCTTTGCGGGCCTTGCGTCTGCCGTATGGTGACGTTGCACAATCAACGTGGGTCCCAAAAGTTCGGAATGCGGTGAGGCAAGCAAACGACCACTGGCTGCTCGGTGTTCAAAGAGTCAGTCACGATCCGGAATTGCGGCCTGCTATGAGGGAACGGGTCACTCTCTGACAGATCGTCGCGAGCCGTTGCGGCATGCGGGCAACCGGAGCCGGTTTTTCTGGGCGTCAGATAGCACGCACAGCCTCGAGACTGCTATGACTCTTGATGCCATCATACCCTGTTCTTGGCGTCTGCTAATGGGCGATGGCGGCCATCCAGGCGTCGACTTGAGGTTTTTCGGACAAGTACGCGCTCGATCAGTCAGATGGCGTGCAGCTGGTGTGAGGCTTGCATGTGATACGCCAAACCCGTGCTACTTTGGGTTAGAATGACTACTGAGTTCCGTCGACCATGGCTGGAAAGAGACAACATGCAATGGTGGCTAAGACGGCAGCATGCGGTGGAGTACGACATGCACGCAATGGCAAGGTAGAGCGCTTCCGCAGCTCGCCACAAGTAGAAGTGTCCTACACAATCGACACTTCCGGATGTGGGGAACGTGGTAGGTAGGGGTGAACTGTTCGGGCACATGGGTATCCCTCCACTGGGTGCAGCTCAGTTGTGCCCTCAAGTGTGCCTCGACGCTTGCGTGCTCGTCTGTCATTTGCTAGGCCTCGGCAATCATCAGGCAGGGATGATGTCTATGGTAACGACAGGGATATGAAAAGTGGATATGCGACCGTTTTGGCCCGCTGTTAGCATTTAGCCTGATAGCGGGTCGAACAGTCTTGTTAGAGAAGGCGGGCATCAGCCACATGTATATATCAGACCTATGATATAGGTGCTTTGCTAGGTCGAGCAGAATCAGTCCTAGACCCTAAAATGGGGCAGCGTTGACGTAAGCGATGTCAGCATCGCATATGACCGATGAGGGCGTCGACTATCCTTCGCTGTGTAGAGGGTCATCCCGAGGAAGGCTGCATACACGCAGCATGCCGTAAGGAGAGTATCGCAAAGGTGTCGACGAACCTTGAAGAGAAGCAAGGCACATCGCGATCCCTTCCCAAGTTCACTTGTCTTCACATGTCAGCCTTACGCCGCGGACATCTCCTTTCGAAGGATTCATGACCTTTGTCAAAATGCAAGACCCAAACGCCGTCGCGTTCGGCATCACCGGTGCGCTACTAGCCTCTTTGTACCTAGGTAGTAATTATAGGATTGAGCTCAGAGCACTCGGAAGTCGTTGCGTTGTCTTAGTTCGTCGAACTTCCGAAGCATTCCAGTATACCAAAGCTGTAAATTGAATCAAGCAGCTGCTTCGCTAGCACATGGGGTGATAGAATATGGTTCCGAAAGTGGCCACCAAGGCTGCGTTGGCAGGAGTTGAGGGCCGCTTCAGGCCAAGCGAGCGCGGGCATGCAGTTCGAGACTACCTGTTCACAAACTCACGATGGATAACAGCGGCACGGCCCTTGCACCTGCAGAAAACTCCTCTTCCCGAGACACTGGACGGTTGGCTGCCGTCACTGATGCAGAGTAGACGCTAACTATCACCCAGTGTTGTCTTATATTGACGAAACTCTTACAGTAGCCAATCATGCCCTTCATAGACAATAATTGGGCTGATAATGGTTGCATGGCTTTGGCCTGAACCTCGCTTCACGCATCTCCTTGTTGGAACTTCCCGTTACTATCCAAGTCGGTCTTGTCGACGTCCCGTTCCCGGGCTGTCATGCCGAAAAGCTTCGGATAGAAGTCAAAGGTCAACAATACCATCCTAAGATGATACCCGTAATGCAGGACGCGACCCTAGCAATATCGGGAGCTCATCCGCCCGACGAGCAGTAGGCGGCATGTCCTAAGGCGATCGTGCTAGCATAATCGCGTTGAAGACAAGAGTCAGCCATTAAGTCGTGCCCAGGGCTTTCGGAATAGCACATCGATGTATGGCGGTGCTATAATAGAGAACTGTGGATACCATGAATACGAAGACCTATCAGCTGCGAACATGTATGCCTTTCGTTGTACTTTTGACGGGAACTGGCTCCCACATACCGACGGTAACCTACAGATACCTATAGTTACCTATAGCTACCTGTGAGGTCATGTCAGACACCCTTGGTTAGGCTGTGATGAACAGGTTCGTGGAATACCGGCCCTAGCCTCCACGAGTAATCAAGGCCTTCGATATGTCCCCATAAAGTATGCTTTCTCTTGAATCTTGGTATTATCATGGTGTAGAACTATTAAGTACGCCATCTGCGGTCTTCGGCCATATGCTTGATGTACGGGGTATGCAAAAGATGCAGGGTTACCGGTAATATCTCCCAGGTTTGCCATGGTGCGCTATCGTGGTTGAGATGCTTCACGAAAAGCGAACAGCCTCGACAGGCCCGTGAGGTCCGTAGCCTCATAGAGCAGAATGACGTTTTGTACAAGATGAAATTGAAATCTTCACGACTACTCGGTAGGTCAGCAGCTCGAAGTACTTAGAATATGGTGAAGCTCCCTGCAGGATTCTCGACCCATCTTTGTTTGAAGCTTGGAAGGGGTAGACTTCAGGACCTTAGCCAGAATCTTCCAGGAGGAGGCTGACTGCGGCAACGAAGCGGAATGTGGAGAAGCATTGTCGTGTAGGGACTGAATCCTGGCTCTGAGCGGGTCGCTGCATGCGAAGCACAAACGCGCCAATATTCAAACATCGGTCACGCCGCTGCGAAAGACCTCTAGGGTTGATCCTACGTCCTGCTGTATATGCTCAGACTGTAGTGAATGTCCATGCATCTTTCTGTACCCTGCAGCGTCGGGGTGCAGGAATACTAGACTTGAGTCGGCTTACGAAGAACGTGCCTTGTGGAGGGCTTAAACCATGAAATATAGAGGTATATGTGAGGCCATATTTATAGTACTATCAGAGCAGCGAACTCACTAGTAACCATCAGATCTGCAACTTGGTCGCATAACTTTAAGTATGCAGAGTGATTTAAAGGTGATCTAGGTGAGAGCCTTCCGTGTGTTCCGGACCGAGTAGCAAGCATCAGAGGCTTCAAACAGCGTCCAGTGACGAATGGTTGTGTTGGGAGGTTATCGTGGCGTGTTTGTTGAAAATTGGCGCATTGATTTTGCATTCTTTCTGAGATGCGCATCTCGAAGACGGGACGTGAGCGCGAAGACGGACTTTGAGGCTTGGAGCTTGAGCCGCTCGATCTTACAGATGACGTTTCCGTGGCACTAACCCAACGGCCACCATCACGTGTACTTCCTTCATCGTCCCTCCAACCTTGCTCTTCCGATCTTCTGTACATTCTTCATTTCTACTCTCTGCTTCGTGGGGCTGAATAGACGGCCTCCGCCCCCGACATGTCCATGAAGGATCGAGTGTTCAAACAATCAGACGTATGCCATGACGATGAAACGGGACCGATCAACCAGCTGCACCCGTCGCGTCATTTTCACACGTCTGTTGCTTGCGTTCTTACTTTTACCAGGCAGATGCGGTTCCACTAGCGCTGGTATTTGGAATGTGAGCCGTGCCGGGGAGTATTGTAACCCATCGGTCGAATATGACATCCTCTTCCGAGCTCGTCTTGTTGTCCTTGTGTCTTTCTGAGCGTCTCTTCTTCTCGCTTTCCTATCCGAAGTTTTCCTACATCTCTGCTTCGAGTCATCTTCCCAAGAGTTCAGTCATGCTTTCATTTCACCTGCCGTCCTCAACAGATCTTCCCAGTCCGCCAGCTGCACCCTAATCTCCACAGATCGTACATCATCTCCGATGTTGAAGGGATATTTCCACACATCTCAAAGCCTTCAGGGCGTCTCTCACGCATATATCAGTTCTCTCATAATTTCCGTCTATTACTCTCGAACATCCCACCAGTCCCCACGAACGCCACAAAGTTTTTTATCCACCAATCGGCTAGCTATACGGCAACCACGTCAAGCCACCCATCACCAATAATGGCATTCTCTCTTCCATCTACCTTCTAGAAAGAGGGTGAAAGCATGCAGGGATGATCCTTGATGAGCATTGCCGGCGATTAAAGAGATTTTGGTGTGGTGGAGGAGCAGGCTTGCTTGTGGATATGCGGCCCGTTGGAGACCTACAGCTTTGATGGTGCTGTGCGTAAGGTATGTACGATAAGATTGTGTTGGTGGTAGACTCGCAGGCGGGTAGAGGCGAAGATGAAGGATTACAATGGCTTGCAGACTGCGGTCACGGAGATGAAGCGGTTCTTGGTAAAGTGAGCATTAGAAGTAGGAGAATGGCCGAAAGCTTAAACAGACGTGTCGAAGAACAGGTTTGTATCGATCGGTGCTGTATGCCGAACTTCTGGAGCAGCTGAAGACGGCTCGCAGTTTCTTTTCACAGGCCGACCCACGTCCGGAGGCCTCGTCACTTCGAAGCCACTCACATTGTCATGTGCCGTGTACATCCCAGCTCCGAACCGCAAATGAAGTCCTTCTTCATCTTAATAGCAATTTGCAAGAAACAATATCTCAGAAATAAACTCAAGCGCAAGGGAATTCTGTGAACATGAACGGTATGTTCATTGTGCATCATGACTACCCGTGGACGTATTCGAGGCAAAGCTCCTATCACATCTCACCATACCGAGGCGGACAGCGAAGATGACGTGCGTGACAACGTCGTTACCCATCGAGGTAGGGTTGATTGCGTAGGCATACTTCGATTTTTTTGGTGGAGTTCAGAGTAACGACTACCGCAATAATCGTTCACGACGACCTTCAGAAAAGATGCCTACCTAACCAAGCCTGATATCTTTACAGTCCTGATACGATACACGCCATTGTTTAACAAGTTAGAAGAATGTCGACAGTTCGAGTTACAATTCTCCGTTCGCTATTCCGTATGCTTGGTCTTTGCTCGATTTGTGTATCCATCTCGCGTCTTACGTATATCACATGTATTCATGAAAGCAAAGCGTTGACATAACGCACCTGATGTGAACCACCTACAACTCCTCTTTCCCTGTCTCGATAGCCTCGATGATATAATACAGACGAAAATTGGCGAGGCCGGCGACTGACGTAGACCAGGAATTGGAGCAGAAGAAGCAAAACATAAAGTGATTATACGATGAGGTATGGTGGATTGTCCATTACGAGTGCATGAGGTTGTTTCTACAAAAGAACATCTTGTATCAAAGGGTCGCACCCTGGGTGTCCATGGTGTTCGCTTTATAATGATAGAAAAGAGCAACAATTCTGGCGATCAGGGAGTCCAAGCGATATGCAATTGCAAGAGGGGTGTATCAATACATCATGGCAGAATAAACGATAGGAATAGATTGATTCAGGATCAGTTTCGTGCTATTGTAGCATGCGATTGAATTGTATGTGGTGTGGTGCCTGTACCGTCGCGGCGAACCTTCACACCCCTAATCTGATGTATCCCTTTTCATCCATGGCCAACTGTATTACTGAGACTTGGTCATCTCATTGGGTCAAGAATTATGTTGTCAATCAAGCGTACAGGTACCTGGCGACCTTCAGCATCCAGCTGACCTAAGTCCTCACCGTCTTGCGGCTCTTCGACGGGCAGCATTTTCACTGCGCCACTGAGGATGGCGCCTTTGGAATCGTCAATTTGGTCTATCTCCTCCATGGTGTCAGGGTCTGAAAGACTAATGTAGTCGACCTCGAACTTGGCGCGTTTGCTAGGTTCCATCTGCTCTTGCTCAAGCAGTGTCATGTTGCCGTGGTCGAATGCAGGCCACAGGACGTCGTTCCGGAGCCTCATGCCGTTCTTGTACTGTAGCTCTGCTTTGCGAAGCGCTTGGTTGAGGACGATGCCAACATTACGACGGCGTGCGCCGAGGTACACATTGCGGGAAGAGAGTGCAAGTCCGTCTGGTTCCCTCGAGGTGGGAACAATGCGTAGATGCATGTCCATGTGGAAGTCTTGAATCAGTCGCTTGATGACGCGTGTTTGCTGTACATCTTTCTGCCCAAAGTAGACGCGGTCTGGCGCGCAGATGTTGAAGAGCTTCATGCAGACTGTTGCGACGCCGCGGAAAAAGACGGGTCTTGACGCGCCCTCGAGAAGCTGGCCAAGTGGGCGCATTTCTATGAAGCTTCCAACACCCGGTATACTGCT
Organism: Alternaria brassicicola; assembly: GCA_002796735.1. Taxonomy (NCBI): domain Eukaryota; kingdom Fungi; phylum Ascomycota; class Dothideomycetes; order Pleosporales; family Pleosporaceae; genus Alternaria; species Alternaria brassicicola. The sequence goes on from PHFN01000002.1 coordinate 1,989,650, forward strand.
ATCAGGCGGCAGCGTAGGATACATTGTCTTTGTGGTTGGTGCGAACACAGCTGTCACTCGGCCCTGGTTTGCGGTCGCCAGCTCCTGGTTCAACTTTTCCAGCACTTGCATGTCTGCCTCCCATGTCTTGGGGTAGGAGGCGAGATCCTCGTTCAATCCAAACTGTGTAGGGTTCACGTAGATGGTAACGAAGACGTCGGTATTCTCGGCGGCAGCGTGCCGCACGAGCGAGACATGGCCCTCGTGCAGAGCGCCCATGGTTGGGACAAGGCCAACCGTGCGATTGTCAGAGCGAAGGCGTCGGCTGTAGTCGCGCAACGGCGCGACATCGCGGAAGATGAGCGTTTGCGTTGCGGAGGATGAGGTATTGCGCAGTGATGGGCTCGTTGTCACACACCGGATGCCATGGCGCCTAAGACCTTGTAACGGACGCGAAAGACTTTTCGACAAGCATGGTCGTACTGTCGGTACTGCAATGTGTTAGTTGTCTGGGTCAATGGCGAGTATCGAGGAGCGCATTCACCGGCTGCAAAACGGAGTGATGCCATTGCGGGGAGTTGCGGAGGTGTCGCGGACAGAGCTCTGCCTTAGCTGCTGGGTCGTGCAGAGATGGGGAAGATGCGAGAAGTGCTCCCTCGCAACTTGTGGGCGGACGAGGCGCAAAGAGTCAGCGAGAAGGCAGCCATGGTCATCGGGTTGAGAAAGGTCAAGACGACTCGTTTCTGCGCTGGAGGTCCCATCATGGGATGGGAAAGCCCATCTGAGCCTAGTGCCCCACTAAAAAGATCCCAGGTTCGAGATTTCGACCTCTTTCGCGACAACACCCCCGCCTTACTCTCGACCATACGCGGCGACATAGCACAAGATGGCTGACGACGGAATGCTCCTCAACTTCTCCATACCGGACAGCGGCATCATCGCGAAACCAACCTTCAAGGGCGGCAACTGGAAGAGCCGGCTCACTGCGAAGAAGGCGGCACAGAACTGGCATACAAAGGCCACAGCACGACTAAATGGCGAGGTTGTGCCAAAGAAGACGGTTGATAATGCGACGAACGTGAACCGTATAGAGCTGGGGCTGAGGAAGGCACCCATCTCCAAGAGTCCAGAGTTTCCCGATGCGGGTGACAGGCCCGTAAAGCGAGCGCGTGTGAGCGGCGACTTTAGGCCAAGAACGACGGAAAAGACAGGCGATGCCAATTTCAGGCCACAATCGACCCCGAACCCGAATCCTGTGAAGAGACCAAGCGAGCAGAACAATGCACCAAAGGGTGGAAAGCAGGTCATTTCCTCGCTGTTTACCTACAATCCTACCTCGAAGACGAAGCCCGAAGCGAACGAACGCCGCGAAGACGATGCGCCCATTGAACCTTCCAATGCACCACTCAGCAGCGAGCTGGATACGTTTACTTCCCTTGGCATGTCCACGACACTTGCGTCGCATTTGTTGAACAAGATGGGTCTGAAGGCGCCAACCGCGATTCAAAAGGCCGCCATAACACAACTCGTCAAGGACGATTCGGATGCGTTCATACAGGCCGAGACTGGTTCGGGAAAAACGCTGGCATATCTGCTACCAATTGTGCAGAGACTCATGGAGCTTTCCACAAATATGAGGAAGCGGAAAGTGGACGACAATGTACAGAGAAACTCGGGTCTCTTTGCCATCATCATGGCGCCGACACGCGAGCTGAGCAAGCAAATTGCGACTGTACTAGAGAAAATTCTAGGTTGCGCGCACTGGCTTGTGGCTACAACTGTCATTGGTGGTGAGAAGAAGAAGTCTGAAAAGGCTCGATTACGGAAGGGCATCAACATCTTGGTCGCGACACCAGGTCGATTAGTCGATCATCTGGAGCACACAGAAGCTTTGGATGTGAGCAATGTCAGATGGCTTGTCCTAGACGAAGGCGATCGCCTGATGGAGCTTGGTTTTGAGCAGGAGATTCAGAAGATTGTAGGCGCATTGAACCTGCGAATGCGCGCAAGGAAAGATGAGAGTTCAAGGATACCTGGGCTGCCGGATAAGCGCACAACAGTACTCTGTTCCGCGACTATGAAAATGGATGTGGAGAGACTTGGACAGATAAGTCTGAAAGATGCAGTACACATTCGAGCTGATCCGTCAGAGAGGGGACCAGAAAGGGTCGAGGCAAAAGACGACCAATCATTCTTTGCACCAGCGCAATTGAAGCAGTCTTACGCAGTGGTGGCACCGAAGCTCAGATTGGTATCTCTAATAGCCTATCTGAAGCGGGCTTTCGCACGAAAGGGATCCGTAATGAAGGCTATCGTCTTCATCTCGTGTGCTGACTCTGTCGACTTCCATTTTGACATGCTCACCAGCGAAATTGAAGGGATCACCGAGACGAAGAAGAAGGAAGACACTGAAGAGGAGGAGGAGAAGGCTGAGGAGGCAGTTGACGGCGTAGAGAAGAAGCCAAAGAAACTCAAAGCAATAGCGCAATCAGACCCTACCAAGCTCACTGTAACGGGTGCAGAGTCACCTGTACTCTCGGCAAAGACGCACAAAGTAACAGCATACCGTCTCCACGGTTCACTCCAACAATCCATACGAACATCAACACTCGCTCAGTTTACGAAGAACAAGGAGCCCTCTGTCCTGATCGCTACCGATGTCGCATCCCGTGGTCTTGATCTTCCAAATGTCGATCTAGTCATTGAATTTGATCCTGCTTTCGCCCGGGAAGACCATTTGCATCGTATCGGTCGTACCGCGCGTGCAGGTCGCGACGGACGGGCCTGTATCTTCTTGATGCCCGGAACTGAAGAAGGTTACGTCGATATCCTCAAGTCAGATAGGAAAGACACAGAAGCTGGAGTCCACATCTCACGTCAAGACGCCGATGATATCCTCAATCGAGGCCTGGTAACCAGCGGAGTAATGGAGAAGAACGCCTACATGGATAAAGCCACTGACCTCCAGCTCGCCGTCGAGCGTTGGGCTCTAGCATCCCCAGCTCGCCTTGAAGCCGCCCGAAGAGCCTTCCAGAGCCACATTCGCGCATACGCAACTCACGTTGCTGATGAGCGCCAATACTTTGACATCAAGTCGCTTCACCTGGGTCATTTGGCCAAGGCCTTCGCACTCCGCGAGCGGCCGTCTGGAATGAAGATTCCAGGACAACGAACAGGTGCTGGGCGCAACGATAAGACACCTGCCAAGGTGCGTGGCGGTCCGAAGGTGGACCTTGCCAGTCGCAAGGCTGATACTGGTGCATCCAAGAGGGCGGTTGTGGATCTTGATCTTCCCGAGGGCCAGGATACAGACGAGGCGGCGAAGATGAGGAAGGCGGTTCGCGCGAAGGAGAAGTTCATGCGTCATGCGGGTATGGCGAGCGAGTTCAACTTGGGTTGATCACCCGAAGGCAAATCGCAAAACATCAGTCTTTTCTTGTGATCCCTCATGAAAGCATAATTGATGCTCCATAATTCTCTTTGCCAAGTCATACTGAAGGATGTTTCCGCAGACGTGTCCAGATAACCGACTCGTACTCAGCCGCCGGGCTATCGGATGAGATTGTATTGAGAATCGTAATCTCAGTTGTGTAGCGACTTCGTAGTCGTGAGTAGCCTACATGTCGGCACAATGTTTCCTACTCGACGCATCTGATGTTCAATGCGCTGGAATGACAAATCTGTAGTGCGACATTTAGGGCTTGATTCTTCTGAGTCGTTTCCGTAATCAAAGCCAGACTGATCTGACAATAGTGGATGTCCTAATAAACCGAACCGTGTGGAACCGTACCTCCTGTTCAGTGTGCTTTTCGCTTCCGTTGCTCATACAATGGCCTTGTGTCGTACACCCTACCTTGTCATGTGGAACTTTTGTAATGATCGTTCCATAGCAAAACTTCATCGAGAGCACCAAGCATTTCGCATGCGCTGGCCATCATATGTGTGACGGTCTGGACCACCGCGTGCGAGATCCAACGAGATGCTACAGTCAGGCTCAAGAATAGCAATGCAGTTGCAAAATGCTCCAAAGATCTTGAGGGTGATATTTCAATATCCCTAGTCAGGACATGGTCATAATCCCCGGCCTGTCGCATAGATTGACACGGTGCAGTAGTTTGCGAAACTGGATCGTGCTATAATAGTACAACACATTAGTGATTGGTACTGAGTATGAGGAATAAGCGTTCAGTAGGAACGGTAGCTACTCATTGGGAGGTACAGAAGAGTGGCTAGCTATCAGAAGTAGTCCTTCGCCTGGGATAGTTATGATGCAGGTAGATGGTGCTTGCGGAAGGGCAGATGAAGGTAATGTTATCGTAGATGTTGGCGCAGGTGGGTGATATCATAACTGCTGCAATATTACCAAGTTCGTAGGGTCTGTTTGAATGATCAACACCTTCACACATCGTACGGTTCGTACTTGATGTCATCGATAGGCACCTGTTTCGTACGATGGATTGCGTGGGCGTTGAGCAAATACCAATAAATAGAAATTGTGACGCAGCTCAGCCAAGAGCTTTAGGCCCATATCGAGAGCATCTGCAGCCTGGTTCCATGCACCGCCTTCTCTTGAGACACCCTACGACTCTTCCAAGGCCGAACTCTGATGTTGTTCGTTGTGATTGCTAGGTCAATCGAAGCTTCTGCTTGAAGGTGAAGGTTGCAGGTATTTCCTCAATAACAACCTTTGACCTAGACGACAGGAAAGAATCAACATTGAGGGCATTCTACATGTTTTCAACTCCATTCTAGTTATAAATGCCGTCTTCAAGGTCGTATCAGGTGCTTCATGCAGAGTTTCTCAGTCTACTGTGATTGGAAGCTGTTTGTCCACCAACGACGTGGCTAGAAGACGTTGCGATGGCACTCTGGCGGCAACGCAATTGAGTAACAAGGCACGTTGGTGAGAAACAAAGAATCGGAAGTGATGTGAACCGCGCTAGATGATTGTACTGCCGTCCACATTCTCGTGGGGCGACATGTCAGGACATCTGGAGAACGTTGGGCTTACACATTTGCTCTAGCGCCGAGGTCCATCATAACCTGCACGGACGCGCAATGCACATGGACGCGCAATGCACACCCCACCAACATCAACACCCCAACTTCGACGCGCCATAAATCCACCAATATGGACCCGATTCAGGAAGCAATCGCAGAAATCGAATCGCGCGAGCCAGGCGCATCTTTCTCGTATTCTCAAATTGCAAAAAAGCATGGTGTTGTACGCACAACGCTCATGAGGAGGCACCAGGCCAAATGCTAGCTACGCAACGTCGCCCACCTTTCTCTCCACCCACAACGCGAAACAGAGCTCATACAATATATCGAATCCCTTACTGAGAGGCGTACACCACCTTCGCGTCTAATAATACGCCATCTTGCGTTATCCTTGCTTGGTAGAGACGTTTTAGAACGCTGGGTTTCTAGGTTCCTCTGCAGGAACTCCTCTTATCTCATCTCTCGCTGGCAGAGTCCTATGGACCAGAAGCGTTACAAGGCTGATTTAGCAACTAAGTATAGGTTGTACTTTGAGCTGTTACACAATAAGATAAAGGAGTACAATATACAGCCCTCTCACATCTTTAATATAGATGAAAAGGGCTTCTTACTTAGAATCCTTAGAAGGTCTAAAAGGATCTTTAGTAAGAGGCAATATAAAAGAGGAGGAGTTGTTTTAAGCCTACAGGATAGCTCTAGAGAGTAGATTACAGTCCTAGCCTGTATCTGTTCAGATAGTACATCTCTTTCTCCATCTCTTATCTTTTAGTTAGATGCTGGAGCTCTAAAATCAGCCTAGGTAGAGGCTATTGATCTAAACAAGCACTCAGTCTTTGTTACCTCATCGCCCTCTAGATAGACTAACAACGATATAGGCCTAGCTTGGCTTAAAGAGGTCTTTAAAAGAGAGACTGCACGCTACGCTCGAACTAGCTACTAGTTACTCCTTGTTAATAGCCATTCATCTTATGCAACTATGGATTTTCTGGATTATTGCAACAACTATAAGATTCTAGTTGCTGTATATCCTCCTTATTCAACCCATAGGCTTCAGCCTCTTAACGTTGGGATGTTTAGGCCTCTAGCGTCAGCCTACTCAAAGGAGTTGTCAAACTTCCTCTATTAGAGCCATGGAATCCTTCCTCTAGCAAAAGGAGACTTCTTTAAGCTCTTTTAGAGGGCTTAGGGTACAGCTTTTAGAAAGGAGACTATTATAAGCTCCTTTAAGGCAACTAGCATTAACCCACTAAATGCTGAGGTTATTCTCCAAAGGTTCCAGCAAGAGGCCTCTAGTTCAGATAAAAGCTCTTCTTCTGTCCTTAGTAGAGATAATTGGCTCAAAATTGAGTCTATTATACGCCAGGAGGTGAAGGATTTCAATAATAAGGAGGTAAAAAAGCTTCGCCGAAGCCTCCATCACCTCTCAGCTCGAAATAGTATACTCAGAGGAGAAAACCAGGGCTTGAGGGAGGCTCTAAAGGTCAAAAAGAGACACTAAAAGAAGAGCTACACGCTTTAACTTAATAGGCCTAAAGAGTACTATGGAGGAGCTGTCTTTTAGTCTCCTAAGAAGGTTCGCCAAGCTAAGGAGGATAAGATGGAACGACAACAAGAACAACAGCAATTACAACTCCAGAAAGCTAAGAGATCTGAGTTAAAGAGGCAAGCTCAATTGTACAAGCTTTAAATAGCCCAGGAGAAGCGTGTTGAGAGAGAGAGGCTTAAGGAGGTGAGAGAGAAGGAGAAAGCCGCCAAGGTGGCTGAAAAGGCAGCCCAAAAAGCAGCCCGCGACGCTGCAAAAGCTATACAATTATCCTAAAAGGGTAAGCGCAAAGCCTTACAAGGCTCCTCTCAAAAGCAGAAGCGTCAGAAACGTGTTGTTGTTGATTCATCTCATGTACAAGCTGAGGTGGCTGCACTAGCCGTCCCAACTCGGACCACCCGCCACGGCCGCACCACTAAGCTACCAAGTAAATACAAGTAGCCTATCATGATCGCAGTACTATAATTACTACAATACCATGAAATCTCGTGATAATAGCGACTGTGGGTGGCTGTACAGCCTCATCTATAACAATGGAAATTTTAGTAGGGTGTGCATTGCGCGTCCATGTGCATTGCGCGTCCGTGCAGGTTATGACGTCAAGGGGTCCTCCGAACCCATCAGCTAGCATCTACGGCATGCGATACCATACCATGACCATATGCAAATCACTGAACGGAATAACACGAACATGATCGAAACAACACCGTACACCTCGTCTTCTCGCGGTGGTCTGCCTACTTGCCGGTGCTGTCACGCCGTTCTGAGCGAGCTGAGCTCTTTGCCGTTCCAACTTCCAATCAAATAGTGCCCTCTAAGCCACATGATCAGGCCTCCAGTCGTATATGTTCGCCATGCGATACAGGAAGTGGTTACCGGTAATGCGATGCGCCGCACCAGTTTGGGAGCGCAACCACTCCACTAGCTAAGAGGATGAGTTTCGGAATCAGTATTGGAGATGTTCTCAAGCTATGCGAGATAGCTGGTAGAGTCTACAAGAACTGTCCGCTTTGTCCCATACTGGGTAATTTCAGTGAGCTGAAACCAAGACAGGTCGCGACTGCTCGGGCGAATACAAGACTCTCACGGCGCAAGCCCGAACGCTATCGAACCTACTCGAGGATATACAAGACAAGTATGACAAGATACCCGGGCACAAGCGACAGCAGTTCATCGATGCGTACGAACCATGTATCGAAGTGCTCGAAGAGCTCGATAAGCTTGTCTTACATTACAACGGGCTCGATACGAAGAGTAAGCGCGCATGGGACCGCCTCAAGTACGATGCCGATCGCTCGCGAAATCTACGAGAGCGCCTTATCGCGAGCGTGTCGATGCTGAACAGCTTCTACACAACCTTGATACACGATAGCCAGGTGCTTATACTGGAAGCCCTGGAGAGGTTGGAGAATGACTACAAAGGCGGTCACCGCGAAGAAAGCATCGCTTCCATTGGGAGGCTCACATCTGGGGGCATCGCTGATGGTGACGAAGATGACGACGAGTCGTGGAGTCAGATTCTCCGCGATCTCGAAGATGTGGGAGTCTCTCAAGAGCAGGCTGTGAGCTACCGAGATGTCATTGTAGACTGGCTTGTCAAGGCTGTCAACGAAGGGAGGCTCTTGGAAGAGCGACCAGAAGACGAGTTCTTTGCAACTATGCCGCAAGATCTTGGCACAGCTCTCCCTGAAGTCGACCTCGAGGAACGATTGCATAGTTCTGACGTACCGGCAATTATTACGCCTACGCGTCGAAGCTCACCAGCTCCATTTGCAGAGCAGTTTCTCGCATCAAGCCTGCCGATAACACAAGACCAGTCTGTTTACATAGCTCCTTCAGTTACCTCTCAAGGGCATTCTACCACCTCCTTGCAAATGTCCTCGCAGCGATCTGAATCAGAGACCTCGTCGCTGTATGCGGAACCACAGCCATCGTCTTTGCCTGTGACTCCCACAGGCTCCGCAATTAGACGCGTCCCAGTCCCACCTCTGACTGCTGCGACTCCCGTTGTACCCACGTACAATCCCCCCACGATAGTGCCAGTGCATCCAACCAGTCTTCCCCCATCTTTGCCTCCAGTCACAGACATGACAGAAACATCTGCTGCACCTCCGGCGTACTATGAAAAGGGCGCATCAGTCACGATAGACCTTGAACGGACGGCACACCAAATTGTGGCTGCGTGGGCTAAAAGTGACTTCGTCACGGCAGAAGAACTCCTCGAAGACCACTTAGCGGCTGTCGAACATGGACAGACATGCACGTCTGGGACCCAGCCTGATCGACGCATTCTCAGGCATCTACTTGGGGTCTGCGCCTCTTATACTGGGAAGTTCACCAAAGCAAAACGCTTGTTCGAAAGTGTTTTTAACGGAATTTACCTTAACCGCCAGAACCTGGACGATGGCGATATAGCTGCCGCACGGTGGCTAGGAGATGTATGTCTGCATATTCAAGAGCATGCAAACGCCGCTCTTGCGTATAGTGTTGCATACGAAGGGTCTATTGGTCGCCTCGGTGTAGCACGCGACCGTACTCGACGGGTAGCTGCTGAGATAAGGCTCGTCGACCACTGGCTGTGGGTATTCAAGGGAATTGAAGACTCCCTCAAGCTCAATCAGGATCCAACAAATATCTTTGCATCTACAAATGTCGTTGAAAAGAGCAATCTAATGATGTCGGTCAGGAATGATGTTTACGAGACGTCCGGATCTGCTGGTCACGGTGCAATGCCACCACATCTAGGCAGGCGTCCGTCATTTACTATAGGGCGTCGGCCAAATTACGCTCTCATGATATCAGAAGGCTTTCTCTTGGGACCTCTGGTTTCTCTCAGCACATGGCCACTGCCTTGGGATCCCCTCTTCTGTCCTACAGACACTGTTCAACTGGACCGCTATATGAACACTGTACGGTTGGCGAATTACATCGGCAGACCCTTGTCTGAGCGTGAGTTGCCGACCAACTCACTGGGAGACTCAAAGAAACTGCACTTTCTGACCAAAAGAGGCAGTCGATGGCTGATTGATGCTGTGAAACAAGGCCTCCGCGAGATTGGGATTGAGCATGCCGAACATGGATATGAGCCCTCGATTGTATGTTGCCTCCACCAGCAGCGTGAAGGCGTGGTTTTCTCTGAAGGTATGGAGATTTGCTTCAGCAAGCTCCCCTTCCGTCACGTTTATGGTATCAAAGTTTCGGACGTAAAGTGGGCCACACGAAGGTTCGATGCGGTGGGACAAAATTTGGTACAAGGCTTCCGAGACTCGACTGATTTCAGGAACATCATCAAGGGTATTCTGGAGAGGGCGGAGGTCGAGGCAGCCTCTCCAGAGTCAACGCACCACGTGCAGCCTGAGAGCAGGGACGTGCATCCACCATTTCCCCATGCATCGTCGATCCTCAAGAGGCCATCGTACGGCTGAGTTGCGCATTGCTCGATGCTGCAACATCAGCATCAGCCGGGGGATTTCCGCAAGAGCTCTTTATCGGGTATCAGCATTCGACGCGCTTCACGAGAAATAGCATGCTTTTGTGTTTTCACTACCTCTCTTTACTTTGGCAGTCGGGTATGGTCCATGCGTTCAAAGTTGTGACATGCCAGGGCTACCCAGACAGCTTTGATGTGTTGTTTTTTGGTCCTTTTTTTTCAAAATCAACATCGATAATAATTTTCGGCCTCAGGGTAGTCCTGCGAGATTCGGGAAACAGATGATAGCTATTGGGGCTACTAAATGTGGCACAACTCATCATTCCACGGGGAATCAGCTGCAGGAACCCACATGCGCATGTCTGGGAGAAGAGAAGACGCGCATCATTACCACTGCGCGCCCTCATGCCCGACGACAATATAAAACGTATATTTTCGTAGCTTGCGTCTAATCCACCAGGCCGAGATTCGCAAAGTGGAAGATGGTCCGGGAAATGACAGTCGGCCTGACGCACCAACGCCACAAGTTGCCTCCTGACCCAAAGTTCAAAGCACTCACCATGTTCGACGATGCGTAGCGCCTGGGAAAGGAGTGGATGCGCTCACTCCTGGCACGGGTAGTCTGTATTGATAACCCCGCTTCTGACGTTCTACGGCGTCTTCATCTGCACCTGGCCGATAACGACATCGACCCGCAAAGGCGCACAACTGTTTGATGAAGGCGCGGTACCTGAGTTAGTGTCGTCTGAGAAGGCGCCTTGTAGCGGGTGAGGTGCAAAAAACTCCGACTAGGGTCTCGCTAAAATACTTCGTTTGTGTTTCACGTTTCAGCGGCACGAGCTCAGCTGTGCCTTGATTGGCTGGTAGTGCCTGCGGCTGACTGTGTCTTTTGCTGCTAGGATACAGAACAGCGGGCTCGAACGCCCTGTGATCTGTCGCGAGGAACACAATCCGTAGCGGCGGATGCACAACCCAGGGATATGGATGTCTGCAGGAGTCAGGTAGGATGATGATACCGGGAATGTGCATCACCGGTCTAGGCTGAGCTCATCTGAATCAAAAGCTGCGAGCCGCCGCGCTCAAACTGACCTTTCTTCTTCACCTTTGACCACACGAGGATCTTCTCTTCAAAACCCAACTTCCTGTCTCTCCTTTCAGGGCGCTTTGCTGCTCATTCCATTCCTTCAGTGTCGCAAGTCGGCCTATTCATTCATTCATTCTTCTGCGCATTGAGTCCTAGTGACCAAACGTCCTCGTTCGTGTGTCATACTACCATAGATATCTTGTCGAACAAATACAACCGCAATACCTCTACTACGAACAGTGCCCGAACACTAGTCACGATGAAGACCCAATCTATGCTTCTCGCCGCTCTGGCCTCGGCCCCTGCTGCCCTTGCCCACACTGTCTTCACCGACTTCTTCGTCGATGGCGTGCCTCAGGTTTGTTTTGCCAGTCATTCCACAAGTAGTGTACTCACTAACAGAAACCAGGGCGATGGTGTTGCCATCCGCATGAACCCCAATGCTGCGAAAGCCAGCAGCCCCATTGCCAGCCTCGATAGCGAGGACATGGCCTGCAGTACGTCCTTTTACAACACCCCCCTCTTCCAGATGCGATACTAACGACTGTCCTCAGATGTCGGTGGTACCAAAGGAGTCTCCCGCGTCCAGCCCATCAAGGATGGCGCTCTCCTCACGTTCGAGATCCGTTCATGGCCCAATGACCCTAGTAAGGAGCGTCTTGACCGTGGCCACAAGGGTCCCTGTGCCGTTTACCTGAAGAAGGTCGCCGACGCTAGCACCGACAAGGCTGCTGGTGACGGCTGGTTCAAGATCTTCGACCATGGCTACGACGAGTCTACCGACCGCTGGTGCACCGACGAGATCATCGACAACAAGGGCCTATTCAACGTGAACCTTCCCAAGGGTCTTGAGGGAGGAGACTACCTCGCCCGCCCCGAGATCCTTGCTCTCCACGCCGCAAACGACAATGACCCTCAGTTCTACACTGGTTGCGCGCAGATCTTCATTGAGAGCAGCGGCAACCTCGTCCCTGAGAGCACTGTTTCCATCCCTGGCTACGTAAAGTACGGTCAGCCGTCCACTGCCTTTAACATCTACAACACGCCCAACAGCGAATACGTTGTCCCTGGCCCCAAGGTCGCCAAGCTCACAGCCAGCGGCACGCAGCAAGCCTCGACCACCCAAGCCGATGGCCTGAAGCCCGAGGGCTGCATCATGGAGAACGCAAACTGGTGCGGCAAGGAAGTCCCCTCGTACGACACAGAGAAGGGCTGCTGGGCTTCAGCCACAGACTGCTGGGACCAGAGCGATGTGTGCTTCGACACTAGTCCCCCAACGGGTAACGCGGGCTGCAAGATCTGGCAGGACAAGTGCAGGGAGATCAACGCTCAATGCACAGCTATGAACTTCAAAGGCCCCCCTAACAAGGGCAAGGTTCTCACTCCCGTCAAGAAGAGCATCGACGTGGGCAAGATCATGGCGACTGTAGGTGGTGGTGTCGTCGCCGTGGATGCTGCCCCCAAGACCAGCTCTGCGGACAAGGAGGAGAAGACGCCTGCAAAGGCTACTCCCAAGCCTGTAGCCGACAAGGCCACACCTGATGCGCCTAAGCCCACAGTCGACGACCAGTACGAGGGCCCTCCCATCGCCGAGGCCTCGGCTGCTCCTCCGGCGCCCGCAAAGCCAACTACCTTTTCCAAGGTACCAGTCTCTACCATCACCGTTGGTCCTTTGTCCGCGAATGCTCCTGCTCCGACTGAGGCGGCGTGTCCACAGGGGTGGAAGTGCGTTACTGTGACAGATGTTGAGGTTGTTACCACGATAGTTTACGTGACTGCGTCTGCATGGTAGGCAGACAGGGGCAAAGGAAGGAAGGAAGAAAGGAAGAAAGGAAGAAAGGAAGAAAGAGAGAGAGAGAGAAGAAAAGCCTACTTTGGGCGACGGCGATGGCGAGCGCGTAAGCTCTGTTTAGGACGAGGTTCGCTTTTTAGCTACGAATGATACATGCTCACTTGTTGCACGCTTTACATCTATTTCTCTCCCTCGACTGTCCGCATCTTGACGCTTCCATCCTCCATGCCAAAGTAGACGGCGACGGGCTTCTGACCACCCCGTACAGTCTTTGTCAATTGATCCTGCTCGCGAAGTTGCTGCGCATCGAGGCCATTCAGACCAGAAAAGATGCCAACCTCCAATACACCAGTCAGGCCCTTGATCGCCTTGCTTATCGTGTTGACCTCCCATGTACCATCTGTTCCATCACCTTTGCCTTTTCCAGCTGCAACATCGGCCGAAGTAAGCAGCGCGGGGAAAGGGGCATCGATAATGTAAAAGTCCTGGTCCGTTTTCAGGGGTCCCGACTTCTCGAGTAGCGTGGTCCTTAGCTTGGGGCCCGTTGAACCAAGCATCCTAAGCGCAGCAGCGACCTTGAGCTGAGACAGCGGCGCAACCTCAATCGGTATAGTTGGCCAGTTGGTCAGCAGACGGTCCTGTCGCTTCCTGTAGTCTGCGACACACACAAACTTCTTGGCGCGCTCGGCGACCAGCTTCTCCTGAAACAAGCATGCTCCTCCTCCCTTTATGCAGTTGAGCTCCGAATCGACCTCGTCGGCGCCATCGAAAGCGACATCGAGCATGACGCGATCTGGGAGACTGTCGAAGGAGATGGCGGTCAGGCCGGCGTTGACTACGAGTTGGCGCGACTGGTAGCCTGTGGGGACGAAGAGGATGTTTGGGTTGGTGGAGCGCTCCTTGATGGCTTCGACGACGTATACAATCGTGGTTCCGGAGCCAATTCCAACGTGGGTGGCTGCTGGGTCGAAGTGATCTGCTACTGCTTGGTGTGCGGCAGCGCGCTTTGCTGCTTCGACAGTTGTGTCGGTCATGTTTGCTGCGTGTCCGAGGGACCTGGTAGTATGGAAAGTTCTGTAGAAGGAATGGCGAGACTGGAGTGGCCTATGTAATCTAGAATTTGACAGTGGTCGGAGGGGCAGTCGAGACTTGAGATGACTGATGCTGCGCACTTGGTGATTTAGATTGGACGCCCAGACGTGCTTCGGCTTCACTAGCATTGACCCTGGGATACAATTGCTCGTCCAGTACTGCCAGAATCAAAGCAACGGAGATGTGACGCAGAGTCGCGACGAGGCGCCACGGGATGAATGATTTGCTCGTGACGAGATGATGGATGCGCCGGCCAGAATGACGATTTGAGCCCCACCTGCACCGATTACCCCGCGACCGGGATGCTGCCTTAGCGCGCGTGTGCGGGCTGACAGCGCCGTGAGCGCGTTTGGTGCCTGGCAGCTTTGAGCTCCCAGTGGTCTCGGACAACAAGCATCTCTCGCCTCGACATTCAACATCCAGGTTCGTGATAATGGAGGATCTCCCGCCTCCAGTCCAGGGCCCAACCGCCAAGGAGAAGAAGTGAGTCTTTGGAGAGATTCATCCATGTACCTTTTGCTCGATTACCTACTAACAAGACCAGATATGACCGTCAACTGCGCCTCTGGGGAGCCACCGGCCAAGTCGCACTTGAGAAGTCGCACATCCTGCTCATCAACTCCGGCCCAGGTGTTGTTGGTGTCGAGACACTCAAAAACCTCGTACTTCCTTGCATCGGCAACTTCACCATTCAGGACTCTGCCATCGTGAGCGATGCAGATCTAGGCGTCAACTTCTTCCTAGAGGACCAGCATCTAGGAGGCTACCGGGCTGAGCATACGTGCAATCTGCTCAAGGAGCTGAACCCAGATGTGCATGGCCACTTCATCACAGAGGTAAGCCAGGCCATACCTTCCCGGCTCACCCGCTAATCCAAGTAGCCCATAGAGTCGTGGCTTGCGAAACCCCATGCTCTTCGACCGTATACCCTCGTCATCGCGACCGCGCCTATTCGTCCCGAGATCCTCACTAAGCTCTCCGACCACGCAAGCGCCGCGCTTGTTCCGCTGTTCTATGTCCACTCGGTCGGCTTTTACGCCCACTTCTCCGTACACCTACCTCCTGCATTCCCCATCGTGGACACACATCCTAGCCCCGAGACCATATCAGATCTACGGCTGTTGCGACCATGGCCAGAGCTCGTACAGTACGCCGAAGAGCAGACGGCCGACTTGGACAACATGAAACCAGAAGATCACGGACATGTCCCATGGATAGCCCTGCTGCTGCACTTCCTTGAGCGCTGGAAGAAAGACCACGGCGGAGAGGTGCCACAAACATACAAGGAGAAGACCGAGTTCAGGACATTGGTAGCGCAAGCTGCGCGCACCAACAACCCAGAAGGTGGCGAAGAGAACTTCGACGAAGCAGTGGCGGCAGTTCTAAAGTCACTGAATCCTCCACAGGCGAGCAGTTCTGTCAAAGAGATCTTCACGGCGCCGGAATGCCTGCTGATCCGCGAGGACTCACCAAGCTTCTGGGTGATTGCCAACGCTATCGGCCTGTTCTACACCAAGTACAATGTTCTTCCAGTTCCCGGCTCTGTACCTGACATGAAGGCTCGGTCGGCAGACTACATCCAGCTGCAGAACGTGTACAAATCCAAAGCGCGAAAGGACCTGGCAGAGGTGATAGACAGTGTCCGCTTCTTGGAGCGCAACGCTAACCGAAGCACGCCAATCGACGACAAAGACATTGAGGCATTCTGCAAGAACGCGGCACACATCAAATTAGTACGTGGACGGCCATTCCAAGTTGTACAAGCAGGCGAGAAGATCAAGTGGGGTGACCGTGCCAAGGCAATGAGTGAGAAAGCTAGTTTGAACATTCGTAACCTAGGCTAACACAGTATAGCTCAAATGCTCACCTTTCCCGACTCTCAGATCCCGCTGTACATTGCTTTCCTAGCCTGGGATGAGTTTGCTGCAACACACGATCAAGACGGTCTAGGAGGAGCTCCCCGCGTTGCTGGTGAGACCGACCCCGGAACAGACTCAGAGAAGCTCACAGGGATAGCCGTGAAGATCGCGAATGATCTTGTCAAAGAAGCAAACATCTCTATTGAGGACGACGAATATGCCACGATGAAGTCACTGATTGGAGAATATGCGTGCGAGCTGTAAGTTACCAATCTATATTTGATAACATCATTGCAGCATAATGTCAGGAAACTGTCGGCTGACCAAACCACAGTGTGCGAGCGGGTGGCGCTGAATTACACAACATTGGTGCCTTGACTGGTGGTATCGTTTCACAGGAGATCATCAAGGCTATCACAGAGCAATACGTTCCTGTCGACAACACCTGTGTGTTCGATGGGATCAAGAGCAGGAGTACCGTTTTCAAGGTCTGAAGAGGTGTGTTGTAAGGCACGATGGTGATGTAGTGATTCGTTTGGAATGAGAAGAGCTTGCTTCTGCTATTGGATGGTATGGCTGCACACAGCAGTAACGAGGAAACGAAATCTAGCATGGGAGGAGTTGGCATAGCCCGGTGTTTATATATCGTTCTTGCCATGTATGGCTGGCCGACGCGAGAGATAAGATGCATCGACGAGGGCGCATCGGATAGTTCAAATACCAACAAAGACAGTAACGAGTGTACCTTTGTTAGAATGCGTAGAGTGAGAGTGAAAGCAAGGCTAGTGAATGATTGATCTTTGTCATTGCATTTGAGAGTCGGCGCAAAGGCTTCCAACTCAAGACTTACCACCATCTGCTCTAGCCGGGTCCTCAACTTGCGAGCCGCACGACATAATCACGTACACTTCACAAACGTCGAACCAACCTACTTTGGCCTTTTCCGCAACTCCCCGATCGCGACCCACTTTCATTGATGACAGAGCGATCAGATCCAGGCGCGGTCACGTGGTCGACGTGACGCGATCGGAGCCGGCGCGTCGTTCCAGCCAAACGGACCCCGTCTGTCGACTCTCTGGCAGCTCAACCAATTCCTGTCTGCGATAGACCCATGGACTCTTCCTTTGACCTCCCCGACTCCACCGATTGGATAAAGACTTCCTTACCCGCGTTTGAACCGCTCGAGGCTGCGTTGCGCTGCGAAGTCTGCAAGGAGTTCTACAACAACCCTGTCATCACGTCGTGCAGTCACACATTCTGTTCGATATGCATACGAAGATGCATTGCGGTGGACGGGAAATGTCCCAGCTGCAAGACTGGGTGCTCCAGCGACAAATTGACGCCCAACATCGCGGTCAGAGAAGTGGTGATGCGGTTCCAAGAGGCGAGACCAAAGGCTATGGAGTTGGCGCGCGTAGACAAACAAGAAGAGAGCACAGCAGCTAGCAAGAAGAAAAGGAAACTAGAGGATGTGGATATCGAAGAGGGGGAGAATGTCAGGCATACACGGTCGCGACAAACACGAACTAGAAGCCAGCGCAATGGAGGCAGAAGTGCATCACCAGTGGTTGTCGCCGATAGCGAAGACGATGACGGCGACGAGGATTTCATGCCAGACGGCATGGCCAAGTGTCCAATGTGCAACAAGGCGATGAAGGCGGAGCTGGTCTACAACCATTTGGATGTATGCACTGGGCCTGAAGCTTCGCAGGCGCGCAGCACCCGGTCAAGGTACGTAAAGATATGGTATCATTACTAGAACAGGCGACTGACTATGGTATACTCTAGGACCAAAACCACCTTTCCGCCCGCCTTCCAAATACGAAAGAAAGACCCCTCGCCTCCGCCAACCAGATTATCACAGCTCAACTACGCCATGTTGAAGGAAACTGCGCTGCGCAAGAAGCTACAAGAGATCGGCATACCTACTTGGGGTACGAAAGACTTGATGAAGCGGCGACACATTGAGTGGCTAAACATCTACAACTCAAATTGCGATGCTGATGAGAGCTTGAGGAAGAGCAAAAGGCAACTTTTAAGAGAGTTGGACGAGTGGGAGCAGACACTCGGTGGAAAAGCAGGTATCAAAGAGAGCAAAATCATGAAGAAGGATTTTGACGGCAACGGCTATGCGAAGTCACACAAAACCGAATTTGACGACTTGATAGCGCGAGCGCGGCAAAAGCGGGCTACACCCAAGACAGACAGCGAGGGACCTTCCGAGCGAAACACACCTGCGGAAGAGCAGAATACAGAATCGGAGGACCGCCATACGATACCCGTCAACGATGTCGAACTTTCTAATCAGGGATCATTGTCGAACCATGCTCCATCAGATATACAGCCACCACCGTCCAACAACCACCACCCCTACGAAAACAATGAATCAGCGGTCGCTATTATACGAGCGAAAGTTGAAAAGACAAACAGCGCATCCGCTGAGGTACCTGCATTAGCGTCTGAAACTCTGATAGAAAGCGCAAGAAGGCGTAGATCAGTGAGCATGGAAGGCATACAGAACCCTCTAGGAAGCCCAAGTCGTAAGGTACCCATGCTTGCGCTTCCAGAAGAGCCAGTTCAAGATGTCGAGGGAGGCACGGCTGTGCAATAGTAGGTAGTTGCGATGATTGATAATAGCAGAGCTGTGGCAAGCCCGGTCGTTAAAAGGGCCCTCATCACTTCAACATTGGTGTCCTCTAACACTTCCACACGTTATATCCAGCACGCATTTGTTAAACACCCGTCGTTATTCTTTAACTGTCTTGAATGTTCTTGGGGCGCTATCTACGTTCACGTCACGCGTCGTTACTGAGAATATCTACATTCACTGTTACGAACCTCCACACTTCCAGTCATGGATCGACCGAGTTCAACGCCGTCCTTGAACGGACGTCTATCCCCCGATTCAGCCATCGGCACGCCATACAAATCGGGTCCTTGCTGGGTATCATCAGGCACCGCTCCTTTAGTTTCTTCCCCACTGGCAGCAGCACTACCAACCCCCGCAAACACCGATCGATTACAAGCACAAGAGACTCAGGCAAGACCAACATCTAGCCCGTTCGACTACGCAACAGCCGCGCGTCAGCACGCCTTGAATGCAAGACCGCGGGCTAACAGCGGCTCATGGTCTGAGAACCAAGTTCCTCTTCCACCATTTCGACTTGGCAGCGTGCCGTCAGTGAGTCCAGATGGGTCTTATACCACAGCATCCCAGTTACCGACATCACCTAGTCGACAGAGGATTGAAGAAGACCACGTAGGCGGCGAGGTCGTACAAAGAGTCCTCAGTCTTCCCAGAGGAAGAAGAACACCATCACTGAGAAATGCACCGGACCTACAATGGGATCTATCGGGACAACCACCACCAAGACCTAGCCTGGACGAGCCGGGGAGTGTGGTGTCAGAAGACGACGTTCCTATTGGTAGAAGTGAGGGCCAGACAGCGAGACTTAGTCCTGTGGCAGAGGGCCCGAGTCCTGCTGAGGAACGTCCGATAACCCCTCTGATTCCTCCGACTCCAACTAGACAGCCCGCTGTTCGCAATTTCGCGAGGATACTAGAGGGCAAGGCCACACGCATCCTACATGGCCGTCTCTCGACTAACAAACCATACAGTTACTCGACACCATGACCGCATCAACTTCTCCCGCCCAAATCCCGCCCGGTACTCGCGCACCCACTCGCTCCCCAGAATCCGGGACACTGTCGCTGAAGACCAATCCCACTGTCCGAGTCCCCTCGGCGAGTCCCCCCCAGACTTGCATCCGCAACGCTATCCGGGAGAATACAAAGGGCATCCCGCATACTCACTGCAGCTACCCTACCGCTCAACCTCCTCCCGGGCGACATATAGTGGCGAAGATGAAGATCCGTCGTTGAGTACAGCTCGACTTCTCCCCGTACAGAGAGTGACGCACGAGGACGTTCGGCGAAGCGAGATAACCATGACAAGCAGGGGTAGAGATGGGGAGCTTGAGCCTCCCTTTTCGAGAGGAATGCAGTTTGAGACACCAGAGGAGGAGCAGATGCATTTCGTTCGGCAGCTGCGGGAGAGGGCGTCAAGGCATGCGGCGTGGGGACAGAGGCATCCTTTCCGGCGTAGGATGAAACAGGTATGGGGCAAGGTCAAGAGGTTCTTTGATTTTTGAGTTTGGAGCATGCAGTGTCTATCATTAGTTCTTTTTTTTTTTCAAATTCCAACGCCGCTGCAGACGCCTGGAATGCCCGTAATCGATCAACAGTGGTGTCCATGTTTCCCCGTCCCTGCCCTACTGATACCAGCTCTGTTCATCATAAGTAAACCCTTGCATTCCCATACCATTTAAGCCAGCTGCGCCAAATCCATTTAAGCTTGGGTTCGGATTAGCATTTCCATTCCCATTTGTGTATCCATTCACCGGATTCCCACCCACAGGTCCACCGCTCGTCTCATTGTTCATAACAGGCGCGTTGGTGTTACCCTGGAATGCACCCGCTGGGCTGGCCGTGTTGGCAAACCAGTTCGCAATATCATCGATTCCTTGCGGGTTCCAGTTCTCAAAATCAGTGGCGAGTTGTGTCTGATCGCGGTAGATCCAGTCTTGCCCTTCCCGTAACAGCTGATCGACACCACCGAAGAGCTGGCTTGGGGAGCTGCCAGCAGTAGTCTTTCCACCATCGACGGACCGCCGACCTTGTGTGGACGCCGGTGTTGGCGCGTTGAAGGCGGTTGATGAATTCTGTGGTGTGCTGATCTGGTGCTGATTCCGCATGTAAGCCAGGGTGTTTGCGTCGGAGGGAGGTATGGAGTGAGTGCTCGAAGGGCGTGCAGAAGGATCGTTGCTTACGGAACTGTCGGTGTTCGCTGTTACTCGGTTGAAGAGCTGGGGTGTGGCCATGTTCGCCATATTCATGCTGTAAGGTTGGAGGCTTGGTGATGCTTGGTCTGCCGGTGATGGATGCTGATTGCTCGTCTGGATGGATGCGCGGCGATTTACTCTAGGCGTGTTGATCTCGTTCCAGGGACCATACTTGGCATCAGTCCGGGACAATACTGTGGCGGCTTCCTCTGGCATCTCAACTTTCCAGCGGTTGGCCAGAACACTGAGAATGCCGAGCGTCCGGCGAGCACAAAGCCAACCTTCGGCTATCTCCTCGAGGTGCTTGACACCATGTATGATATCGCGCTTCGCATTCTTCTCGGGTAAATTGAGAAGGTGTATGGTGCACGCCGAGTGTGCAATGTACACACAGATGTTGCATATCTGCCGCAGCCCATGCGATCGCTTGTATAATCGAAGTAACTTTGAGATCATGGCAGCAGCTTGAGTGCATAGCTTTCTTGGTGACACAGTGGCGGGCAGCGGCGAGTTATTCGGATTGTATTTGAGGAACGGTCGGAAAAGATGAATATACAACAACTGGAAGAACATACTGTGACGACGTTAGTACGACTGCTTGTGTGTTGCTGTGTGAGGCCTGACTTACTGCATAACAAGCATGTGTGGTAGACCACCTTCCTTGGGCTCCAACTCCTTTGGCAACTCTCTTCTCCATGTCTCTAAACGCATGTGTATCTCGCTAAGCTTCTTCAGCTCCGCCTGCCTACCTTTGGCTTTATCCATATCGATCGGGTTGTAAAATGCGTTCATCAGATCACTCGAGATCTCACAAAGCTTAGAGATCTGGAGAGCGACCGCACGTGTCCGACTCGGCTGAGAGTGTGCTTGACTGAGACCCGAATCTGTGACTGCGCTCCACGTTTCCGCATCTTCACTAGGAAAGACGTCGAACTTGGGGACCGTAAGGATCGTGTTGGGCAGTTGTGGCAACCGTCCCATATAATTACTCCAGCACTTGTCAAACAAGAAGCAGCCCCAGAACGTGATCCTTCGCGCATCTTCTTCATTGTCGTCGATTGTGTCCTTGCTGTGCATGCCAAGGTTCAGGCCGAGGTCGCATGCCATGCGGAACGACATGCCGCTGTAGACCCATCCCTTCGCTTCGCGCCCGCAACCAGCTTCTCGTACAGACATCAATGCAAGAGCCTGCACCGTCGTCAGAGCTGGCACTTCGTGCAGGTCGTCTTCCATAATCAGTCGTTTCGCTTCCTTGAAGAAATGGTCGCCGGCCGTGGCAGAGTCATCGCGGATAGCTCTGGCTGCAGGCCACGATGTAAAGTGACACCCCAATGCTAGCATAGCATTGACCAACAACGGCGAACAGTATTGAGACTTCCTCGCCGATCCCGGCAGCGGTTTTCCTAGTCTGAAGTCTTGCAGGAATAGATTCTTGGATAGTGTAGTGAAGAAGCTGTAGTGCCAGCAGAAGTACATGCTAATCAGATGCTGCACCAGCTCCGGGTCCGAGGTGACAGTCGTCCACGAGCAAAAGGGGTCGTGGGTTTCCTGGTATTGGTCCTCGGGGTATGTATCGGGCGACTCGGCCTCTTCATTGCCTTTGCCAAGGTATATGAGGTGTGAGGTACCACCGATGTATCTCGTCGATCCATCCTCAAGCCGCAGCTCGCCCATCTTTCCGCTCAGCTGGCTCTCAAAGGTGCCCTTCTCTGGCGGCATGATGGGCGTAGTTACTGGGCTCATGGGCTCATCTTCCTCGTCTTCGCCATTCTCCTTTGCAACGATGGCCTCAGCAACCGAGTCCAAGCTCTCACATGTCCGTATCTGTTGTACGAGATGGGCGACTTCTTCTTCCGGACAGTTGAGGATGGCCTGTACAAGGGTTTGGAGGGTCGAGTTACGCGTCTTGAGGTTGTCTATGTCCTTCTTGTAGACACCCTTGCGGCGGTGGTCCGAGTTCGGGTCGTAGATGCATGGCGTGTTGTAGACGGCGGCACATGCTGAGCAAGCCGGAGTGGTACCGTCGCACTGTGCCCTGAATTAGCGACGTGTCCACGGGGAGGCGCGTGGTTCCGAGGGGTGTGGTAGCCATCCGGAGAATGTGTGTATAGACCGGAGAAAGGACATCAAGGCCAATTCCCGTTACCTAACATACCTTGGACTTGCGCTTCCTGCATGGAACGCACGCAGAAGAGATGCAGCGCCTCTTCTTAGAGTCCTCGCTTCCCGCTTCCCTCTTGCCCCTTCGTCCCTTCTTGGCCGGCGTATCGGAGCTTGTTTGCGCTTCCGCAGTGTTGGTCTCCATAACAGGTCTTGGAGGTTGGCCGGAGAAGCAAAATGTGGGGGAACGGCGGGGCGGCGCGCGCGCTTTGACGGGCCTCAATCAGCGCGCGACATTAATCAGCGCCCAGCGGGAATAACAATCGCTCGTGGTTCACGCCTCCATCTCGTGGGCTCAACATGGCTGGGCAGGGACAGGGAAGCGGGCGTGATGGAGGCGGAATCGGCGTCGCATTGGGCTGGTGAAGAGTGACGTACGCGACCGTCTTGCGTCGCAGAGATTCCTCACTATCAGCAGCCGCGTGTGATTGGCCCAATTCGGCCCTTATCTAGAGACATCTCCTTAGCCGACGAACGCGTCCATGACTGCAGCAAAGGCGCGATTGAGCAATGAGGCTGCTGAGGTATTCAATAGCATATTTGCCCCGAAAGCAAACGCCCACGGCGCAGCCGGGGTATCTTCAGTACGTTCCTGCGAGCAGAAGCAAGCCTAGAAACTCCCAAACCAACACAGAGATGGCCCATATCGCAACTCTTCCAATCACCTCAAAGCCTGCCCTGAGACGTTCGTAGTCCCCCAAACCATCTTAGGAATCATCGGCATAGTCCTCGTCGTCACGATCAGCCCGGAAACCACCGCGTGGATCCGGATTATCGACCATAATGAACGGCCTACCATTGGAATCCTCCTCCAAGTTACCGAACAGTCGCATCAATGAGCGCGTATCCATCCTAGAACGTTGTCAATCATACTTGACGGGATTTGGAGGGCAAACAGGTTTGACTTACTTCTTCATAGTCTTGCCATCATCCTCCATCACCGAAGCAATCTCCTTCTGCTTGCGCTCTTGCATAGCGATAAGGCGAGCATCAACTGTATTCTTGACGCAGAGGCGGCTCATGAACGTCTCCTCACACTGGCCGATACGGAATACACGGCAGAAAGCTTGTTGTTCAGAGGCTGCATTCCACCAGGGGTCGATCATGATGACTTTGGAGGCCATGGTAAGGTTGAGTCCCACTGTCAAATACTTAGCAAACGAGCTGGAGGAGATAGTTGCAATACTTACAGCCACCGCAGCGAAGAGACGCCAGCATGACCTTGCAATTCGGGTTGTCAGCGAACGAGCTGATAGCCTTGTCGCGAGCACCCAGGCTCATGCTGCCGTGATACTGGCAAGGCAAATATGTTAGCAAAAGTCCGCAACAATTCGGCGTCCAAACTTATGCCTGGGGGTTATCCAGACGTGATTCCAGCGTCAAACAAAGACACAGAATTCCATGTCGTTGTCCGGATCGGTGCTTACCTGCTCGGTCTGCCAGTCTTCTCCTTGAAATACTCGTGCTAAAATGCGGATCCTAAGACTCTATTAGCAAGTCGGTTGACGAGCCCTTCGTGGGGCCGACTTACATGGGCAGAAACTGGGTATAGACGATGATCTTGACCTTGGGATTCTCCTCGAGCCAATTCAGGATCTGGCTCTTCACAGCTGTGGATGTTGAGGTGTCAAGTCAGCGTATGTCTCACATGCATTTTGTACAGTTACAACTGACCAATCGTCTTTGCAGAGGGTAAAACGTCATTGCCAGCAAAGGTCAGCCAGTCTTCCGCAATATCTTCCCTATCCTGACGCTTGCGCTGCTTGTCCTTCTTTTTCCTCTTCTTGGCTCGTGTGCCTTGGGCTGGCGCATCTGGTGTATCTTCGTCGTCGACATCGCAGGGGTGAACGGTTGTGGGAGTTTTACCACATGCCTTGCATGGCGGAAATTCATTCGAGTCGTCATTCTCAGCCGCCTCGACGAGCATGTTCTCGTAGCAAGGTTCCTTGCATATGAGATGGCCACAGGACGTTAATAGCGGTTCTCGTGGCTGTTTGCCACACCAGCTGCACATTGCCTTTTGCTTTGTCTTCTCCCAGCTCTCACCAGTCTTGAGACTGCTCAGGAAGGGCTTGAAGTTGAAATCCTTGCCGAACTCACCACCTGCGGCGAAGCGTCCGAGTATGTCATTGGCAGGCTCGCCGTCAATAGCATCATCGAAGTCCTCCTCTAGTAGATCATCGCTGCTGTCGTTGTCCTCGTCTGATATGTACATCTCTTTTCCATCCTTGGCAGCCTTCTTGGCCTCAGCCTTTCTAGCTTTGGTCGCAGCCTTCTTGGCTTCAAGAGCAGCCGTCTTCTTCTTCTGATCCTCTGCAACTTTGTCGAGCTGCTTACGCACAGCGGCGATTGTATGCCCACCCCGCTCGCTGCTATCCTGTGCCTCT
Source organism: Alternaria brassicicola (assembly GCA_002796735.1). Taxonomy (NCBI): domain Eukaryota; kingdom Fungi; phylum Ascomycota; class Dothideomycetes; order Pleosporales; family Pleosporaceae; genus Alternaria; species Alternaria brassicicola. Next base: position 2,014,818 of record PHFN01000002.1, read on the forward strand.
TTATCGACCACCTGCTTGATGGCTTCAATGTCTTCGCGCTCGAGCAGATCGCGGACAACAAACTGAAGCATGAGGATGTGGGCTGTCAGTTGGCGAAGTCGAAGAAGCATCCTGCAGAGAGTTTAGTAAGTTTGATTAGGCTGGAAGTGACTATTGATGCTTACACCAATGCGTTGCTGTACGACCTGTCCAAAGTACCGTTCTGCGCCCACATGTTGATGCGCTTAGCGAAGCGCATGCGGACAATGTCATAAATGTTCCTCTCGACGGAATTGAACTCGCACCAATAAGTCGTCTGGTCGGCCTGAGGGAGCTTCAAGATAGGAGCCCCAAACATTTCATCGGCGTGGGTGCGTCGAATCATGAACTGCGAAAGGCGTACCGACAGCCTCTCGGTATTCTCCACACTCTTGCTGTCGCAGTAATTGTGTTTGAAGATTTTGAAGCTGCCGGTGTGGGGGACGTCAAGGAACTTGAAGTACGGGTAGAGCTCAGTCAGACTGTTGAGGATCGGAGTGCCACTAAGAGCCCACTTGTGGTGCGCCATCAGAGCCCGACAGGCAATAGACGTTCGCGACATATGGTTCTTGATAGCCTGAGCCTCGTCGAGAACGATGCGCAAGAACATCACGCTGTGTAGGGGACCCCTCTGAGTATTGAAGACCTCTTTCCACCAATCTATCTTCTGCTGGACGGTCTGACATTCGATTGGCGGTTCGTTCTTCGGATAAGACTTCATGACCTCGGTGTAGGTAGTGAGCACGACGTCGTGCACTAATAAGATCTGATTGGCATCAGTCGAGTCAACGCGCGTACCGGCGCCGTAACGCATAATTTTCATTGAGACTTTGGATGCATCGGTATGCAACTCGATTTCGTTCTTCCATTGAGTCAAGAGCGCAGGGCTGGCAACAAGTAGAGTTGTCTTGGGACCCTTGTGATGTTTAGGTGGCCGGCCATTTACCATGTTCGCTATAAGAGTCAGTCATGTCCGAGGAAGTCTTTTCAATTCACTTACCCAGCATCATGAGGGTCTTGCCAAGGCCCATCTGGTCAGCCATCAAACCGCCTCTTGGCTCTTCTGCTGCGTTCTCTCGACGACGCATGAAGGCGGTGCCTTGCAACTGGTAGGACTTGAGCGAGGTGCTCATGCCTCTGACTCGCCAAAGGCCTCCATCTGCCTTGACATGGGCTTTGCCATCAAAGTCTTTTGTTGCGGCTAGTAGGGCATTCATATCGGTCTTGGCTTTCTTCTTGTCGTCGAGCGGTACGCTAGCGATGAGCTCTTTCAATGCATCTGCCTTGACTCTCGATCTGAATGTAGGCTGCTCGGCTGCATTTACGCCAGCTTGTTGCAGGAAGACGTTGGCGTCGAAAAGAGAAGTTGTCTGTTTGACTGCATGGTCCACAAGTTTCCTTTCTGCGATCTTACCAGTACGGCTCTTGGTGTGCTTTTTAGGGCCAGGCTTCGGCTTCGTGAGTCTGCCTGTCGGCTTTCCTTTGGAACCTTTACCGCGATCAGTGGGCGCTGAAGCCTGCATAATATCATCCGCTACATCTCCCTTCCTCTTCCTCTTTCGCGGTAGATCGCCTTCAGCCTCAAGAGCGACTCGCATACTCTGAAGCTCAGCGTCCTGCATCGTCAATTGTTTGCCCTCTTTCGTCGGCATCGGTCGGCGACGCTTGCGGGATTCGGAGTTCTCAAAGTCGAAACCGTGGTCAGAATCCTCTTGCTCGTTGTTTGTTGTGAGGCAAAACCCCGGGAACAGTTCTGGTTCATCTTCGTTCTCCTCTCGTGCTTTCTCAATATCACGAGCTCGCTTCCTCTTCCTAGCCATCTCAGCACCCTTGATCTTCAGCCACTCAACATCTTGCCTAAAAGAGAGAGTACCATTCTTCGTCTTAATATCATCATAATGGCGTTTCTGCTTCTCGTACTCTCTAGTTGCTTGCTCGTCTGCAGGATCATCCTGGTTGATAGCTGAAACTGCGGTAGATGAGGATTGCCCTGGCATGACGGCTTCAAGGTATGCCTCGTTATCAAGGCTGGCATTGCTCTGGTGTGTCGAAGTCTGCCTGCTGGCAATGAGCTTCTGTTGCCTCCTTCTGTTCTGCATGCTGGCAATCTTGTTGAAGATTGAGCGATTGGGCGCAACCTGACGAGCTGGTGTAGAGAGTGGTGGAGGGGCCATAGGCACGATGGAGTATTGTTGAGGTGCGATGATTGTGGGTGAAGGACTGTTCTCCGAGATGAAAAGTGAGGTAGAGTCGTTGCCATCGATCTGTGGCGCTTGTTGAAAGGTATCGTGCATGGTACTATCTGCGGCCACGTGTTGCTCAACTGAGGCAACGAGTGTGTCTTGATTGTGATTAAGAAATTCTTGTTCGATAATCTCTTCATTGTCATGGTCATCGATGCCCTCGGTATCTGGAACCAGGGGTTGGGTGCCGATCATGTCGTGCATATGATGAGGCTCAACCATGATGGCTTGACGTAGTATTTGCAGGCCAGGTACAGGTCGAAGTAGGCTCGACAGACAGACAAAGGGAAGAAGACGAGTGCCATGTAGGAAGGATGGAGGCGCAGCAGAAAGTGAGGCTTATATAAAAAGTAGCAGCATTGTCCATGGAGCGGTGAGGCCAGGTGAGAGAGAAGCGCAGCAGAATCTGAACAGCCAGACTGGGGGTGAGAGAGAGAGAGAGAGGCTCCCAGCAGGAACTCGGTATAAGCCTCCCGCGCGAGCACCTGCCGTTGGCGTATCGAAGTCAAGCTGAGCGAGAGTTCAAAAGGTCTGGAATCCAAAAAAAACCACATCTCCAACGTACGCATCACGTTGAGAAACTCCTGGTAACACTCAAAAAAGAGTCGAGATGGTAGGTGAAGTAGGACCTTGTAGGCGGCGAACCTAATCGAGATTTTTCGAGACTTTTGCGCAGGTCAGCTTACGTGTAAGCACACGTGAACCCAAGGCTACGCACCAGCTGTAGATAAGGGTGACGTTTGGAAGACTGAAGAGGGATACAACGTACCTGAGCAACGCAGACTATCCCCACATCAGCAATCGCTCTTATCCTTTATACGCAACATCCATAGTCGTCACTCAATTCCAACCCGCTCATTTCAGCAAAGGGACCGAGATTGGAAATTATCGGTTGTATTACTATTGTCGCAAGGTACTACAATAGACCTGATATACATTTGGGTATCGTAACAAATTTCAAGGAAAAGACAGCAGTCGCACCATGTACTCCCATGGAGCCTAGACTCCCAAAGCACCACCTCTTTTCTGAAGAGACCCTAAAAATATGTACATGAAGAAAGGGAAGAGTAAAAAGAGAGTGCGAGAGCTTGTGTGACTAAGGCTCTAGCACTGATTCTCCTCAATGTTGGGGTAGAACCAGGCAGCCAGCGCGATGATGATGTAACTTGCCATGAGCAAAATGCCTTCGAGCCAATCTGCGTGACGTTAGTAGAGTACGTGGATGAGGAAGCCATGAGTGAGAACTTACGTGACTTGCCGTCCTGAATAAGGTAGTTGACAAGCAATACCGAGACGAACAGTGTGGCGATTTGGAAGGTGTCAAAGTAAAGAGTCATGCAATCCTTGCCCAGAATCCAACCCAAGATGACAATGAGCGGGAAGACGAGAAGGGCAATCTGCATACTGGAGCCTACAGCGACACCGATGGACAGGTCCATCTTGTCCTTGATAGCGACAGTGACGGCAGTGGCGTGCTCGGCAGCGTTACCGACAATAGGGAGCAAGATCAAACCAACGAATGTGGTAGAAACGCCGCCGGTAGCAGTGAGACCATCAATACTGGAAACCATGAATTCTGAGCAGAAAGCAACGAAAGTAGTGGAGATTGCGAGAGTGATAAGGGCACCGACAACAGAAAGCGACGGCGTTTCGAACTCGTCTTCTTCCTCATCGTCGTCTGAGCCGTCAGGGTTCTTGAAGAGTGACTTCATGTTGACTCCGCCTCCAGAAGCTGCGGCAGTACCAGCGCCAATGGCTGCAATGCCGCGCGATGCATCGCCCTCTTCCTTCTTGCCAGACTTGCGCTTGGGAACCTTTTGGCTGGGCTCGTTGTACATGGCAGCGTGGGTCTTCAGCTGGAAGCCAAGGTAGCAAGCATAGACTAGGAGGAGGATAACGGCTGTTCCGTGAGACAGTTCCTGGTTCCTGACGGCATCTGCAGCACCATTTTGCGCCACCGAGTCGTCTTCGGCGATGGTGTTGTGGAAGACAGTTGGGATGATAAGCGATGCGATACAAAGAGCAAGCAGCGACGCCGCCGTCTGTGCGACCGTGACGTTGAAGAACTGTTCCAGACGGTTTATTCCTCCTAGGAAGAATGACATACCCAAAACCAACAGCAAATTCGACAACATGCTGCCAATGAGCGACGTCTTGACGATGGTGATCTCGTCCTTGAGTAGGGCTTGGACGGAGACGATCAATTCGACAGCGTTACCAAAGGTAGCGTTCAACAATCCTCCAAGAGTTTCACCAACTCGGATAGCTAGCTCTTCCGTTGCGTTACTCAGCATGGCTGCGAGCGGGATGATGGCGATGAAGTTGATGATGAAGACCGGAACGGGCTTCAGACCGGCATAGAAGACAGCGAAACCGACGGGTACCATGATGAGGAGGACGTTGATCCAAGCACCAAAAAGAACAAACTTGATCTGTGCGCCGACCGGAATCTTCCTCTTGAACGCCTTTTTCTTGCGTTCCTCCAACGAAAGTTCATCAGCCTCTGGATGCTCGGCCTCGGCAGTTTCGGAATCCTGGAGGTCTTTGCGGAAGATGCCCTTGAACTTGGCCCGTCGGGTGGGACCAGCATTGCTCTCTTGGCTGGAAAGCGCGATTGTGCTGTCGTTGGATGCCTTGTGTGCGCCATTCCTTGCAGAGGCCATGTCCTTCTCATGTATTGAATCTGGAATGGTCGTTGATGTGCTGCCGTATGTTGGCGAAGATGTGGAGGGTTCGGTGTTGTGGTGACTGGGCACGCCGAACTCGTTGCCTGCTTCCCTGCTCTCTAGCCGTCTTTGTTCCTCGATGGCAGGAGTAGCATGTGTTTCCGACCGCGTCCTGTGTACTGCGTTCTCTTCATCTAGATTAATGTCTCGCGACCGTTGTCGGGCGAACGGGTTGTAGTTGGCTGCGCCATTGCCCCCATGTTGCGATGCGACGCGATGCGCCTGCCTTCGTACGGTATCTAGGTTCATCGTTAGACGGGACTTGGTGTTTGACAGGAGAGGTTGAGTTGTTGAGTGAGCAAGACGTGACGTGATCTCAATGCCTCGGAGATGTGGATCCACTTACGCATTGATCTACTTTGGCGGCAGCTGGGCCGTCTTTTTTCCACTTGGTAGAGGGTGGAGATTTAGTCCAATCGAGGGTCGCACTCTAGTGTGGCTTTGGGGAGTGGCTGGAGCCAAGGGCGTTGAAATGGAGGCCAACAGTTGTGTACCTGAGGCGACGGGTGAGGGACAGAGGCAAGATGGTGCTCGCAGTTGGGGTCGGGGAGATTGTGGGTGATGGGATGCTGTGTGGAAGAAGGACCGGTGAAATAAACGAAGAAAGGGAGAAGGGGCGCCAGGGTAATTAAACCTGTTGGCAGGAGGCCAGCGCACGAACAGTCGTCAGTGGTTGTGGCTGTTGAGCACTTCGCACGAATGAGAGACGCATCGAATGCTTCAGCCACAGGCGAAGGGGACGACTAGCAACGGCTAATGGCGACTGTCGAGGGCTGTGTTCAGAGTAGCGCGCGCATCCAAACGCAAATCACTGCGTTCGGAGTCGAGCTGATTGCTCCACGGAAGAGCGATATGCGAAGCTTCACGTCATGATATCCAAGCCTTGTCGGGTAGAACCAAGATGCACTCAAGGCACTTGGCTAGGGGCTTGGGGCTAGATTTGGGGCGCAGAGGCGTCCTGGGCATGACGACACGCCGAGACCGCAGAACGCTTAATTGGTCGTCCCCGGCAATTACGAGCTGTGAATGCGACTGAGATATGGCTAATCATCTTGCCATGTACTACCATCGGCAGAGCTTGGGTTTGCAGCATGCGACCACACCACGGAGCCAAAGTAAGCTCCCGCTTGATTAGATGTCTGCATGCACTCGGTCATAGCGGAAACCCAGACAGACGCGGGAATAAGGCATCCTCTACCTGACTGCACAGCGCAACCACAAGATAGAGAATTATTTCTACAATATCCATCCATACCATAGGTGTAGAAATGTAATAGAATTTTTCTCAAAAAAATATCGTCGTACTACAAATGATTGTGGTTGTAACATTGCAAGGATGGAAACTTGTCCTTGCCTCATACAAGAGGTGTACAATTCTCCCCTTCAACCTAGTGCACACAACATGTTGTTGCTTGCTTATCTGCGCATGCGTACCGTTGCCCCCGTCGCACGGCTGGGACAAGAATGGCACGGCAATGGAGGTCGTGCCCCAGCCATTCTTGCTTTTCCCCACGTTCATTACCCAACTAGGCAAGTTGCGCAAAAGGTCATGGATGACGGCGGGCTCAGAGCAAAAGAAATGCCGGGGCCGTTGTCCGTAGCATTGGTGCGCAATCGCCGAGGGGAGTGCCGCGTCGACGTACGTGGCGGCACGCCGCAACAAATCTGATCCTTGGCGCAACATTTCCAATGCAAGTCGTCCATCGTCCAAGTCATGGTTGAAAGTCTCACTTTGAGTACGTCTGCCATTGTTCCTGCAGTCATAGTACCTATGCAGCCCGTACCATGACGTATGGGCTGAGGCTTGGACGACGCATGCACGATCAAGAAGCTCGTCGCATGTTCAACGCTCGTAACACATGCTTCAATCACATTGTCAGCTTTGGTAATGCCTAGTGTACACCCAGTGTTCCTTTGCCACGCGAAATATCGATAACCATCGCCCTTGAACGCCATGCTGCTGCTCCAGCCCTTCCTGTGCGCCAGCTGCTACATACAACACTACTTTGTTGCTCCCTCCTCTTGAGACTGAGGTGTCCAACATCATCAATCTACGGGCCCTGCACCTTGTTGTCTCCCTTGATTACGTCCGCATAGGTCGGTGGCGGCCCTTCAGGCTGGCTTGAGCTACCCTCGCCGCCTTGCGGTGCAGGAACAGTCGCAGGCGAAGTGCCCTTGGCGGCCTTGTGTCCCTTTGGCTGCGCAAAGCTGTTTGTCACGCCGCTCTGCTGTCCAGGGAACTGTCCGTTGCTTGGTTGGCTACCCACAGTGCCGTAGTTCGCCTGTCGTCCAGCCGGTTGCTCATGGGTGATGACATAGTATGTAGTTCGGCCGTCGCTAGTTGTGCCGTTCTCGCGATCGGGTACTTGCTGGTATGCGTCGTACGGGTCCGGATTCTGCAGGATCACGTACCAGGCGTGCAGGAGGCCTGGCAGGAAACCGAGACAGCAGAGGGCGAGGTTTATGAGAGAGTCGCCGCTGCAGAGCCCCTTCTTGACCCAGACGCCTACGGGTGGAAACTAGGCAACGTGTCAGTACTTGGAGCTGTGGGTCGCACATGAACGGCTGGCGCCTGCCACAGCGGTTGGTTGGGAGGGGGGGCGTCAACGTACCAGGACGCTCAGGAGCATCAGAAAGCAGTCGGAGCCGCACATGATGGATACGATGTACAAAGTGAGTTCCTGAGATGGTCGAAGCGCTGTAGGTCCAAGGTTGTAGTTGTTATGCTGGTGTGGGTGTGTCGCCTGAGCAAGAGGTACCAGTCGCTTGACCTGATGACGCACCTTGTGGCTGAGCTGTGGCGCGTGCAGCCGAGGAACATGGAACACGAAATACGAAATACGAAATACCGAACATCGCGCCAACATCCGTCCTGGTCAACGTACAGAGACGTGTGCGGTTTGAAATCTTTCTAGGTCATTCTTTAGCCCCTGATAACGTCTTGATCAAGTGGCGAGCTCGTGCAATTCATCTGTCAGTTCCAGAGCACAGCTTTACATCATTTCCATTGCGCATGAGAGCATCAAACCTCGTGTAACTTCATGTCTATTATCATGTTACATACATTTACATATGACTCACCTGCTACGAATGCCTTCTTTTCCACACAGAGAAGAGCAGGTTTCAATACACTCTACGTTCCAAACCAGGAAACCATGGCTCGTAAACTAGCATACAAACCCTACGGCGAATGTTGTATCGAACATGTCTATCGAAACCGCTTCAAACTCAGCATTCGCTGAACAACGGGCGAGCATTTACAGATGTCTACGAGGTTGCCAGAGCGGAATAGGTCCTGACGCTGGTGCCGCTCCATTTTAAGCGGCTAGCATCCAACAAGATGCAGACAAGCAGATACTTACTGCGTGCACGACTATACAAATTTGCTAGACCGTGTAGTCAAAATACGATCTGTAATAGAAAAATGAGAGAAAAGAAAACATGGCCAAGCGACAGAGAGACAAGGTTTGAAGTCATAAGTACCAAGCGTGGTGGGAGATGAACAACGGACGCGGCGACGATATGAGGGAAACAAAGGTTTCGAGGCGAATCAATGCGCCAACTGGGGGACGGTCAAGGCCGAATGAGATTAATATAGATATCGGTGAAGATGACGAGAACGCAGTACGTCTGGAACAGACAATGAAGAGAAAAGGACATGATGTGCAGTCTATCAAATGAACACAGAGCATTGAACGAAGCTCTACCCATAAGACACCCATCCGGACAGACTCATGAAAGCGTATTTTGAGACAGAAAATGAGGCCACATTCTTTTTGCGCCTCTCATGTAAGAATGTAATCGCAAGACAACAGATGATGGGGTTTAAAACTTCGCAACATATGGATATGCTGACATGAATGCATGCCCCGGACTCGTGGGGGGCTCGCTGGCTGAGGTTAAGATGGTGGGGGAGCGCGTTCCAAGTCGGCGGATCGGAAGTCGCAATGATGAATACTCTCATGTCCAGAGTACGAAGCAAAGGGAGCAGCAGATGTGTTGACGTACTGTTTAGCCTTTCAACGGCGACTGTGCCTAGTAAGAACCTGCAGGGTGATGGAAGTACATCGAAGGGAAAGAGACAAGCCTTACCTATATGCGGCGTCAACCTGGGAGCGCCTCTTCCGTTTGCTGTGGTCTTCTTGCTGCCGCAAACGCTCTTGCTCTGCATCCTCATAGCTCCGCTTCCGAGAGAAGGAGCTGTCGCCTCGATCGAGTGACGGTGCAGCTGGCGTGTCCTGCTGTGTTCCGCTGCTGGGATTTTCAGGTTCAAAGTCAGACCCCGCCATTGTACGGTTGCTTCCTTCGGAGAGCGCCGGACTGCCCCTAGAGCCATCAAGGCCATGGCTACTACGCTGAGGTGCGTTCCAAGGATCGTAGCGCTGTTCTTCAGGAGGTGGCGGTGGTGGAGGTGGTCTGGAGTTGGCGGATGAGGACATGGAACCATAGGCTCGAGGAGGCGGAGGTCCATACCCATTGTTACGGTGCCCTGCAAACGATTGCGCACGTTGTGGTGGAAGAACAGGCTCAGTGGTTTTTGCGGAAGAAGGGGCCAACGATGGCTTCCCTGGGAGCGATGCCGGGGGCTTCGCATCAGAGGTTGATAACGGTAATGAGATGGGCTCGTTTGATGGTGGTTTTGGAGTCCCGGTCACGCCCAACTTAGCAAGAATGTCTTCCTGGCTTAGCTGTTGAGGAGGAGTTGTTTCAGATTTCATGACAGTGGGCTTTGTGGCTCCGTTGTTAGTAGCGAGTGCTTGCTCAAGATTATCCATAATGTCCCACGTAGCGTCGCGCATCTCTAGGTCCTCATCTTGTCGTGCATCCTCGTATAATTCGTCTGGACGGTCTCGCTGCGCAATACAGTCCTCTAATGAGACCAGATTTGATCGCATCTCCTCGTCTGTGAACTCGACAAAGACTGGGTCGTCCTTGAGTGTCTCCCATTCATCCGTCTGTCTAACGTTCAAGAAAGCCTCATGCGAGTTGTCAGCTGTGAAGTACATGGACACTGAGTCTCCGTTGTCCAGTTTTTCTGGCGTGGGTTTCAGAGCTTCTGCTTCGGCCTCGGCGAAGGTTGAGGGTAATGCACGTGTCACCTGCTTTGCGGGGTGCCATATAATGACTCCGAGACTCAACGCCGGATCCACAGGTTCATTGCTCTTGGGCCATATCGCACCGTCAAAGTCGAAATCCCAATCGTCCCAGGCAAGGTACAGTTGTGGCTTCTCGCTCGAACTTCCCTCACTTACGGCACTGGTTGACTGGCTGGATGGCGCAAGGGGATGAGCTGTATTGAGATGAACAGTCGCTTGAGTTGGCGTGGCGTGAGGATCTGGCGCAGGGTGAGCATCGTGGGGTAGTCCGTTGATTGAGTTGTATGGGTTCTGCTGATGCGGTGCTTGTGACCACGCTGGTATGTGGCCATAAGCCTGCTGGTTTGGATTAGCAGCTTGATGCTGAGGCTGATAGCCTTGATGGTGGCTCTGAGGTGGTGCATAGGGCTGCGCAGGAGGTTGATTCGGAGGCTGCGAGTAGCTTGGGTTTGACGGATAACCTGGTTGCGTCCATTGATAGTTAGATTGTGCTTGTGGATACGATGGCTGTGGATAGTTGGACACTTGGGGCGGCGGCTGACTATAACTTTGAGTAGAATAGTTCTGGTGCACAGCAGGAGCAGTGTAACCTTGCTGTGGGTAAGTTCCAGGTGCTGCTTGTGCCTGTGAAAACGCTGGCTGCGGCAGAGGGTACTGATTGGGAAATTGATTGGAGCCAAAAGGACCCTGAGGCTGCGCCGGTCCACGGTAGCCTGGGGGAGGAGGATACCGGGTGATTATGGGGTTTCCCTTTTTCTTTGGCGGCCTATGCATGTGTCAGGAGATAACTTCATGGAGCCACAAACTGTAAATTCGTAGTTTTGCAAGATACAAGCTGAGAGTCTGTGGTAGGATAGAGGTGACCTACTGAACATGGGGAGCCCGGTGGGGTGGGCCGGCTGGCGGGTAATTTGCTCCTGGCTGATACTGTCCGTAGCCTGGCTGCTGTCCTGGCTGCTGTCCGTATTGGTAGGGTGGCTGCTGACCATATGGTTGGCCGTTGGCATATGATTGTTGCTGGAAAGGTGTCGCACTCGCCACAGGCCCGCTCCACGACATGCCACCTAAAGCAATTTACTTGTTGCGATGCACAATACGAGCAAGACAATCAAGATTGGACAAGCACTAATCCAAGCTGATGGATTGCTCGGAAGTGGTGATGTAGGTTGAACTCGATGTGGACAAGAGATCTCGAGGTGCGAGCCGGCGAGGTGCGCGTCTCAAAATTTGGTCTGGTCGAGCGCACGAGCCAGGACAAAAGAGAAGCCCAAGCTCATAGAAGGGTCTTCAACGCAGTATGCCCTGGTAACGCGTGAGAGTTGACTGTGTGGGGGCGAGACTATGACGTTGGGAACGACGGAATTGAGTTGACGGGAAGAGTGAAACAAGCCAGGCTGATGTGAGGAAAACCCTTGGGAGTTGCTATTGAGAGCACAACAGGATGCAGATGACGAATTGAGACGGATGCAGCGAAATATCCTCAGGAAATAAGGATCAAAGCAGACGCAGCAAGAGAAGAGACGTGAGGGGCAAAGATTTCGAGTGCTTCACCTATATGTGAAGTCTGACAAACGGACGTCGCGTTGAAATGAAGTCTGGAGCGTACCATAGTAGTCACGTTTTGCGCTCGGGCCAAGACCGGCGCGGGATGCTGCCGCAATTCAGACCGAGCACACATTGCCCCCCATTCCCATGTTGCTCGCGTTTGCGCCATCGCCCGTAGCCCGACCGTCGATGCGCCCCCGAGGATGATTGTACGGTATAGACATCTGTTAGCGACCAGTATAGACTCAATACCCTGAGCTGCGCCGCGGATGCTCCCACGCCCACGCCCACGCCACAAACACCATCATGCCCGGTCTACCGTGTACGTCAGTCGTCGACGCCGCCTGCGCATTGTGTACATGGCTGTGCTGACACCTTGGCAGCTTCCGTAGACCTTGATGAATGCATATCGCGCCTGTCCAAGAAGGAACTACTCGCCGAGTCGGTAGTCGAGGCAATATGCGCAAAGACGAAGGAGCTGCTCATGAAGGAGAGCAACGTGGTGCACATCAGAGCGCCCGTTACTGTCGTGGGTGATATCCACGGGCAGTTCTTCGATATGATGGAGATATTCAAGATTGGCGGACCATGTCCTGACACCAACTACCTCTTCCTGGGTATGTTCTGCTTCATTGGCAGCGTGTGGCACGCGGCCTTGATTCACGACGCTGACAGTACTAGGCGACTACGTCGATCGTGGTCTTTTCTCCGTCGAAACCATATCACTCCTCGTCTGTTTGAAGCTCCGCTATCCGCATCGAGTCCACCTCATACGCGGCAACCACGAATCTCGCGGAGTCACCCAGTCGTACGGCTTCTACACCGAATGCTCGCGGAAGTACGGCAATGCAAACGTATGGCACTATTTCACCGACATGTTCGACTTCCTCACGCTATCCGTCGTCATTAACGACCAGATCTTCTGCGTACACGGCGGCCTGTCACCGTCGATTCACTCCATCGACCAAATCAAAATCATAGACCGTTTCCGAGAAATACCTCACGAGGGACCTATGGCGGACCTGGTTTGGAGCGACCCCGATCCTGAACGGGACGAGTTCTCGCTCAGCCCGAGGGGTGCAGGCTATACATTTGGAGCACAAGTAGTCAAAAAGTTCCTGGAAGTCAACTCCATGTCGCATATCCTACGCGCGCACCAGCTATGTCAAGAAGGGTACCAAGTCCTCTATGATGACAGACTTAGTACGGTTTGGAGTGCACCCAACTACTGCTATCGGTGCGGCAACATGGCGAGTGTACTGGAGGTCAGCGACACTGGCGAACGCTTCTTCAACGTCTTCGACGCGAGTCCTGATAACGATGTCCACCGAGCAGAGCAGCAGCAACAGCAAGGAAAGGAGGTCACGACGGAGTACTTCCTATGATACCCAACAAACATGGCGATGCATTACTGGTTCGGTGCGAACCTGCATTTATCGGCGTTGGTAAGAGGCACGGCGTTCGGACAAGAACATGTTGGTTGTAGACAATTGAGCGTGAAATCGAATCATATAATGAAGATCGTTCGCAATTTTAGCCAGCTCGCCGTAACATGCATAATTCGTGATGTGCGCTTCTGTATCAGCACCCCAGATACTTCGTCTCGATCCATCGCGCCTCTTCATCGTTACCCAGTCTTGCAACCACGATCCTGATATCTGTAAATACGCTCAACACCCTGTTGAGACCAACACGACCTGCGGTATACGTCACGAAGACGATCTTATTCTCGGGCACGCCATGGTCGACCAGTACCCTGACCGCCATCAGCGCGGCCGCACCTGTGGAGAATTGCGGATCCAGAACCAAGACGAGCCCATGCTCGGCAATATTCGCAGGAAGGGCTCGGTAATGCAACTCTGGCTCCCCAGTCCTGAAGTTTGTTTGAATTAAAACTCTGCCGGTCCTGCAGTCTGGGATTGTCCGTCGAAGGCCGGTCTCGAATGCACTTCCACCGCGTAGTACCACGACTGCACTGACTTCCGCAACCTTCTTGAGCCCCTGGTACTTGTAGTCCTGGGGTGTAGTGACCTCGTGTGGCGCGAATGGCAAGAAATCCGCAGCGGTTTCTACCAAAAGCGCCACCATGCGGTCAAAGTAGAACACAAAGTCTTCTCTCGATGTGCTTGGGTTCAGCAACAGGGTGTGCATTCCCTTGACCTGGTTCGTCTGCTTCAGCACGATAGCATTCCCGCTCAAGGGACTGTCTTCCGCGATCCTGCCCAGTCGTCTTAGCTCCGTCTGATGTTGTATGCTCTTACTCTCTAGCGTCTGCCGAACCTGATTGCTCACCATGGTGATTGCGACCTTGTTCTCGATACCTCTTGGAATTATCAGATCGGCAATCTCCCTTTGTGGCGCAACATATTTGTAGAAGTTGGGCTTTACAAAGGAGAACCATTGTTTGATGCATCCTTCGATGTCGCGGCCACGTTCTTTTACGTCCCGTACGAGACGTCGTGAGAGACACAGGTCGGCATCGGCTTCCGCAAAAATCTTGAGATCTAACAGATCAAGCACGCGTTGATCGTGTAGAGCGAATATTCCTTCCAGAATTATAACATGCGGAGAGTAGATCGTTGTCGTCTTGGAGAGGCGGGCGTGCTTCTGGAAGGAGTATATGGGTACTTCGGCCACCTTGCCGTTCTTGATGTCTTTCAAGCGCTCGACCAGAATGTCGAAATCTATAGCGTCTGGCGAATCGAAGTCAAACTCGTTCCGGAAAGCCGCTGCAGACTGCTCTGGTGTCAAGGGCTTGTAGAACGAATCCTACACGCAGTGGTCCTTAGCTGATTGAAGCACGTGACCCACTGTGCGAGACTGGTACGAACCATAGACAGGATGACAACCCATGGCAAGTTCAGAGATGCCACGATAGCCATTGCCAAAGACGTCTTCCCAGATCCCGAGCTGCCAGCTACACCAATAATGCTCGCGTTGCCCCATGGCGGTTCGTAGTGCGTTCTGCGGCCGGCCGAGGCCATGTTTGTGATGTCTTTTGTTTTCCAAGTGAGGCCGTACTTCTGCTACCTCATGTTCTACCAAATCGCACCTCTCGTAGCAAGATTGAAAGATATCGAGCGTATGCAGGGTTCCAGCACAATCGGGTTTGTGCAGCGGGCGGCTCTGTACTTAGTGCCAAGCTTACATAAGGTGACCCACACGCACTAGCGTCGCCAAGCTCGCAAGCTCAGTCTTTCTCTTCCACGAACCTGAACTCACAAACTTTCTCTCACCACGCACCAAACTTTGCCTGATTGCCAGCACCCTCGACCAACGGTCGGGCAGCTCTATCTTTCGCTGATGGACGTCGGCTGAGGCTTGCTGAGCGCCTCGCTTCACCATGGTAAGCTCCAATGCACTGCTGTCGCAACTCTCCCCACCCTCTAACAATCATGCAGAGCTCATCCACTGTATCTGTGTCGGCGGCTACGCCAACGCAGCATCCTTTCCAGAGGAAGATTGATGACATCAAGCCGTCTAAAACGTAAGTTGCTACCTTTGTGCGTCGCTGCAGCTACTGCCCTCACATGATGATTTCAAAATAAGTTGGGAATCTCTCCGAAACAACGTGTGGAGAACATGTTAACTTGTATCTCTGATCTTGCAGTAGCTGCTTTCTTGCGCACTACGCTGTCTACCATTAGATCACAAAATTAATGACTTGGTTGCAGGGATATCAACTTCGTCATCATGGACTACCTGGTTAGCGAAGGCTATCCTAGAGCTGCTGAAAGGTTTGCCAAGGAAGCAAACATCCAGCTGCCTCTTGACGAGGAGTCCATCCAGTCCCGCGTAGAAATACGTCGGTCTATTCATGCTGGCGATATTGATGCCGCCATCACTAAGATCAACGATCTGAACCCTCAGGTACGCATTTTCTGCTCGCTCGTTTCCTATCTTGCAGGATTATATCCAGTTTCATGCACCACGCAGAATCTCTTTGATGATAATCAAACCTTCAGTCCTCAGTATGATTGCAAGCAACTTTATTCACTCATATCGCATACCTTTCTGCGGGCTTTGCTAATTGTTGAATTAGATCTTAGATACAGACTCATCGTTGCACTTTGCACTGTTGCGGCTGCAGCTCATCGAGCTTATTCGTGCATGCACATCTTCTTCCACCTCCGACATCACACCTGCGCTCAACTTCGCTTCGTCTCAGCTTGCTCCCCGCGCAGCTACGAACAAAGACTTCTTGAGGGATCTCGAGCTTACCATGTCGCTGCTCATCTTTCTTCCTGCCGCCCCTGGGACATTACAGAAGGAGCTCAACGAGCTACTTGAACCTTCGCTTCGTCGCAACGTTGCGAGCAAGGTCAACGAGGCAATCCTCATCAGTATGGGAGCTCACGGAGAATCCCGTATGAGAAGTCTGGTGCGCCTACGACACTGGGCCGAGACAAAGGCCCGAGCTGCCCAAAAGGACATTCCTCCCGCATTACCTCTTGGCCTGCAGGACATGGATGAGCGCCCAGCTAATGGGAACGGCGAGGCTGTCGACGTTATGGTGCAGTAGAGACGTGCCCGCCTTGGGCGTCCGCATCTTACTGAACTACATGCGCATCTTAACTGGTGCTGCAATGTTTCTGATGATCAAATGCTTTGAAGCCTCTGATTTGGCCATCATACCATAATGAACTTTTATGAGGCTCTTGCCTTTATACCCCGGCTTTCCTGTGTAATGCCATTGACTGTGCATTGTTCTGTGTAGAGGTTCAATCTGCCTCCCTGATGAGATGTTGGGCGTTGGTAAAGTGAGGTGATCGTTTTGTAGCTCGAGCCGAGTCCATGGTACATAGCGTAGCTACGACCGAGGGCCGCAATAGGCCTGGGCTTCCAGGTCACCAGTCATCACATCGCGCCCTGGCATGTAGGCCCGGAGGAAGTCATAGAGGTACTCATTGTATGCAACAGGGTTCTCAAGAAGCCGTGTGTATAAGGGGGTCTTCTACTCCAATGCTGTCAGCACTTCCGAATCTTTCCCATACTGTCGACAGCAAGATACGTGTCTACGGACCTTGGAACTCCGGTGCTTTTTGCACCAGATCTTCACCCCCGCACTTTTTGTTGTTTAAGACAAGCGACCAATACTTTTTCAACCGCCTTGGGTCTCGCTCGGAGCTTGTGTTTCTGAGCTCAGGAAAGCCATCATCAACCGTCCCTTGCTCCGTAACCTCCGGCTACTTTCGATAGACGACAGCGAGCCACTGTTCGCAAACTACCCCGCCATTGCGGACGCGCTACAACCAGGCTTTGCGGAAATCACAACCCCCGCATGGTACAACGGGAGCCGCGTGGAGTGGAGTCGTCTGGATGCAATGCTGGAGATCCTTTATTGGCCAACCAGCTTTCTCGACTTCCCTTAATTGGGAGATGTAAATGCACGGCTACATGTGGCTGGACAAGCTCACGCAGAAGACCTCGGAATAGCGTTCAAGTTTGCGCTCGACCGACCCGGTCGGCAGAATTCGTCGACTCGAATGTGCACGTATGCGGATTTGCTTCTCACATGAGCTGTTGATCGATGCCGGTGGAGAGACCAGATGGAGAAGATGCGCGGTTGAACCGAACAGTAGCCGAGCCTGGAGCAGGACGCTACCATTATCACCCGTGCCTTCAGTCAACATGTCATTGCAACAAGAATAGATTTCCGCCTTGGTATCTTTGCGGCAGCGGCCGTGGACGATGAGTGCTGAGCAACATGTATCAGGAGATATCCTGTCGAAAGAAGCTAGTTGCTTGGCGCCGACCCCGCCTAGACGACACACCCTCCAAGTCACCCCTCACACCATAGCAAACGAGAGTTTGTATCGAACCATGATCCTTGGGCTGATTCACAAGCGCGAGAATCAGGCCACTTCCACTTTTCTCTTTTCGGCTTTAGTTTTCGCCTTACCACTGAAACTCCGCGCTCACGCTATGGTCGATGCCACCCAGCCGGTGCATGACGATCTGACCACCATCCAATCCTACTACACGTGCCCCTCTAAGGGTCCACTGTACATGTGTACTTTGTAAGCATCGGCCAATGGACATGGTTCATCCGCGATCTCCCAACTCCGGCATGTTGAGCAGGAGACCTTGCTTGGCCATGGATGAACGGACGTAGTGCCTGTAGCTTCCTGTAAGGAGGCACGGATACACTCAGACCCTGGTGAACTCACAGGTTTGTTCCCGGGTGGGGTCAACTTTCCGAGCTTCTCTGTGCCGCAACACCAAGTATATAAGCCGCATACCTCCTGCACGATTGAACTCATATACCATCAATCACACTATCGATCTACTACAATAAACACTTCAGCAACTCTTCAGCATATATCACCCACGATCAACATGAGCGAAATTCCCAAGGAGCAGTGGGCGCAGGTCATTCAGAAGACCGGCGGACCCGTCGAGTACAAGAAGATTCCCGTCCAGAAACCCGGCCCTGATGAGGTTCTCGTCAACATCAAGTACAGTGGTGTGTGTCACACTGACCTTCACGCTGTGAATGGTGACTGGCCATTGGTGAGCATCTTCCGTTTTGCGAATCATGACAGATTCTGACGGTTCCTAGGCTACGAAGCTGCCTCTTGTCGGCGGTCACGAAGGTGCCGGTATCGTAGTCGCACGCGGTGACCTTGTCACAGATGTAGAGATTGGCGACTATGCTGGTAAGTCACTGTTCCAAAGCAAGACCTGCATATCTTGGAGCTACCTCCAAAAGATATATATCCGAGCACTGCTAACTCATTGCCAGGTGTCAAATGGCTAAACGGTTCCTGCTTGGCTTGTGATTTTTGTCAGCAAGCTGATGAGCCCCTTTGCCCGAAGCCTCTCCTTTCCGGATACACTGTCGACGGCACGTTCCAAGAATACTGCATCGCCAAAGCTGCCCATGTCGCACGCATTCCCAAGGAGTGCAATCTCGCCGCCATTGCCCCAGTTCTGTGTGCCGGTATCACTGTCTACAAGGGCCTGAAAGAATCAGGCGTCAAGCCCGGTCAATTCGCTGCCATTGTTGGTGCTGGTGGTGGTCTCGGCTCGCTTGCCTGCCAGTATGCAAAGGCAATGGGTGTACGAACAATTGCCATCGACACAGGTGACGAGAAGAAGAAGATGTGCATGGGAGAGCTCGGTGCCGAGGCTTTTGTCGATTTCGCTACGAGCAAGAACCTCGTCGCCGACGTACAAAAGGCTACACCGGATGGCCTTGGCCCCCATGTTGTCATTCTTGTCGCCGTCAACGAGAAGCCCTTCCAGCAAGCCGCCGAGTACGTCCGCCCGCGCGGCACAGTCATCTGCATTGGTCTCCCCGCCGGCGCCTACCTGAGGGCACCCGTTTTCGAGACTGTCATCAAGATGATCAGGATCCAAGGTTCATATGTTGGTAACCGCAAAGACAGCTCAGAGGCTATTGAGTTCTTCCGCCGTGGCTTAATCAAGGCTCCGTACAAGGTCGTTGGCCTATCCGAACTTCAGATGGTCTATGACAAGATGCACGAGGGTGCCGTCGTTGGACGCTATGTCCTCGATACATCGAAGTAGGGGGTTAATGACAAGACAGATGAGGAACAAATGTAACGAATATAGCGGGATCTTATCCGATTGAACAATATCTAATCGTACTTGTGCTTGTGATTCACACTCGGAGTATTTCCATATCATGTCACACATATTGCAGGTGGATGCATAGCATATGTTGAAGTGAATTTATCGCACCAATTACTAAGTAGATATAATCCCTGTGCCTCAATACTCGGCGGGTATCATTCCCGGTGCTCTGCTGTCTCCCACAAGGTGGCCTTCCCTTCCGAAACCCAGGACTTTTCTTCGGTCCTGACTCGTCCCATCCACATTAATCTTTTAACCTCACCAAATACTGCCCTTTGCTGAGTTTGCCCGACCTGCTCCACGAATCGTAACGCGAGACGGCCTGAAGTGACCAAGTGCTGAGAGCAAGGGCTACTGAGAGTTCGAGGCCAGCGCTGCTTCCCCAGCATCTGCCGTCTGAAGCGTGTAGCTACAGTAGGTATTCGCCCATGCTCTCCAAGAGATTATTCACCCGAGTTGCTACACTTGCGGCATCGCAGCTGCCACACTCAAAGGTACCGGCAGGTTGGGCCATTTTGATCTCGTTGCCCTGCATAAACTCGCCAAAATGGCGTGATAGTTTAACCTCCACTAGATGACTCTTCTTCAAACAACCCACTTGGTCTCACCATTACACGTACTATCCATATCAGTCACATACTGCTCGAGCCGGTCCGTCATCCACCCAGACTGAATCGAACCAGCAAACTGCGTGCCCTCTTGCCAGCTAACACATGTACTCGCCGCACTAGAATACTCTACACACCGCACCTTTGCACGCTTGCCGAGTACGACTTTGGCGGACGTTGAGCATTTCCCTGCGGCGTAGGAGAATTGGAGACAGGATGGCTTGGAGGCGCAGAGTAATCTGCATGCCTCAAAGGGGCCTGCGTCGTCGGCTTCCACGTCCATGGATAGGTTGTCCCAGTCGTTGGCTTGAGCATCGAGCTTGGGGAGTATGTGTTCTTTGAAGACATGGCGGTGGAGGAGTGGCGTCTTGCCGGTTTGCTGGCGGTTCTGCTCAAAGGCCCATAGGTTTTGTATGTCTGCTGGGCGCATGTGGTGGTAGGTGATTGGGGCATAACACCAAGGTGTTTTGTTGAGCTTCGTTACGTTGTGGTCGAGTGACGATACGGGATCGCCTTGGAAATGGGGAAAGGCCCCGAATAGGTCTACGTCGACGTCTTTGAGGGCTTTGGCTAGTACCATGTCGCCCGCCCAGCTCTTTACTGTCAAGTCGTCATATTCGTCGAGTTTGGCATTTCGTCGTTTGGTTACTTTGTGCATGGCAGCGGAGGATAGGACGAATCCTGATCCGCCGTGGGCGAACAGGGTTTGTTCAATGTACATGTGTTTTCCAATGTAGAATGGCTGATTGGGATCGAACTGGCTCAGGTACTCGACCATGTTCTGCCAAACCATATAAGTATCGGCTTCGATGAACACGAACCACTTTGCATTCGGACGGTACAGCAGCGCCTTGTCCACCATGGGGAGAAACTTGAAGCGATCGAGTTTCCACCAAGGATTATCCAGCGCGCCGCCTGGTCCACTTCCAAGGTGCGTCGTGTTCTTCAAGCCCTCTCGCCCGTGTGTCCGGAGATGGTCGTAGAGTTTGAACTCTGGCGCTGAAGCTTTGAGCTCGTCGCGGATTCCCTCCAAAACATCGTGGACCTGGTGGCCTTGGATCTCCTCGTCGAGGTCGGAGTAGACAATGTAGTCTGGGACGCAACGGAGTGTTGTTTCAAAGTGAACGGGCAACTTTTCTAGGGCTTCCGTGGCGCCTGTTCGAAGAACTACCAGCACGTCATTTGCGATTGGTGATTCCGGACATATCGGTGCTTCTGCGCCTTGTGAGATTGGCGTTGTGGGTAGTATTCGAGAAGTGGATGTATCGTTGGTGCCTTGCGAGCGGACGATAGTCCCTTCATGTTGCGGCAAAAGAAACTGGTAGACAATGAGAAAGCAGACTGCGAGCCCGAAAAGTACGGTGCGTCGGCCGCGTCTTCTTAATCCTACGGGAGAGGAATGCCTTCTCGGCGCATAGTACTGGGCTTTCTCATCCCGAAAATCGCGACGCATCGTGAAAGGGAGGTAAAGAATAGAAGGAGAGTGGTTCCCAAGGGGAAAAAGTGCAAGGCGCGGCTGACATCTTCAAGTAACGACGTTCCTCTGAGATGATACACCAGCTGGGTTTCGTGTGGCGTAGTTGGCGGCTGGATGCCTATTCGTATTTCCTTTGTTGCTGGTGGAGCGAGGCACCCGAGGCGGTTGGGTGTAATCCGCCCATTGCGGCACATTTCATTCCTGACTCGTCAAACACAGGGGGCAAACGCCACCTTTTTGTTGGATCCGACCAATTGGATAATTCCATTGCTAGCTCTGTGGGCATCCGAGTCGCAGAGTTGCTCAAAATATCTTTTGCATGTGGAGATGTTGTGCCTGATGTCGCGAACCTGATCGACAAACTACTCGTACTCGTGGTCTTTGCTCAAACAACAAACCATAAGAAACAGGTCCCGTACGCAACGCGTTTGAGAGGATAGGATGACACTACCAAAATGGAATGTCAGCAGCCACATGTTGTGATCCTGCGCAAAGCCGTGTGGTGCAATATAGCAAAAAGGGGTAACGCTGTATACTCACCTTCCGTATACGGCCGCAAATCACTAATACCTCGTTGCTTCCACTGGATAACATAGTGTCCATGTGTAAGTGCTTTTTACCAAGACCAGATGACAAAAAGCGGACTTTCATTTTACTAGCAGTTGTGGCGTGCAAAGCTAGAGTCGGGGCTGAAGTGACAGGCGGCCTAACGATGACTAGCAGACCAAGCTAGTTCACGATCCGAGCCATCTACGATTGGAGCTGTGCACGCACACATCAGTTGAGATAGTGACACGACTAGAGGTACAAGTCCTCGAGTTTCCATCCAAGTAGGAGCCACAGGCATCAATGCTCAACATCAAATAGGTGTAAAGAGGGGCAGATGCTGATGAGCCCAGCTCCGACCCATATCTTTTCAAATCCAAGGGTATGTATTTACAAAAGTCCCGTGTGTACCATGTTATCTCAAAACATCCTTTCCATGATCTTGTGACTAGGTATCGCAGATATGCTATTCATGACATCGTTAAGAAAGTGACTCTCGTATCAAACAGAGATGCAGAAATGCAAGCGCCTTGCCTTTTATGTATAAAAATGGGTCAAAAAGCAAGAAGGCGAGTAATACAAATCAAGAAGTCAAACAAGGACCAAGACCGGAAATGGAGGTTGTGTTGGGGCTCGTTAGAAGAAATGTTGTCCGCCATACCCATTCATCGCGGTCAGTGGTGGCTGGAGTAATGTATGCGGTTGCTGTTGCTGAACTATGTTTGCAGGTACATAGTGGGTTTGGTATGGATGCTGTGGCATGCTGAAGTCTGCCACAAGCAGAGGGTTGCCAAAAGCCCGTCGTTGTACTGGAGCAGGTGCTACCGAGACTTGCGGCATCTGTTGCTGGACGACGACCTGGGGCTGTTGCTGGTACACAACATTGCCTTCTTGCATGTGACCATTCATTTGCTGCTGCTGTTGTTGTTGTGGAGGGGGCGGAGGCGGTGGTTGTTGTTGTGGCTTCTGATCTTGATTCTGTGGTGTATCCCAGCCCCACTTCTGCTTCAGCTCTGTATTGACGAAGCCTACACGCCAGCCCGTTTCTTGTCTGATCTTGTCGAATATCTGGAGTACTTCTTCTTGTTCGCGCCGGTCTGTGAGGGGTTCGGCTGCAATGGCGAGTGATCGAAGTGCAACACTGGCTACACCGCGGTCCTTGACGTGTGCGCTGATACCGCAGATGAACTTGGAGTTTTGCTCAAGCATAGCCCACATGTCAGGTTCGCTAGGACCTTGTAGTGGATTAATCTGCGCCAACAAGACAAGGGATGTGTGGTAGAAGAGCCGCGCTATTATCGATGCCCGCTTGATTAGCCAGACTTCGGGAAACGCTGAGCCGGATATCGTCTGTCCAGGATATAGGTATGCCATTGGGTGCATGGTGCGCGGTATGTTCTCGTTCCACCTGTCGGTCATGTCTTTTAAACGGAGCCACTCGTTGTGTCGGTCCTGCAAGGTTTGCCTGGCGACTTCCTGGTTGCGCGGTATGGACGCACGGAAGTTGCAGATCCTTGCGACGACGTACAGGATGCGATGTGTCCAGACTTCTTCCTTGCCCGACTCAGTCTCTGGTGTCAAGTCCATCTCGATGCCCCATTCGTCTGGGTCCCACGCAACTTGCCAGTTGAAGTGCAAACAGCTCAGTATCTCCATGCCAACGTTCAGCCAAAAACAGGCGGCTCCGATGCCTGTCGACCTAGCACTCCAACGGCATTCCTTGATCAGAGCACGAGCTCCCGCAATGTGGTTCATCCGTTGTAGCGCACGTTCGCCCATGATTTCGTATACGTTCAATATCACCGCGGTGGTCGCACATAGGATGGTGTCGCGATCGGGGTCCTGCAGGGAGTGCAATAGATCACGTGTGGCTACATCGTAGTAGTGGAGTGCCTTTTCTTCGCTATACTTGGGGTTAACAAGAGCAAGATGGCGCGCACCGCATGCGAGGAAGGCGTGTAACAGCATGGGTTCGTTGAGCGCATGGAAGGGTAACAGGCGCGAGAAATGCTTGTGTGCATCCATACTGTCCATCCAAATGCCAATCTCCTCGACGAAGACTTGCATGTACAGAACCTCCTCCTGGCTCTTGAGGTAGTCGCGCGTGGGGAGGGGTGCGGGGCTCGCAGAATGCTCCATCGTGTATGGCGACGGCGTTGGGCCGTTTGAGTAACTGGATACTACGAGAGTCAGCTGGAATTCCTTGAACAAACTCTTGACTTACTCGAACGTCCATGGTGCTGTTGTGTCGGCTGTTGGTCAAAGTCGTAGGCGAGTTGCGCTTGCTGGTACGACTCCTGTGCAATGCCCTGTATGGGAGGAATGTGCTGGCGCGACGAAGTTGGTGGACCCATGGCAAAACCGTTACTGCCCATGGGTACATTTGTTTCCACGTCGTCCACTGGATACATTTCTCGGCCGCCTACGTATTCCGAAGCAATCGTCCGTGATTCGTCCATGAAGGCTATCTGGTAGTCGATACCTTGGGGGATCAGGTATGCGTTCCTCTCGCAGGTCGTGTCGAGGAAGTTGAGCTTCTTGCCCCAGTTGCACTCGCGCTGAGACTTGAGGCAATTGTTGCAAGTCGGTTTGGTCTCGTCGCACTTGAGATGGCGCTCCCTGCATGTCAAGCAGCCGGTACGCGTTCTCTTGGGCTTATCGTCTGGTGTCGCATCGCTGGCTCTCTTCCTCGAGGGCAACGGCTTGCTCGTCGGCGAGTCATTGTTGGACGGAGGTGTAGTCGTGTTGGCCATGCTGACGCTCCTGCTACCGCACGCGGCTCACGGCTCGGTCGGGTACAGTGGTTGTGCCGTCGCTCGCCGACGCAGGGCGATGACGACCCCGTGACAGGGCGTGCAGTGAACTGAGTCCGTTGATCCCTCCACTTCGCCTTTGGTATCGGATAGTCGAGTAGGGGTGGGGTGGGGTGGGCCCAAGGCCGCAGGAATCTGGCAGCTGGGTTGCGACCGGACGCGATGCCGCAAGGTAAGAGATTCGCAGTAGGGCGGTCGTGGTAGATTGTAGTACGGCGGTCGTGATAGATTGCAGCAGGGCGTGCTTCGGTGACAATAGAAGAATTTCCGTGGCAATGCGAATAGCAAAGTCGAGAGTCGGGCGCGGAGATGTGGGATGTTTGTGAGGGCGTATTGTCCGGAGTTGAGATGCGAAAGAGGCTATGTGCCGGCGTTTGGCCGCGAGTGATATGCAGGAACGCGGAGGAGTCTAGGTTGAGGGGTGGGCCAGAAAAGTCATGAGACAACAGGACAATGCTTTTGGCGGGACAGAAGCAAAGACGAGTCTAGACGGAGTCGCGAGGAGAGGTGGAATATTGGGTTATACCTGAGCGGGCTGGCGTACATGCAGGCTATGACGAACGATAGGAGAATGCTGAGGGAGCGAGGGCGATGCGAGGGGGCAGGTGTACGCGAGGCCGTGAACCGGGGGGGCCTGTAACGCCGACAGCTATACTCTGAAACAAGACATATTCCGGGATCCCGGATATCAGATTGCGGGCATGTGGGCAATGATGTCGACGATGCTGAGACACAGGACGGCAAGGCAGGGAGAAGTGCGCTGTCGCGGAGAGATGTGGGCGTTGGTGCACGCCAGTCCCGGGGTGCGACGCCCTCCCGGCCATGATGTGCAAACTTGCTTGGATTCCTTGTGAGCTTCGGCGACGTAGCATGGGAACTGCTCTTCCCGTTCCGCGGACCCGTTAGTTGCTGTATATCGTTTCTGTAGCGAGACGTGTTGCCCAGCACGTTAGCCTCGCTGGTGGCAGTTTGTGCGAAGAGCTGCGCATTGTGGCTGACCACTCACTTGGCTTCAGGCAAGACACCAGCAACTGCAGAGCACATGCACAAGATTGGCAGACGGACAGACAGCGTCCCGCCGGCTTCTGTCAATCTGCGTGTTGCGTTGCGCCCGCTCGTCCACTGGCCCCACCATCGCTTCTTAGACGATCGTCTCTCGCGCCGGCCTGCCCGAAACTAACACCTCAGCTTGCTCATGGCCCTGGAGCGCCAAACTGCCACGCTTCCACCGGCACAGCCCACGGCCATTCTTCGTGGCCATGCCGCGCACATTCACAGCATTCTGTTTGTGCGCCAGAACAGCCTTCTGCTGACAGGCGACGCACTCGGCTGGGTCGTGCTCTGGAGTATTCAGACGAAGCGACCGCTTGCAGTCTGGCCAGCCCACAATGGTCCCATTCTCGGATTTGCCCAATGGGGACAAGCAAACATCATCACGTGAGTCACCTTGAGACCACGCTGAACCCATCTTCACTCCCGCAACCTGTCCAGCCATTGCCTTTCGAGCTGCACTGACTCAAGACGCTGTGGGCAGACACGGCCGAGACAACAGAATAAGGATCTGGCGAGTAAAGCTAGACGATGAGACAGGGAAGCTCTCGTCAACACTGCCTGAAGATGGGAACCGAGAGCACACTCCAACACCATGGCTACTCCATTCACTTCCCGTCAACACGTTGAACTTTTGTTCATTCTCAATGTGCTGCCAGCATCCTCCGTTGTCAATCGCACAAGACGATTCCATCTTTGTGGCAGTCCCGTCAACCGACGACAAAGTGATCGACGTGTACAGCTTCCCTAGTGAGCTACTCAAAGTCAGGATCCCACGTATACAGACAGTCGAGTCCGGGATGGCCATGGCCGTGAAACTTGTTCGCAACCAAGTCACGCAGCGGATTCTGCTTCTTGCAGGATACGAAGGCGGTGTTACGGCAGCTTTCCTGTTGCCAGAAGAACATGCCGACGCGGGCGTAGAGACTGCCCAGCTCGTATACCTTAGCCAGCCCCATACTCAGCCTATTCTGTCGTTGGATGCTTCGCCAGGAGGCGATTTCTACTACACATCGTCGGCAGATGCTGTGATAGCAAAGCATCGCATACCAGAGTTGCCACACAATCCGGCTAGAGTAGACAACAGCTTGGATACGTCAGGTTCCAATCCGCCACGGGGCTTGTTTGCTGAGCAGGATAGCAAACAACCCAAGTCTGGGACCTCCGCACCCAGCGGTCTATCTTCACTGCTTTCGTCCTCGGCGCCGCTACCAAAGTTCAAACCGGCTCCGCCGATTCAGGCAGTGGTCAGCTTACAACCGCCGTACAAAGTAGTGGACACCAAACACGCAGGTCAACAGTCCCTCCGCGTCCGCTCTGACGGTAGGCTCTTCGTAACTGGCGGCTGGGACTCCCGGATTCGCATATACAGCACCAAGACGCTCAAGGAAGTGGCAGTGCTCAAGTGGCACAAGCAAGGAGTCTACTCGACCGCTTTTGGAGAGATTCTTACACCAGAAGAAGCTGGCGATGGCGATGGCGTGCTTGTCAACAAGCGGCAAAGAGAGCGCGACGAGCAGACGAAGCTCAAGCACTGGCTTGCTGCTGGAGCCAAAGACGGGAAAGTCAGTTTGTGGGAGATATTTTGATCTGCTATCTGTTCTGGCATGCGGTACTTCAATGAACATGCATGTATATATCTGAGATTTTACCACACAAATGGCTTTGTTCTGATGCATGGCGAATCGGAGACGATGCACGCTGGCGTGGCTTCCTGTGGGGAAGCCGAGGCATAGCACAGCTGGGGAAGTGGGTCCCACCTCAAGCTTGACGTTTCGCGCCGTCCATCATAGCATCTCCCAATGGCTTGCCTCGCGATGTTATAACAGCAACCCCTGCATGCCTTCCTACTGTCGACAAATAGCGAACACCAGACGAAACCCGCATCCCGCGACCGTTGCGTGAGCAGGTCCTACTTCATGCCACTCGCGCTTTCCGCCGCACCCTTTCGCCAAGGAGACGCAGCTTGCTGTCGGCTCCCTATCATCGCATTGCAAGCACCATGGCGTCGTCCGACGAGCATGGTGGATCCTCCGCCACCCGCTCCTCAAGCCCCGAACAAGCACCTGATCTCAGCATAACCGCCGACGACAATGTCCACCTGCACACTGCCGGCTACAACGAATCGCCCGACCGAGGCCTTATACACAGCTTCGCGCGCTTCCGATCCTCACCCCTCGATTTTATACGGGAGGTCTCTCTTCACTTTTCAGGGACGGGATGGCAGTCTTTCGATGACCACATTGGCCAGCCAGAGTTCTACTCGGGCTTCAGCGAGGACATGAAGGCGAGGGTGTTGAGTAACCCAATGCTTGTAGCAAAGGTTCGCGAACTGGCAGAGAAACGCGTCGACGTGGAAGCCAAACAAGGCTTGCTGGGCGAAGAAGCGCAAAATGGGGCTGGCGTCGGCGACAAGGACAAAAAGGCCAAGAGGAGGGTGCAGATTGAGGAGTCGCTTATGCAGGTCAGCGAGGGCTGGACGGATTCGATGATCTGCAAGATGGAAAGCAAGGGGTTCATAAGAGGCGCATACTATCTTGCCACACAACTCTTGACACGAGCATACCATCAGGGTGTTCACGTCTCGAGCGAAGAAGTGCTACGGCTACGCGCTGTTGCAGAAAAGGCAGCAAAAGACAAACACTCCATCATCTTCCTCCCGTGCCACCGCTCCCACGTCGACTACGTCTCCCTGCAAATCATCTGCTACCGGCTCGGGCTTGCTTTGCCAACCGTGGTAGCGGGCGATAACCTAAACATCCCCGTCCTCGGTTCGTTTCTACAACATGCGGGCGCAATGTGGATACGAAGAAGCTTCGGGGACGATCAGTTATACATTACCTTGGTCCAATCGTACATTGACACACTGCTGCAATGCGGATACAACCTCGAGTGTTTTGTGGAAGGTGGGAGGAGTCGCACAGGCAAGCTTTTGCCGCCCAAGTTTGGCATACTCAGCTACATGCTGGACAGTGTCGCAAGCGGCAGGGTAGGAGATGCAATCATCTGTCCGGTATCAACCCAGTATGACAAGGTCATTGAAGTCGAGTAAGTTGTTCCAGCAACCTTTGCGCCGTCTGAGAATACTGACATGCCGCAGCTCATATATCAGCGAACTTCTCGGTCAACCCAAACCCAAGGAAAACTTGATGGACTTTCTTTCCGCCTCCTCCGTCCTCTCTCTCAAACTCGGCCGTGTAGACGTCCGCTTCCACGAGCCATGGTCGCTCAAATCCTTCATCAACCAGCAACGCGAACGCTTCTCAAAACTACCCCAACAACTTGATACCAAAGAAGATCGTCTCCGCCTCCTTCGCACATTGGGCTACAAAGTCTTGTCAGAGATCAACGACGTCTCGGTTGTGATGCCGACGGCCCTCGTTGGTACTGTGCTGCTGACGTTGAGAGGACGGGGCGTGGGCAAATCAGAACTCATCCGCCGCGTCGAGTGGCTGAGCGACCGTGTCCGTGCCCAGGGTGGTCGTGTAGCGCACTTTGGTAATCTGCCCACCAGCGTCGTCGTCGACCGCGCCTTGGAGGTCTTGGGACCTGGTCTCGTTGGCCTAGTCCCCGGGTTGCCAGAAGACACATTCTACGCTGTCGACAGATTCCAACTTTCCTTCTACAGAAACATGACCATCCACCTCTTCATCTTGCAAAGTCTAGTCAGTGCAGCGCTGTACACACATGTCAAGCAGGGTGGCGGTCCAGAGTACCAACGCATGTCCTACGGCGATTTGCGCGCGCAGGTACATTTCCTCTCGCAGCTCTTCCGCGGGGAGTTCATCTTCCCCACCGAAGGCCTGGATGCCAATCTAGCAAAAACCCTTGACGGACTGGAAAAAGATGGTGTCATTACCATGTCACGATCGAAAACCGAGCTCGGCGAAGAGAGTGTTGATTTTGTCGAACTCTCACCAGCCGAACGGGCCCAGGGACGGGAGAATTACGACTTTTACTGTTTTCTCATTTGGCCATTTATTGAAGCCGCGTGGCTTGGTGCTATCAGTCTGATGATGCTGACACCACCCGCCTCACCCCTTGATGATACCACTACCACTACTACCACTACCACTACTACTATTACTACACCTACCACCTCCTGGCTGGACCTCAAAAAAGTCCAAGACCGCGCACAACTCCTCGGCAAAACCCTCTACCACCAAGGTGATCTCTCCTACTTTGAGGCCGTAAACAAGGAAACACTCAAGAATGCCTACACTAGGTTCCAAGAAGAAGGCATGATTCTGGTCACAAAGCCCAAGGACAAGACGCCAGCGACTATCAAGTTGGCCGACGAGTGGACTCCGCAGAGAAGGTCCAACGGCGGTATCGTTGCGGACGGTCCGCTGTGGCGCTTTGCGGAGCGGATTAGTGCTTCGCGAAGGGAGGGCAAGAACAGGCGTGATGGGGCGACGGTGCAAACGAGGGTTTTGGCGTTGGCAGATTTGGTGGGGGCGAAGCTTTGGGACGAGGCTGTTTTTGACAAGAGAGAGTTGGACGGCGAACATGTTGGTGTTGTGGAAAACAAGGCGAAGAGCATGCGCAAGAGAGGGAACATGGCGCGACTTTAGTTTGCCTTGTTGTACCATATACCATGTACATTTAATGCTTATGACTACTTGATGAGGTTGCCTCTTTCATCGTCATCATCATCAGTTTCCTCTTCACTGTCTGTTTCGTACTCGCTCTCCTCTTCCGACTCTTCTTCCTCATCAGTCTCCTCTTCACTGCCGCTCTCCGATTCCGACTCTTCCGCAAGCCAGTCGTCCAGCGTCTTTTCTTTCTGCGGCGCCTTGCTCACCCCGCCGAGACTGGAATCCCCGCCCATGCCATTCAGACTTCGCGGACTCAACATGCTGTCAGGCGTCATCCGGCTACTACCACCAGCTGCAGCATCCAAGCGCTCTGCTGCTGACATGTTCTTCGCAGTCTCATGGGCTGATACATATGTCGAAGAAGAGTTTGAAATGACCTCATCGCGTAGAGCCGGATCTGGTTCGTCACCCTCCTTGACCCAGCGAGGTAGATCTTCGTAGCCTCGTAGACCGCCCACGCCGCCTTCGTCGCCGATGACGAGACTGGCACTGCCGAGAACGTAGCCTTTCCTTGTTTCACTTGGACTGGGTATATGTGGTACTGGTTTTGGTGCGAGAAGCAAGAGCGACGCGAGTTGTGTTGATGTTGGTGTCGCCAGTAGCGCCTTGTACACGCGAGCGCGATCGCGGAGGTCGTACGAAGTGTCGTATCTCACTAGTAGGAGGACATAGTTGTACAGTGCCTCGATAATGTGTGGCTTCTCCTCTCGAGACTTCTCATTTTGTGGAGCCGACTCAAGTTGCCCATCCCTAAAGCCGCCTTGTTCTTCCTGAAAACCATCCATGAGCGACGGACTCGGTTTCGGCTCTTCTGCCTTTGGCTCTGGAGGCGGGTTTGCGGCCAAGTGATGTACATAGACCTTCGCTGCTAACAACACGATTTGAAGCTTTGCCGGCTCAGCTTCATCAGCAAAGCCTTTGACAAGGATGCGTAAAACGTCTGCGGCAATATTGTTCTCAGGATCGATGCCCGCAAACTCTCCGACCAGCCATATGATGCTCGCTCGTGCCTGGGGGCTCGTCGCTGCATCCAAGTGTTTCGCTAACCGGACTACTGTCGTCCGGTGAGCGTTCGGGTCCCGTTGAATCAGATGTCGGATAACCTCCAGTGACTCAGCAACCAGATGAGTATCAGCAGATCCGATGTGCTTCAACAATAGCTTCAGGCATCTCGCTGAGGTCTGGGGGCTTGTCGCAGGACTTTGCGAACAGCGTCCAATTGCACGCACCGACTCCTTGACCAGTGCGGGATCTAGACTGCCAGAATGCGAGAAATGGCTCAGCTCAGCCAGGATCAAACTCTGTAGTCTCAATTGTGCATGAGGGAATATCAGAGTAAGTAGTTCTAGCTTGAGCTGCCAGATGTGTGGCGCATCTGTCGACCGTACCAGAAAATGGGTGTAGTACTTGACAAACGGTTCCGGATGTGTCAGACAGACCTGCACAATGTTGTACAGTGCTATGTGCTGGATGTCACCTGCAGATCTCAAGAGGGATACCAGCGGCCCAATAGCCTGGGTTAGGTACTCCGGGGTACCGAGATATAGGTATGTCCTTGCTACCGCTATTACCACAGCCGCGTTTCGAGATTGCAAAAGCGATTGGCAGCCCTTCAGTAGCAGCTCAAGGTCTGGGTCTAGTACTGCGATTTCTTCCATGTCTTGCTCCTGTTCCTGTTCCTCTTCATCCGACTCGCTTTCTGAGTCGTAGAAGCCTTTTGTCGACTGTTTAGTCTTGTTGTTCGTACTGGCACCAGCTGCCTTCTTGACTTTCCTCGTCCGGCGCGGAAAGCATTTCCTCGCATACATCACCATGAGTTGCAATGTAGCCAACTGCCCCCACTCATCCATATCGACCAGCTTTCGTACCAATGAGCGATAGTGCGGGTGTATGAGGTCCAGACGGTCGGGACATAGCTCCAGGAAAGACGATACAGCTGCGCCAGTTACGAAATACTGTTTGTCCCCCAGTAATGTAGAAAGGTACTCTAGCAATTGCGGCTCGGTGGTCGGATCCAACCTGTAGCACTTGGGTATCGCCAGAGCTGCTGCCCTCCTCACGTATGCCGACATGTCTCCTGCACCGCGCTTGATGCCCAAGCTAACAATCTGGCTTATGACCGGCACCCTTATACTGGACATGACGCGTAGAGCGAGCGCGCGAAGCTGAGGATTCGTATCCGTAAGCGACTTCTGTATCGTATTGATGGAGAGGAGCGCGGTATCCGGTTCGTGTTCGGCATGCTGGAGGAGGTAGATGTAGACGAGCTTCTTGACCTGGAGGGACGGTGATGCGACATTCTTGATTACGTGGGAGAAGAAGGGCAGGGTTTGCGAAGGTGGCTGTCGATAGGACATCTAGATGCGCTGCAGTCAGTTACTACACGTCCCACAGCATCCAATAGGCCGGTGATCCGAGAATCTCGAGACCATGGCGGGGTCTTCCTACAGTGACGACTCTGCGTAGTCCTTCGAGTACGTCGCGCTCTGACCTGCTGTCAAGAAGCTTCTTGAGCTGGCCCGAGGGCAGCTCTTTCGTGGGGGCTCGGCCGACATTGCTGGCATCGCGAGCGGCTTCGAGGGTGAGATCGCGAGCTGCAGAGAGAGACCAGTGAGCGAAGTTCGAGGGATGCATGACGACGGCACCAAGAGATTACATGTTCAAAAGACATATAGCCAGATGGACAAAACAGAAGATATGCAGCGTATCTGTACGAAAATTGTGAAAGGCGCCATACCTGTCTCCAGCAAGCTCGATATGCGACTGATGGACTCCATGAGCGCGACTTGCGCCTGGAAGAGCGCTTCGGACGGGAGCGTGCGCGCTTCGTCTCTGCCCACGAACGAGATGCCGACTATGCAGAGTCAGGCAAGGTAGAAAGCAGGTTCTGGGCCTGGTGGTCGTGATTAAAAGTCCGGCGTGCATGCACTTGGAGTTCTGATGGTAAGCAGCGGGGGGGTTGTTCGAGGCGGGTGCTACCGCTGATTGGCGTCCGTCTGGGCTGTCAGGGTTGCGCTCTCCCCAAGGCCTACCTTCCGTCCCGCATCTGTACACCGATGCAGACTGGACAGACACGTAAACGGCCGAGGAGCTTTCCAGAAGCAACCTCTCTGTCATGTCGCCAACGCCAACGGTGCTCTACCCGCTGACACTCCCGGCTTTGCTTCGCCACATTCTCACTGCCCAGTCCGACACATGTCCAACACTGCTGATCATCTGCTCGAGCAGAGACATGTTCATTCACGACCTTGCAAGCTCACTGCAGAATCACGGCCATCATGACACGCATGGTCTAGAGCAGCTGGTCGCGCCCACTCTTCACAACTTACTCACAACACGGCATGTCAAACTTGCCTTCTGCGCGTCTGTGCAAGCCTTGTTAGCCTACTTGACTGCATATGGTCGGTCTGGAACTAATCTCGCCGATGAAGCCGACGAAAGGGAGAGGATCTTCTTGGTAAATCCACTCGCTCTACATGCGCCCACGTCTTCCTTCTCAGCCCAAGGCCTGTCCAGATGCTTTGCGGCAGCGGCCGAGGTTGCGCTGAAGCCTGGCGTAACGCTTCATATTGCCGAATGTGAGGGATCGCGCGAGTGCCCGGAAGAGCACCATGATGAGGATACAGACATGGAAAACGATCAAGAGCCCTTTGCTCAAACGCAGACCCAGGATCCTTGGGAACAGCAAGTCTCCATCTTGAACGTGTCAGCCCGGAGATTTGGATCTGGCAGTGGCGAGCGAGCTTGGGCAGGTCGCACCGTGAAGACCAAGGGGATAGCAGCAAGGTGGTTTCTCTTCCACAACCTCGAGAACCAACAAACACAGGCAGACCAAGGATGAACAACAACGCGCTCTAGTGGCCATAATTGAAAGGATCCTGCAGTTTTGATTCGCCGTATATGCGCCATCAAGCCAGACTGTTTGAGTCCATCTACATGGCCGTCGCTTCGTTACTTCGTGGGAGCCTAGGCTACCCTGGATATCCATCGCTTCCAATCGAAAGAAAATGACACCTTCCGCCACATCACTACACAATTCTCCCCAGTAGCCAAACTTATGCGACCCCGATTTACCAGTCTTTCTTAATGTCGAAAGACCAGGTGAACTGCAGATGGGTCTGCTTGTCGTCGTCGACGAACTTGGAGACGGCGGTGTAGTGGCCACGGCCGAGCATACCGGAGGGGGCGGTTTCGGGTTCGACTGGGACGCGTGTCAGTAGATTGTGCAAGACGTCGTGGGGTGGTACCTACACTTCTTCTCGTAGTACGGCTTCTCCTCTGTGCTGGGACCGTATGAGCCCTATTACGGCAGTTAGCACTTCTCCAGGTACACTACCATAGCGGGTGGACGTACCATCATCTCCTGTAGCTTCTCACTGACACCCATGCGTGTGACCTTTTGGAGGTACTTCAGACCGGACAGAATCTCGTGTTGGACCTTGAATTGTGCCTTCATGCGGAACCGAGCACCCTCCTTGATGGTGAAGGGCTTCTCCTTCAGAGCTTCGACAGCGCCAGGTGCGCGCAGGTCGATGACGATGTCATCGCGGCCTTCGACTTCGAGAGCGAGGGAGAGGATGATACACCGGCGAGGGTCGTTGGGGTCGGAGATGTCCTTGCCTTGTCCAAGACCAAGGGATTTCTTCCACTTTTGGAGAGACTCGTCGTTCTGGTCTGTAGCAATGGGTGTTAGCTATGTGTACACGAGCTTAGCTCCTCGGAGAGACTGCAACCTACCCAGCTGCTTGTACTCGTCAATGGTCTTCTTCTCGCCAACCTTGAAGCCCTCGGTCTGTTCGGCGTGTAGGTCGTCTGCGTGGTCGGCCATGGCTGATGTAAGTGATTGCTTGGGAGTGTGAGCTTGGGTGATTGGTGTAAGTTAGCAAAAGAAATGTTGTGGAGAAGTTAAAGGGTCAAGTGTGGGAATGAGGGGCGCGGCCTCGTGTTGAGCCTCGCGGTTAGCGGGGCACATTCACCGCTCCAGCAGGTGAGAGCTCCTCATTGGCCACGTTCCTGGTTGCCGCAGTACTGTGGACCCTTTGATATGCTACAGGCTGTCCAGGCTGTCCAGGCTGTCCAGGCTGTCCAGGCTGTCCAGACTCTTGCTGCAACACGACTGCCTTTACCATGGTCCCTTTTTCCAGGAAGAGAGGATTCTTGAGGTGTGAACTGTCTCATAGACCAAACCCCGCTTGCTCTTTCTGACCCGGCCAGCCAAGTCTGCAGGGTCGTGTCGAATGCGCCTATGGGTTAGAGCTTCCTGCCAGACCGACACGCCTGGTCAGCGAGAGCTTCGTGACGTGGTTAGCGCTGTACGTGGTAGCGTATGCATCCCGTCTCGGAAATATAAGCTTAAAGAGACGCTGCCAGGTCATGGCCGGGCAAGAGAACAGCTTGGAACAGATGGGCTTCTTTGTGTATAGCTTTCCCAGCGCTGGTTTCGATGATTCCTCCAAGAGCGCCGGATTTGTATCCCCCCGAGATTTTACCAGATGATCACGGGACTTTTGTCTATTCAAGGGCCATTGGCATCCCTCCAACACCACTTGAGTTGGGTTTGCATTGACTGAACGGGACCATCTGCGTGCATTGTTTGACAATGGAAGGGTGATGCTGTTCAAATGCAACGCGTCGCAAAGTCACGAGGAAGTACGAAAACGCGTGACTTTCTACACTTTCCTAATGCAGCACATGGAAAGACGGACGATGCTTCATCGGGCCTGCAGTGCCATGACAACATCGGCAGAGCCAATTGGCGGGCAACACAAGCATTGCAAATGCACTAGAGAGGGTGTCGCGAAACTTTTGCGTTCGCGCAGACATGTCCGGGGTGGCTGGGGGCGTCATCTTCCTGAGAGCGCTAGTGCACAGGGATAGCACACCCATCGCTCCTTCCTGTCTGTCTCCGTCGCATCGCAACATCTTTCATCACGTCGATCGCGCGCTTTCACTCATCCTCGCCACGTCGCCGTCCCGTCACGAATTGACACTCGGCTGTCTTCACCCATCGCGAGACTCGATCCGGCAGTACATTGTTACTGACGATTGCGCGCGTCATACGTAGACCAAAAACGCTCCAAACTTCTCGCAACGACCTTTGCGCTGCGCGCTTCACACATCGCCAACACGCGTCCCATTACTACGCGCGCATTAGGTCAAACTTTTTAAACATACCCGCGACACCACCAACATGGTATCCCATCGCAACTTGCCCGAGAGGAAGAATCCTCTCCTAGAGCCTACCGATGCCACGGCTGGTATGTACACGTTGCGCATCGCCTCATTTCACCTAGCCATCTGACAATTATGCGCAGTCGAGATTCTTATCGAGAGACGCCGACTAGGACAGACAAACCTCGGTGTAAAGCCCGGCGTCAGTGGTCTTACCAATGCGACCAAGCCGGAGAACATGGGCACGTTTGACTACGCGCATCTCAGGGTTCCATTGCCAAAGGACCTGACAGGATCCGGCATCTTCACATTGAACAAGACCTCGGCCTTTCCCGAATCTTACTTCCTTATGGTACGCGATGAAGAAAAAAAAAGCCCCCGCGGCAGTTAGCGCAGACACTCGACTAACGCGACAAACAGCGACGCAGCAGCGATGGCTATATCAGTGCCACAGGCATGTTCAAGGCTGCATTCCCTTGGGCCTCGCTCGCAGAAGAGGAGATGGAGCGCAAGTACCAAAAGACTTTCCCTTCCGCGGGTGCCGAAGAGGTCGCTGGAAGCGTGTGGATTGCGCCTGAAGAGGGTGAGTAATTTACCCTCACCTCTGCTCGAAAACTTGCGCTAACAGAGACGTCATGTAGCTCTCGCACTGTCTGACGAATATTCTATGCGCCATTGGATCGAGGCACTTTTGGACCCCGCGCCGATCGAGAAGGGCAACAAGGATAAATCAAACACCCACATTCAAATGCCTCCCAAATTCGACGTTGTAAACGCCACACCTGCGACTCTCCCCGCACCTGGCCTACGTACAACCCGCGCGCGCTCGGCTCGATCTGTATCACCTAGCAGAGGCGCAACCCCCAGCCGGAAGTTTGCGACTCCACGAAAGTCACGAGCCACAAGAAGTGCGATGAAGCCTGAACTCACCAAGGCCGACGAGGTTGTTACTCCATCGAGTGCTCTGCAAACCATCATCGCGAACGGCGCGACACCTTCCGAGTCAGTTGCATCATCTGTCGATGGCGACGTCAAGGAGAAGGAGGTGGCGATCGAAAAGACAGAGCCAGACGTCAAAGAGGGTACCGTCCACATTGAAGTCGAACAGACCGTTGAGACCAATGGCGACACCGAAAAGACGAGCACCAATGTCACTGTCGATGTCCCACACAGCCACGCAGCGCTTCCCGAGCCGGAAGACCCTACCGCCATGATTGAAGAGGCTAAGCGCATGGTCGCAGAAGCACAAAGGCTAGACGGCGGATCATCAGCGCAGGTCACCAAGTCGGCAAAGCGTGGAATCGAAGATGTCTTGGACGTTGAAGATCTCGCCGAGGAGCGCTTGAGCAAACTTGCAAAGGTCGCATACACCACCGAGCAGAAGATGACCAAGGAGAAGGTCACACGGAGAGCACTTGTTGGTGTAGGCGTCATGGCAATTATCGGGTAAGTCTTCACCAAGCACACTCAAAATTGGACATGGAACTAACGACACACAGCACCGCCCTTCAATACTTTGTATAAGCTGATCGTGTCGCTCTCTGTCATTGTTTTCCTTGCACCATACCGTCTTGCGCATGTTTTGGGTATCTGGAGGCTCTCCCTCGCGCGATTGAGTTCCACGTGCTTTACTTCGCTTCGATTTATTTGCAGATACCAACACCCAAATTTTTCTGATCTTTTACACAGGCGTACGGGAGGCTTGTACGCTATCGCATGAAGGGCATTGGTGGCTGGCTCCCTTTGGAAGGAAACAAACTTGTTCTGAGGTGGGACCGGCAACACTCGTTCTGTGTTCAGAGGAAAAGACTGTCCGGGTGGTCAACAGTAGAGTTATTTTAATCTGATATCCCCCAATTCTCATTGCTGTTATTTACACTATCGATTTGGTGATGTTCGATATCATTTACTTTCCTCCTCTCGCACTGGCCAGTTCTCCCACCTTTCTGACCGCTTCTTCAAAGTCATCGAACGCGTGGATGGGCAGCTTGGCCTCCTTCAACACCTTCTGCCCTTTCTCCTCATTCGTTCCCCTCAGTCTAACGACTACCGGCTTGTCCACTCCAATTTCCTTGAACGCCAGGATAATGCCCTCGGCAATCATATCGCACAATGTTAGTCCTCCAAAGATGTTTACAAAGACGACGGAAACGCGGGGGTCAGATAGTATAAGCTTGAAAGAGGTCTTTATAGTAGCGGATGTCGCCTTGCCACCCGTGTCGAGGAAATTAGCAGCGGATGTCGAGTAGGGCGGCTGAGAAAGGCGCAAGGAAAGCGTATCAAGCGTGTTCAGCGCGAGTCCCGCACCGTTCACCAAGGTACCAATCAGGTTTCGCGGGCCCTCTTCTGTAGAAGAGCAAGGTGGCGTTTGAGTCCCTGCCTGAGTAGTCCCGGCAGGAAACTCCGGAGAGTTCAGCGGTATGTAAACGATGCCCGCTTCTTCCGCTTCTCGATCCGTCACCGAAATCGAGGCTTGGTCGCGTAGAGCGTGGAGATTGGCTTGTCGCTTTCCTGACTTGAATGCTGCATCGTCGAAGAACAGGTACGGTTCGTAGATTAGTATCTCATCACTTTCTACAGATAGAGCGAGCTTGACGTGGCTGTCGATAGCTTCCTTCTCTTTGTACAACGTCCAGAGTCTCTGGATCAGTTGCACGGTTTGGGCTTTGGCTTTGGGCGGTGCGGCGTCGAGTTGCACGTGTGCAATTGCGGCTTGGATGGCTTCTGGACTGGGGCCTGAACGGTAATCAAAGGGAAAGCGACGGACGCGTTGGCCTAGTGTGGAAGGATTTGCGGTGGGTGATGCTATGATTGAGGGACTGCGGGCTGAGCGATGCGGAGAGATTCCCAGGTAGTGCGTTGATGGTGAGCCCTCAGGTGGCGTTGTTAGGTTAATTTTGTATTCTGCGAGAAGATTTGTAGACTGATCTTTGGTAAGGTGGAGAGAGCGTCTTTGTTGAGACGCGGTTGATGGTCTGGTGGAAACGACAGGTCGCCGTGTGATGCTTGAAGTGTGATATGAGCGGCGCTTTTGGGCTGTGAATGGTTCCTGGTCGGCAGTCAGTGCCTACATCTTTGGTCTCTCTTGACTTCAAACCTACAATCTTCTTCACGTTGCGGCCGGGTTTTGCAAGAATGTCCTTCATCACACCGCCAAACTTAGCAGGATGGTCTACCATAGTTACACCGGCATGCTCAAGCGCCTTGTACTTTGAAGCCGCAGTACCTTCTCCTAGGCCAACCCACGCGCCTGCATGGCCCATCACTTTACCATGCGGAGCTTCGAATCCTCCAATGACGGCAGCAATAGGTTTCGGATTCTCAATACGGTTTTTGTAGTCATTGATCCAGTCCGCTGCCTCCTCTTCTGTGGTGCCGCCTAGTTCACCGACGATGATGATAGCTTCCGTATCTTCGTCGTGCTCAAAAACTTTCAAGGCATCTACGAAGTTGGTCCCAGCCATCACGTCACCTCCTACTGCAATGCATAGACTCTGTCCAAGACCGGCTCGCGTCAGAGACCCTACGGTCTCGTATGAGAGGGTACCAGACTTTGCTACAATGCCAATGTGCCCAGGAGAGAAGGTTGGGAGTGGTTGGAATCCAATCCTGCATTTCCCAATGGCAGAGATGATACCAGGCGCATTGGCACCCACGAGCCGCGACTTGGACTGCGACTGCAGCATCGAATGTATCCTCATCATATCGTGCAACGGAATGTGTTCTGCGACTGCAACAATAAGTGGCACCTCGGCTTCAATGGCCTCTTCAATCGCAGCGGTCGCTTGATGTGCTGCCACATAGATTCCCGTGGCATCGGGCTTCAATTGTTCCATTGCAGCCCTCACAGAGGGCAACACAGGCAGCCCAAGATGCTCTCCCGATCCATTAGGTTTCACACCGCCGACCACATTGGTCCCCCATTCTATGGACTCCCTTGCATTTGCGGTGGCTTGTTTGCCGGTGAATCCTTGGAATATAACGCGTGTGTGCGAACCAATCTTGAGATTTTGGATGGTGTCATCGTAATTGTGGCATCGAGAGGAGATTGAGAAACTAGCACAAAGTATCCGGTGACCAGACTTTCGCGCCGCTCGAACGTTGTTGCGCAGGACACGCGCTTGCTGTGAAAGCATATCGGACGGAACAAGCTTTCAGATGAACGTCATAGACTGGTTCGGTACTTGGAGGGAAAGAACCGTTGAAACCACCACAACCAGGCCTCAAATGGCAGAAAGGAGAAAGATGATAGCAATGTACGCTCTTGCCTTGTTTGCACGGTTTGAGTCTTGGATCCAGATGTATAGTACCTTGGATGAGCTCAGAGGCAACTAGCCGACGTGCATTGCGGCTACATGCGAGTAGCCGAATGGACCCCTCATGCATCCGAACCTCGGGCGACATCGGAGTCCTTGTACAACCGTCTATACGGACTGGAGACTGTGCGTTCATGGTGTTTTCCTACAATTCACGACCGATGGTCGGCAGACATCCACCAAAGCTGACGAGCTTAGCTGAACCAAATGCGTTGCACGCCCAGCGGAAAAGTGCCTTGCATGCTTACCCCAGATCCCCCAAGGGCCGCGGAAGTGGGTCGCGTGACGTTGTTGGCGTCGGCTCGCGTGGCTTTTTACACATCACCCGCCAGGTCGAACAGGACAATTGACCGCCCGCGCGACCACCTCCGAGCCTCCTACTCGTCCACGCACTCCGCTAAAGTTGGCACGCGACTCATCGTCATCATCGTGATCGAGAACATGGCCGATGGGAAGGATGACGGCGGAAGTCGAAAGCATGGACACCTGAAAGTTCGGGGGCCATGGGTGGCTCTTCAGCCTCCTTAATCGACCACTAGCCCTTAGGCTTCACGAGCTCTTTTACTCTGCTTCTTCCTTTGCTTTCTGCTCCATCCTGCGCTAGCTATGAGCTGCTAATTATACTCCACTGCACTTCTTCCAGTGTCCTAGTCCATCCGCCCTACCCAGCCAATCTGACAATCAGCCGTCATGCTACCTCATGTAGTTCTCTTCGCAGGCTTTCTCCACCACGCCCATGCCTTTTCAATACCACCCATTCCTCGTCTGAGCAGTTTTGTTGGTGCCAGTCATACTCAGGCACAGCAGCAACCATTGCAAGATTCACTCGATGCGTGGATCGAGAAGGAAGGGCGTATAGCGCTAGACAAACTCCTGGCAAATGTCGCACCTGGCGGTAGTAACGTCCAAGGGAAGGATGTAGCGGATGGCACTGTCATTGCGAGTCCGAGTCAGCACGGCCCAGATTACTGGTTCCAATGTAGGTTTCGCCAGCCTGTGTTTACTACCAATCCTTTACTGATACACATCAACCAGGGGTCCGTGATGCTGCGATAACTATGAACACCCTTGTAGACGTCTACTCCGACGACCCATCCTCTTCTCGCGGTTCCGGGCTATCTACCGTCCTCGGCGCATATACTTCCCTCTCAAGCGACATCCAACGTACCTCGAACCCTTCAGGCACATTTGACAATCTCTCTGGCCTTGGTGAACCCAAGTTTCAGGTCGATGGCACACCATTTACTGGCTCTTGGGGACGGCCTCAGCGGGACGGACCAGCTCTTCGGGCGTTGACGCTTATGCATTATCTGCGTGAATACAATGCCTCACACCCTTCGCTCTGGAGCTCAAAGTTATCTGAGGACTTCTTTGGACCATACTACACTGTGGAGATGCCGCCGCGTAGCGTCATCAAAGCCGACTTGGAATACGTCAGTCACTTCTGGAACCAGTCAAGTTTCGATCTTTGGGAGGAAGTCGAGGGCCTGCACTTCTTTAATTTAATGGTCAGCGCAAGAAGTTTGAAGGAAGGAAGCGACCTTGCAAGAACATTCGGAGACATGGGTGCGGCGGAATGGTATGAAGAGCAGGCTGGCCACATTGAGAACTTCCTCGGCAAGTTCTGGGATGCCCAGAAAAATCATCTTGTGGAGACATTGTCGAGCAAGAGGAGCGGACTGGATTGCGGATTGCTCCTTGGCTCTCTACATGCTGTGCCCGCAGACGATTTCGAAGGCGACTCTGCATACCCGCCTTGGTCTGATGAGATCCTTGTTTCGCTTCTCGCCCTTGCCCGCGACCAACACGATCGATTTCCTATTAACAGCAGCCCATCCGACGAGGACCAGGATGATGAAGTAGATGAAAACCCATTCGAAGGAACTGGTCTTGGCCGTTATCCCGAAGATGTTTATGACGGATACGGCACCTCTAATCAGGGTGGCAACCCTTGGTTTCTGTGCACATCGTCGGCTGCCGAAGTTCTCTACCGCACCGCATCACACGTCTCAATTGCTGGCAACCTGACCATCTCTGACACCGCTCTACCCTTTTTCGAAGCCCTTCTTGCAACTTCATCTCTTGATGTTAATATCGGCACTTTCGGCCCGTCTGATGCGCTGTTCCACTCTGTTCTTGAGCGCTTGCACGCCACAGGTGATCAGTTCCTCGAGGTCATCAAGGCGCACGTTGATGCTGAAGGAAGCATGAGTGAGCAGTTCGATCGTGTGACAGGTTACATGAGGGGTGCCAAAGACCTGACGTGGAGCTACGGAGCGTTCTTGCAGGCGGTCAGAGCAAGAAAAGCATTCATGGGCCTTTGACAAGTGTCACGGTCACGATGGCACAGCTATGAGAAGGACGAGTTATGACTTATGACTGATATATGACCTCGGAACAGCGTGGAGTTTGTTCCATCCGGACTATGAACATGAAGATTTGATACCCTCGTTATACAGCAATGATACACTTATTATTACACATTCATCGTACTGCGGTAGAGAGAAGGGGAGACCATCAAGCACTTGAGCTAGTGGAGCAAAGAGGGATATAAGTACTAGGACGAACAGATAATGTTCTTATAATTAAAGCCGCAAAGGTACGGCCTATATACTGGAGAAATGCTTCCAGCCTAGTCAAGAGGCCAGTACTCGTGGATGTTATGCTGTGTCTTCCATCCTATTCAATGTTAGCATGCAAAAGCCGCCTCCGTATGCGGCAGAAACTTACTCATGAACCAGCAGCAAAAGGGGAAGAACAGCGTGTTGACTGCGCC
The DNA here is from genome assembly GCA_002796735.1 of Alternaria brassicicola. Lineage (NCBI taxonomy): Eukaryota > Fungi > Ascomycota > Dothideomycetes > Pleosporales > Pleosporaceae > Alternaria > Alternaria brassicicola. The sequence goes on from PHFN01000002.1 coordinate 2,058,400, forward strand.
CCACGCAATTAGAATACCGAAATCCAAGCCTATCCTTGAGTGTAAGTCGAACAGTATCGAGCGACTTCCTTCGACGACTGCAATTCAACATCAGCAACCCATCATCGCCAAAAAGGTCGAAACAGGCAGTCACTTACTTGAATGTAGTGGCCAAGCATATCCCCATCGGTAGAACCCAGGCGCAATCTCAATGTCGTAGAAAGAAGTGGAGACATTGGTAATGACCCAGAAGATCAAGAATAGTCCCATCCACGGCATACCCACTATCATTGCTACATTCTCACACGCCAATCCCAACGCAATCATGCCGAAGAAGTTGAGCATCCAGTATACCACGAACGTCCCACTCCCATACGCGACCGGGTTGTCTTCCATCATATTCGTGACTTGCGTTTCGCTCGTGATGGAATTTGTATGCCAAAAGTTGATCTGAAAAGCCATGGAGACGAATGAGTAGGCGAGGGAAAGCATAAAGTAGGCAGATAGCGTAGCACACCAGCGCCAGATGATAAGCTGGGGGAACTTGAGCGGTGGGTGGTTTTCGGGCTTGAGGTATTGCATGTGGATGGGCATGTAGAAGGAGAAGCTAAAGAATGATATGATGATGAGATCTATGATTATGGTCAGCCAATGTATGGGTGGAGAGTGTAAGCAAACCTACAGATGAGTCCGATGGATACAGCGGGAATGCCAGTGTACGGATAAAAAGGCCGCAAGTTGAACTCGGAGAAGCCAATCGCCGGGTTAATTGCTTGGGACACGCTCTGGATATTCGAGAGTACTGCCGGATCGCTCGCATTCTGCATCGCCATTTGCGCCCATTGCTGTCCGACCATACTTTGCGCCTGGGTCATAAACTGGCTGATGATGGGAAACATGAAGTCAAACCAGTTGGTATCATCCCTCGCGTCCTGGTAGATCAACTGGCATGCCCCAAGGGGATCATAACTTGCATTTCCGTTGGCAATAGCGGAATACAACAGCGCGCTCGCGTTGGGGTTGATGACAATAGCGGCCCAGGCATCCCAATTGTAGACTGCCTGTCGGACTTGTATCGGGTCATTGTTGAATTCTGAACCAGGCCGGACACCCCATCCTAGCGTCGGCTGACCGCTACTCAACTGCTGCTGTACAAGTTGCGTGATAGTCGGTCCAACGAATGGCGCATTTCCGGTGTTGTCATAAGGCGCCGCACCATCCATATCCACGACGTAAACCAGCAGATGGCTTAGCCTGTTCTCGACCTTGAAGAACACTGCCCAGTACAGTGATAGCACTGCCAGAATGAATGCCATCAAGAAGGCCGTCGTGATGATCCATTTTACAAAAGCGCGATTGCGAACTTGTCGAAGATCAGGATGCCAGAACCCCACGGGCTGCATGTCAGACTGTTGCGATTTCCCGTTACCATTCTCGGCTTCTTTGGGCGCCGTTTTCCCGCGATTCGTTTCTGGGTGTCCGTTGGTGCCTTCTTCTGCGTTGATCTGGGCCGGAGGGCGAAATGCGCGTGGTAGGCGAATGCGCTTGATTAGTTGCGACATGGTAAGCTGAAGGAGACGGATAAGGCACAAGTATCTCCACGCGAAATAGACCACAATTTGTCGCTAAAGAAAAGGCTTACTGCCCTTGGAAAATGCATGGCGGCCATTTGCTCTTATTTGTCGTTGCAGTTATTTCCTCTAAGGGCTGGCTGCTCGATAGTAAGGAGATCTATGACGTCTTAGCGAGTTTTAAATCGAAGCGTTATGGTGACGTCTGCAACCGCGAGGTCCTAGCTCCCCAACACTTAGCTCCGCAGTAACGAGAAGTGTCTAGAGTTCATACTAGTCATATATTGACTGTCCAGACACATCGATAATTGACGAATTCCATGCTTGTGCATGACTATTGTATTCGAAGTTGTTGATATCGCATCAGCATCGCTCAAATACTCGGTATAGACCTTTCAGATTCGCCACCTCCATCACTCCCCCTTTGAGTAGCCCCTTCGTGCCTACTAGTCTAGCCTTGCAGGCTGGGAAGATGGTATACTCGATTGCTCGCAGAAGTTTCTTCCGCCTTACAGCAATCTCAATATCTTCCTCCGCAACGGTACCCTTGCCTTTGCTACCATCGCCCTTCTGTGCTGAGGGCGGCAGAGGTAGACTCTCAGGTACGTAGAAGGACGCAATCTCTCGCAGCAAAGTTTGAAAGCATCCCTTCTCTTCATTCCAATTAACGTGTGGGCCGAGGCGCAGCAGGAATTGAGGGAGTTTGGCCATAGAAGGAGTATAGTCTTTCATCAACAACGGAATAGAACAAAGGTCACCTTCTGGGGTGATCTCCATTGAAAAGTATTCGCTCAGCAGCGCTGCCTTGCTTATCAGCTGCTCCTTGACGACTCCAACAACCTCGTCCCAGTCTACCTCATCCGCCGTGTCGCCTGCGTTGTTCTTTTCTTGTTCTGCAGCAACCTTGAGCAGATCATGTAGTGACAAAGGCGGATTGAAGCGGATTGATCCGTAATTGGCGAAATCAGTCAGACCGATTTGGTAGAAGTACTCGTTGCAGAGCATGCCGTAATCGACAAGGAAGAGCTTGACGCCACCTTGTATGGCTGCTATACGCTTCTGTTCGTCAACGATTCCAACAAACGTATGCGTAGAAATAATGTCCGTAAGCTCGTTGTGCATGGCATCTCGAACCTCTGCACGAAGGTCTTTGATGGATGTGAGGCGGCATGCTATCGGTTCCTTTTCCGCAAACTCATATTCCATTTCCTCTTCATCCATTGCAATCTCTTCGACTGATTTCTGCGGCTGCAACATCGACGTGATCTTGCGTACTGAGGCATCTGTGCGGATAAGGTCGTTATCATTTCGCTTCTTGGTTGCTGTTTGCGGCGCTTTCGAGCGGCTACGGTCAGATGCATCGGCAGTTGTAGGAGTTGAGGGTAAAATCTGTTTCATGGGTGTTGCGAAGGGGACTTTGGGATTTGAGAGTAGTGACTGGGTCATAAACGATCTGCTTGTATCCACCTTGCTCAAGTTTTCGCGGATCGAGTCGCATATGACGGCTATGATGTCGTCCTCGTTCAGGAAGTGAACCTCGCGCTTTGTAGGGTGTACGTTCACATCCACTCGCTGCGGCTCAATTTCGAGGCTTAGATAGAAGAATGGATGTCCTCCTTTCGGAAGGAAAGTAGAGTAGGTCTGTTCAATGCTTTTCTTGATCGCGGTCGACTCTACCGATCGGTGATTGATGAACAGTAGCATATTTGTTCGTTTGGTACTGTGGTTTGCATTGCTGATCCAGCCGTCGCACTTGAAGCCCCAGCGATTGTCTTCAACATTTAGGGCTACCAGCTCATTGGCAGTAGCGCTGCCATGGATTTGTCGTATTCGGTCTTTGATGGTAGCAGAAGCAGGTACTGTTACGCTTCCGCTGTTTTCGCCCGCTTTTCTACAGGAGAAAGCAACGCCCGCGCAATGAATAGCATACTTTCCGACAAGGTCGAGTATCTTCGCATACTCTTCGCTCGCGGACCGGAAAGCTCGACGCCGTGAAGGAACATTGTAGAACATGTCTTCCACCTACACTTCATCAGCTACCACCTCAAATAATACAAGTTGACAAGAACATACAGTGATGATTGTGCCCTGTTGTCCAGCCTTGGGCTTGGGCTCTGCACTCTGGCCGGGCTTCGCGCTCGCAAGCTTGCCATCCGCAAAGTGGGCTTCCCATGCACAACTTGACTCTTTCGTCCTTGTAGTGACTTTGAGATGGGCAATGTGGCTGATACTCGCCAACGCCTCGCCGCGAAAGCCGTACGTGCCGATGGAGGTCAGATCCTCGAAAGCCTTGAGTTTGGAAGTTGTGAAGCGTTCGCACAATATCGGCAAGTCTTCTTTCTCAAGGGAAGTTAGCAGGCGACGAATTCGAGAGCGACTACACATACATCGATGCCGTGTCCATTGTCGGTGATCTGTAGCAACTTGAGACCGCCGTCTTTGACCAGGACTTGCAATGCGGTCGATCCTGCATCAACAGCATTCTCTATTAGCTCTTTCAGCGCGTTTACCGGCGCGACAATGATCTCTCCGGCCGCGATTTTGTTCACGACGTCTTGCGAAAGCGCCTTGATCCTGCGCGGTGCGGGAAGCGGGAGATTATCGTCGCCTTTCCTTTTGGTTCCACGTGGCGATGCCGGCGTAATTTCCGTATCATCTGTCATGTTTGCACGCTGAACTGCGCATCCAGAATAAAAGTTTGAAGCGAGGTTGGTGAGCGATGCACGACGGAAGGATGGAGCAAACGGGAAAGCGCGATGCATGAAGTGCCCCACTTTCGCGCTCTCACGTGGCCGAGCACCCTCTTACACCTCGAATTGCATCATGCATCGCCACGCACCAAACCTCGAAGCTTTGAGGAGTATACATCATCTTGGCAACACCTGGAGTGATGAAAGTCAAGGCAGAATGGCGTAGGCAAGAAAAAGTAGAATGCAGCACGGCGTATAAGCGACACACCCAAGTCGCCACTGCTTCTATGGGACATCTCAGGGCTCAGTTTCTGCTTACTCTCTTTTCAAGGTTGCACAGAAACACGTCATTGTAGTGATGGCGCCCCCATCATATGCCCGCGCCACAGCCTCGTCCACATCCAAAGCCTACCCCAAGCCATCGAAAACTACTCACAACATAGAAGAGCCGACAGTGTCTTCGCCGAACGGCGCAAGCATCTTCAAGCCATCCAAAGCGCTCATCAACACCCCTTCAACGCCGAAGAAACCCCTCAAACGACCATCCCTTCTCACACCCCAGGCGAGAGACCAGCTCATGTACAATCGCGATCTCTACCCCATCAAACCCAGAGACGCCTCCAAGCCATGTCTCTTAGCAAATCTTCCATCTGAACTACGCAGTCTAATATACACCTTTGTCCTCCCAACAACACATCACATCTCCGACTCCTGGCCCGCAACCCTCAAACACGGACGACAACGGCCACCGCCGCTACTCCACACCTGCCGCGCAATCAGGATAGAAGCAGCATATGACTACTACACCAGCACGGCCTTCAAGTTCACAGTCCGGAATCTCAACTTCTATCCTGTTATGAAATGGCTCGATGAACTACCGAAACAGTATCGCGCTCTACTGTTATCTCGGAACCGTCGTTTGGAAATCAACGTCTTACCGAGTGTAAAGAACACCTTCACATACCCGCCCAAAGGCTGGTTGATTGATGGATACATGCAAGATCACTGGAAAGCATGTCAGTCCTTTGGGAACATCTACACAGTGCCGTCCGACGCACATAAATCCCATTTCTTGGTCTTCTGCCGCCTAGCTTCTTGGTTTCTTTGGTGTTCGAAATCACCGCCCAAGTCTATCAGATGGACGTATTCATTTGAGCAGTCGCCGTTGCATAATCCGTTTGGGTTGCCAGGTCTACAGGAGCAGACGGTGTTGGAATGGTTTCTCAAGCATCATGCTATGGTGCTGACGATGGGATGTGTGGAGAAGGCATGGAAGAGGAATAAGAATGGAGCGGCGGCGATGCGAGGGGATGTGTTGAGGTTTTTAGAGGCGCTCGACCGGTGGTATAAGGGATGCTGGAGGAAAGAGGCAGGTGAAGGGGAGTGGGATGGGCAAATGGAATCAGTAAAGAAAGCTATTAAGAAGTGGTAGTTGATTGACATGGTTGTTAGTTGGATATCTACGCCAGTAAGGAAGGGGAACGCCTATTCCCTTGCATATGAAATTCGTCTCTTTTCCAATCCATCATACATGCACAAGGGTCTATCAGAGACCCGCTGTCATCGCATATTGTCGACGACCGGAACTTGCCAGTACGCCTTGAATCCCATGTGTATGGTAATTTCATGCTCAATACAGAATCGTTGTAGCGCACGTCGCTTGTGCGTATATCGCACGTTATCGTCGTGGTGGACGGGTACACTCAGCGAGCGTTGAGGAAGGCAGGCTCAAAGCCGTAGATAGGGTTGCCGAGCTACCAGAACTATTAGCATACGTACCCAGCTGGTAGGTGTTGGACTAACTCGTCGAAGAGTGAACACGATGTCGGTGACCGAGACAGTTTTGCGTCCACTTGAGTCCATGATGGCGCATGTATCTCTCAAGATCTAATAGTCCGTTAGTGTCCGCGTGCAGCTTCTCCTTCTAGAGCAGCTGACCCTTTGTAACCTCTCCTTGAGAGCTTGACGAACATCGTCGTAGATTGTCGCCGAGATGCGCTTCACGCCGCCACGGCGAGCTAACCGACTGAGACGTAAGTTAGTAGACCGTTCCATTGGAATCACGGCTCGCATCTCGCAGCGTTGAAACGCAATAACAACGCTGCGATTGGACCGCTCAAGCTTTTGCTTTTTGGTGACCCAGGACCACTTACCGTATATCGCCCTTTGTAACCCCGTATATGTTGTCTCTCCGAATTTTCCTACGACATATTAGCCCCCGCATTATTTGGGGCATGGGCTGTGAACTCGCATGTGACGTTTATGCCCGCCTTTCCCCAAGCCATTTCCTTTCCCTAGACCGCCGGCGCTCTTGCCCAAACCGAGCCCCAGTCTTGCCGCTCTGGAAGCTGCTGACGAGGCAGCAACAGTCGTTCCCGTTAGTTGCGGCCGGGCTGCTGATGCGTAGCGGGATGGACCGCCAAACTGTCTGGGGCGTTCGTTAACCATGCTACTGCGTTAATGGTATTGTGCTCAGGTAGAGAAGCGCTGTGTTGATGCGGCGTGTGCACGGGCCACAACGTCACGCGCTGAGACGCGTTCGCGGTATCAGGTGAGAATGGGTGCGATCAAGGGATGCGGGGTATCAATGGCGGGGTAGTATTAACTCCTCTTGTGGACGATGAAAATGAGATGATGATACACCGCAATCTAGCAGTTGGTACCATGGAAAATGGCGGCTATAGCTGATCTTCACGAGGTCATTAAACATTACACCTCTTATGCGCGGCAAACGTTGGTCATTAGGTTCCAGGTGCTAGCCCTGATGCATTATTAATACTAGGGTATACGTGATCGTAGGGTCCTTGTATCCAACCTTGAGACCATCTTTACGAAACAAACGTAGCCTCGGTGAACAGAGTACCCTCCTCTTCTTTGACCTCATCGCCGATCTTGACCTTGATGGTCATCTTGGGCGCGTATTGGTAGATGTACGGCTTTGTGCCAGCTGCGCTTGCGACAATGGTCTTGATGAAACCTGGCACTTCAGCCATTACATCGACGCGGTCAATGTTCTTTCCTAGAGCACCAGAAAGGTCTGCAGTGACTTCCTTGCCATCCTCGGTCTTTCCCACCCAATGGTAGCTTGCCGAGGTGGGCTCTGGCCAGCCGGTCTCGTCTTGCCTGGTCTCGGTGTGCTTCACGTCGCCTTCGGTGTTGGCGAAAAGAAGTTTGTCATCTGTTGCGATTCCGGCGACTCGGACAACGGTCGATGCGTAGGAAGCGGGAGTGGTAAACTCCATCAGGATGGCGGAGTATGAAGGTGACTGGAAGTTGACAAAGTTCCATCGCGCAGCTGTAAGGGGTTAGTCAAAAGGGCTTGCCTACTTGACAAGATGCTTACCGGCGTGGTGTGGCTTCATTCCCTGGAGAGCATGGCTCAGCATGCCGCGACCCTTGACATCAACCTCTCCCTCCTTGGTGATGATGGAACCTTGGACGCTGCATCGCGGCCAGAAGTGGTGGTGCATGGAGCCCCACGGCGCCTTGGGGTCGGTGCCGTAGTTGGTTGTGCCATCCTTTCCCCCCATGAAGCCGGGAGCAGTCCTGGTGAACTTGACGTTGACCATGCTGTTGTCGTTGACAGCCGCCTTGATGGTGTACGTGTTGCCATCCTCGGAGAGCTCAATCGAGACGCCGTCGGCGTAGAAGGAATGCTGCTCCTCATCGAAGCCGTAGTTTGAAACGGGGTCACTGGCCCACAGGAAAGGCTTCTCGTTGTTGGGGTAGAAGAGCTTGCAGTTGAACTGCACGGTTACCCGTAGACCGCTGCAAGCTGTGAGTACTATGGCCGTCTAGACAGGGAGATGACACTCACGCGATGTTGTTGTAGATGACCTGCAGAAAGCCCTGGTGGCCGGCATCGGTAAAGAGGTAGAAGGTCTGGGTCTCGACGTTGGTGTAGTCGAGCGTCACCCACTTGAGGTCCTTCTTGGTCAGCTCCGTGTAGGCGGGCTCACCACCCTTCTTGCCCACGGGCTGGATGGCTTCGGGGCCGTATTCGGGCTCCTGGGTGCCGGCAACCGCGGCTAGTCTACATTTGTAAGTATGCGTCTTGTACCACTTCGACTATTACTACTCCCACCATCACCACCACTACTCCCACCACTACACCGTGTACACCACGGTTGCGCAGGCACGTGCGGGGAGGCGAGGGTTGCACTCACGTTGACTTGGCCCAGCTGAACATGTTGTGGGCAGGTCGACGCACTATCCAAAAACAAAAGACGTACGTAAGTAAAGGCGGTCACGAGGTTTGATTGGAGGAGGGCAGAAAAAACTCTGGAAAGGTTCTGTTCAATAGGTTCTGGATCTGAAATTTTCGGGGTTGACGAGAGCACGGCCGGGAGCAGGTAGGTACAGCGATGTGTCGTGGCGACGTCAGAACACTCGGTCGGGACACTTGCTGGGCGTCGATGTGCTGCGGGGGTATCACGAGATGCTGCTGCTGCTGCTGCTGCTGGGGGGCCTGAGGGACGTCGGTGCTTGGGGAGGGTCTTTGGCGTGGTCGTTGAAGATGCCAAAGACGCTGCAGACGTGCGAGTTGAGGCGGCGGTGGATGGGAGAGGCTTAGCCGTAGCTTCCCGATGTTGAACGGATAGGGCAACCCGCGCGCCCTGTGCCTTTTGGAGGTAGCACCTATAGAGTATCGTCAACCCCTCCGAAGATCAATTTCTCGTCGCTATCCACGCCCGACGCCGACCTTGCTGTCTTCTCTCGCACATACATAGGCCCAGTCCCCCGGCAGCGCGCCCCTTCCAGCTTCCGACCATCCGCGGTTTTACGGGCGAATTGGTGGCACGCAATCGTCGACTAGCGCGGGGCTTCTCTACTCTAGTCTCCGATGACGATTCTCGATGCTTTGTAGTCAGGCACACGACTCGAGTATTGCACCCCATTCCTCCTTCGCCGACATCACCGCTGCGCGCATTGCTATCGTCATCTTTTCCGGCTCCTCCGCGCGCACATTGGGGCCCTAGACCGCAGCTGCAACGAAGCTGTGACGGAGCTCTGGGCGACGCGCATCACGAATCCACCCGGGTAAGCTAGAGCTGTCCATCCTGCGTAGACATCTGCGTCTTTCGTCATGGCCTCGACCAAGGGAGCTGACCCTCTCTGACAGAACACCCACCTCACCCTCCCATCCAGCGATCGTTACCCACCATGACGGACACTCCGCCTGCGCAATCCGTCCGCTTCAGTGATGTTACCCAGGAGATTGAACCAGAAGAGGCTGTGAGGGATGTCGCCGAGCTTGCGGGCACCGACAAGGCATCCCGTGATGGCCCATTGAGCCCTCAAGCTGAGGAAGAACTGCGTAACCTGTCGTCCACGCTTCAAAAGTCACGCATGCAAGCCAAGCGCATGGAAAACTTCTCGTTTGAACCTGTCTCACTCCCGCCCTCTCGAGTAAGCAAGCCTCACGAGCCAGCCTAGGACCATGAGCACATGGCTAACACTCCCAAGGCACCTTCCCCCTCTCCAGCCTCACGAACAGCTTCAGCACACTCGGGACACCGTTCTTCCATTCCCGGGTCACCTGCATCTGCCATGCACTCTCCACCTTTAACACCGGCGGGCACATCATCTCGCGAAGAGAGAGCTAACACAGAGGGACATGGAAAGCGCACAAGCGATCCCGCTATGATGACGCCCCAAGTCTCACCCCCGCACGAAGCTCCGCCAACATCCATGGGCTCATCTGTACAAAGTCCAAACGACAGCCAATCTTCGCTACCAGTTTCCGAATCTCCCAGAATCGCACCACAATCCCCTCGACCCTCGTCAGATCTGTCCGGCATAGTACAGCCGCACCCAAAACGTGCTCCTGCATTCACAATGGGCCCGACTGGCGACTCAAACCCGACTTCCCGAGACGCTAGTCCGGCTAGATCGGGTGGAGAGCGCACGCCAGGAACGTCGACGCCAGCATCTGGCTCCCGGCCATATACACCACAGGGAGATAGAGACGATGCCTATGCTCGCTCCAAACGCGCAGCGCAGTCGAGGAATCTGGATTCACTCGAAGCCCGGTATATTTACGGCGGCCGCGATGGACGCAGTTCGGCAGCATCGTCCACGTACCAACTACCACGCTCCAGAGGTACCGACTCTGACAAAGAAGAGAGCAAGAGAACGAGCATATTTGGAAAGAAGACGAAAGCTCACTCCGACGTGGAGGACAGCAAATCACAAATAGGCAAACACAACCATGGATCCATGTCTGAACTAAAGCGCTTCTTCAAGATTGGGCACAAGAAGGACAAGGATAAAGAAAGGGAGAAGCGGAAAGAATCGCCTGCGCCGTCTGTGAAAAGTCAAAAGATCAAGTCGAGCAAGTCCGGGATCATGACACCACCCATTACGAACGGGGCGATGAGCGTACCTTTCGCTGACGACCACGGCCTCCAGAGCAAGTACGGCAAGTTTGGAAAAGTGCTGGGCTCAGGTGCCGGTGGCTCTGTTCGACTGATGAAGCGAAGTAGCGATGGTACCACCTTCGCTGTAAAGCAGTTCCGGAACAGGCATTCGTACGAGTCTGAAAAGGACTACAACAAGAAGGTGACTGCCGAGTTCTGTATAGGTTCGACGCTGCATCATGGAAACATTATCGAAACCATGGACCTGGTGAACGAAAAGGGCGCCTACTATGTTGTGATGGAGTACGCCCCGTTTGACCTTTTCGCCATAGTGATGACGGGAAAGATGAGTCGCGAAGAGGTCACCTGCTGCACGCTGCAAATTCTCAATGGAGTGACGTACCTTCACAGCATGGGCTTGGCACATCGAGATCTGAAGCTAGATAATGTCGTCGTCAACGAGCACGGAATCATGAAGATTATCGATTTCGGAAGTGCCGCTGTCTTCAAGTATCCTTTTGAGGACGAGATTGTCCTTGCAAGCGGTAAGTCTATTGTGTCGTCCTTGGAAGCTTGTTCTGATTTCTCTAGGTATCGTCGGGTCAGACCCATACCTTGCCCCAGAAGTGTATGACCTTTCAAAGTACGACCCGCAACCAACGGACATCTGGTCTCTTGCTATCATGTTTTGCTGTATGACGCTCCGTCGATTCCCGTGGAAAGCCCCGCGCGTCTCCGACAACTCCTACAAGCTCTTTGTCTCGCCTCCCAACGATGGACCGAGGTCAATCACTGGCCCCTCGAAGTCAGCCACTGACCTCCAGAACAGCGCAAGTGACGACCGCCGTCAATCAGGGCTGCAATCGGAGCCTGCGTCTCGCCACCCAACTTCAGAGCATTCTTCGACTGACTATCGCGCTTCGACGTCGTCAACGAGCCAGCAACCGCCTCAGGTGATCAAAGGACCATGGCGTCTTCTCCGCCTACTACCAAGAGAGAGTAGACACATCATCGGCAGAATGCTCGAAATCGACCCGAAGAAACGCGCGACTCTTGACGAGATTCTCGAAGATAAGTGGGTCACTGGTAGTGCAGTATGCACGCAAGAAGAGGGTGGGCGGGTGCTTCGATGTGACAACCACGACCATACGCTCGAGCCAGGCGCTGGCGTCGCCTCGGCTTCGAACACGCAACAAAAGAAATGAGCTTGGACCACGAACTTGATGAGGGTCTTGTTATTTTTCCATATTGGCGTTTGGACGATTAGCAAGCAGGCGTTTACAGACTTTTCTTGTTCGCATGATATAATGCGTTCTGGCCCGATTAGAAAGGCGGTTCTTCTCCTCTTTGACTATCGCGCGTTTTGTACGCCTTTTTTGTGTAATACTTTGAATGTTGTCATTGTCAATAGGAACCATTGACAAAACCTAGTATATGGAAACCACAAGCCAACGTAAATAGCTGTATACTTTACGGGAAAATATACAAAAGCATCGACGCATGTTCCCCACGTTTTAGTTTGTAGTGCTGATATGCGAATGCCGAGGACGAGGTCCATGCAGTCCATCGACGCCGGACAACGACCTACACAATAGCTGTATAATATTTGTGTTTGGCCGACGGGACTTTTCTGCCCTAGCCTTCGCTTCGCCCATGGTGCGGTGGTCCCAACACTTCGAAACAAGCACAACTTACCTGACAAGCCCGAAACATGCGCATCCCCCGTTGCTCGTTTCGAACACACGGTTCACTCTGTCTATAGGATCGTCCGCACGTTGACGTCAAACAAGCTTTCGCTCTCCCTTATCCAGCGGGCTTACTCTTGCCCTGTGGACACGGCGACGCGTTCTTACGCAACACGTGCATGCAACGCCTCAGGCGTTGTGATCTGAGGCTGCCAGTGGATGACTGCTGTGGAGTAGATGACTAGATGTGGAGAGCACACACGTCAGATCGCAGCATTGTTAAGCCAAGCCGGGGGTTAAAGGATAATGTACGCGATATGGTTGGCTGGCGAGATAGGATATGATGCGCCATGTGCGGGAGTTTTGCACAAGGGATCTAGGCTGGATTCCAAAAGCTGAATTGTGGAGTTGAGAGCCGTTGGTTGGAGAGACATGTGTTGGTTATACCTCGAGACCTCATCACGAGGGGAGGGCTTATCGCACTAGGTCGCGATACTTGCCAGGAGTAGACTGGCAAGGTTGGCATTTTACGGGCGAATGGGGGGGGGGGGAGCGTGGTTTTTGCACAGAGACGAGGCCACGCAGCAAGCACGTCTTTTCTGTGAACAATAGGTGCATCCCACGCCTGTATCACGATACTCAATCTCGACAAAACGCCCGTTCGGCGTCCAGCAGGCAACGCGCAAGCAAGTAAAGTGGGTCCATGTGTATCGTCAATCGAAGGCAGGGGGTGCTATGTAAAGCCTGGGCAAGCGAACGTGAAACGAACTACGGGCATACAAGACGCATGCTTGCGCAGTCTCAGCCTGTCTGCTTCAACGCAGAGGGCGGCGTTTGAGATTGATGCAAGGGTGGCCGAGAAGGGGATGGAGGGTAATGTGAAAGGGTAAGCGTAAGCGAGCCCTAATGCGCGGGTCGCATGACGAAGATGAAGTGACGGCTGTCATGATGACAGATGTTGGGTATCGAGCGAATTGCAAATGGTAGATTTGATTTGGGGGCAATAAAGAGAGAGAGACACACACACACAGAGAGAGAGAGAGAGGCGTAGAAGATAAAACTACATGAATTGAGATAAGCATAGTCTGAAAAAGCACATTTGCTCCAACGACTATCGTACTTGATAAAGCCTACCCCCAACATGTTCGCCTGAGTCTACAGCAACGTGCCATCAAAACCAAAGATGGCGCGTGTCTGTTGGCCATGTTATTACTCAAGAAGAAAACAAACTTCTTTGCAGAAGCGGTGTCTTGCATGTCTGCCGTTTTCTAGATGGCCGCTTGTACAAGTTCGAGCTAGAAAAATCGAAACAACCACACCTCCATCAGAAAAAAACCAACACAAAGACTCACACGCGCGGCAAAACGGATCCGCAGACGATGCATATCCAACCCCCGCCACACCGCTCTCGCCGATGAATGCATCCCATGATCCAGGTCTGTTTGGATGCAGTCCTGTTGTTGGCCCTCAAGCGTCTTATCTCTATTGCAGCCCCCAGCCAATAGCCATTGCATACACTTGTCTTTGCAGCTGAAGCAGCGCGGACAAGGGGGGGAAGGGGGGCCTGCGAAGATCGTCGTCGCAGCCGGGCAGCGCCTCGACGCCTGCGCTTCGCTCCCACCGGCACGTACGCAACCAAGGAATGTGCGGAACGTACCATGACATGGCTTGTGCGTTTGTCTTGGACCCGCTTCGTGCGAAAGAAGACCCCGTTGACGCGGGAAATCGTGTGGTCAAAGGATCTGTGTTGGAGTTGTCTTGGCTTGTAAGCCAATACTTTAACGCACGTTTTCCCACTTATTCGTGATCTTGGGTTTTTGCGGTTGTCTGGCTCTGCCTCTAGCCTCTAACCTTTCCACATCTACATACACCAATTCCCGGCTTGCTTCCCACCTTACTTCATTTAATTCTTCTGTCTTCCCTTTCCTGGCTGGTCCGCTCACGTGTTTGACATACGCCTGTATATGTAATCCAAGTCCGGGAAGGATTGAGCCTCGGGTTGTTTTATAAAAAGGATGCGTCGCCAATTTCCTCCAAGTCATCTCAAGGTCCCGCCTGGTCCGCATGCTTTTCCAAGACAACAACACTTTTTGGGCCAAGATACCGTTGTTGTGAATCATTACTCGGGAATTGAAAAAGCCATTCCTGCGATACCTTCTTTACCGGGATTCAGGACCAGTGCTGGTATGTTTTTTCCACCTATTTTTTTTCCCTGGGTGGGTGGATGGTCGTGTGCTCGGTTGCCGCGACTGGGGCTGTCATGTCAACCATGCAGTAACATAGACGCGCGAGAGATTTGGCTACGAATACGAGCTAACGCGCAAACAACAGCCTTCCTGACGTCGCTGAGCGCAAACCTCCGAATCGACCCTGATCTACCTTCGCCGTTGCCAACGCCTACATCGCTTGGATTAAACAACTTCTGTCCAGAATTCCCTTCCACATCGCTATCCTACTCAAGGTTACCCGCGCAGTACAACCCGTACCCTTCGCCAGCCGAGTCCCAAGTCATGTCATGGACGGAAGCAGACGTGCCGGCTAAGTCACCTACAGACGAACTTCCGCAGCTCTCCACCTACACTGCCGAGACAGAGGATGATCGCATTGAGGGCTTGCGCTTAGTTGCAGACTCGGTGGCACAACAGCGCCAGGTCGCAAGCAAAGTCATGCTGTTCCACCCCATTTCGCTAGCCGCCTACTTTGCTATTGTCGCCATTGCGGCCCAGTTGACGCTACGCTGGTACGAGGACAAGCTGATGCTTCTCACAACCATTGGAGGCATCTCGATGACTTTCCTCATCTTCATTCGGTGGATGACTGGTGGATACATTGGCCTGGCCGAAGACATCAACATGGGATGGCTGGGCGGTGACAGGCTCATCGTAGTGAAGTGGGGTGAGGACGTCATTGGATCCTTGGTATTGGGTTGGGCCGATAATGATGCCGCGAAGAAGCGTGGCCGGAGAAGGAGGGGCAAGGCCGTTGTGCGCGCTTGGACTGTAAAGTTGAAGTATCGCGGCAAGGGCGTTGGTGAGGGCCTCTTGGAGGAAGCTGTCAAGGTCGCGGGAGAGCGAGGTGCAGATGGCATTGTCTTCGATGCTGACCATGCCAGTAAGTCTACACCTGCTCGTTTCCCCACACCACTGTTAACGCCACATCAGACTCCCAGCGCGTTCTCCCTGACATCTTCAACGGCTTCATCAACAAGCAAGACGCCAAAGCCGAAAAGGCCCTACAAAAAGTCGCCGATACCAAAGGCAACTTCCGCCAGCGTCAGAGCTCCCCCACTTGGGGCAGCAGGTAGACACATGCTACACATTTCATTTTGCTTAGGACAGCAGGCGGTGTTCTGTCTTCACTTCATCGCGGCGACGAGTTTCTTTTGGAAGATACCCCATTCCTCTCGTTGATGATACCCCCAAACGATCGTTATCGTTGCTAGCATCAAGCTTTCTGTACTTGCTTTTTCCACGTTCTTAATTCGGCACCGAATCTCTGTCATCATGGCCATGCAGACCATACATCAGAGTCATAATAGACGACACAACGGCGCTTTGTTGATAGAATGCAAATGACAATGTCTAGCAGAATTAGTTGCACAACGCCCTACTCTGCTGACCTGGTGACTTGCATCTCGCCTGAAGCTAAATCAATTGATGTTCACTGATACGCGTTGCATACCCGACTGTGGTGCGCAACCTCCACAAATCTTGTGGTTGTAATCCGGGCTATCCTTATCGCAGCATTCCTCTGATTCACAAACATGCGGGAAATTTAGGTCGCGTGTACTGATAACGGTGCATAAGCTTTCGATATCAACACCTTGGCGTCAGATTCTGGTTCGTTGGTAGATTTGCCCCGCGTTACTCATCACTGCCCCTCCATGCACAAGGGGAAATTAGGCTTTCCAGACTTTCCGTCAAGGTTGCATGATGCATGCCAAGTATGTACATGCGGAACCGGAGACGAGGGTTTAGTCCAACGCCAATGTCTGGCTATGTTCGCTGATACGATGATAACATTCCAGGCTCAGCACAGGAAAAATGTTACCATAGCCACTATTGATTGACTCATCCGGTTCGCTCCTTTATCGGTCTGCATATGGAGTTGCAAAGAGAGAGAAAAAAGGGCTCACACGGAACCGCCCGTGCAAGGCTGCACAAAATCAGTTTCGGACACCGCATCTGATCGAACTCAACGCGCGGTTGCACCAGCCTCTGTATCGCCGTCAACTGAACTCGCTGGATACTGCTCGCGCAGCTGCAGTATGACTTTCTGTGCCACAGTCAGTATATTTAGTAATCGCGCAGAAAAGGCCCCGACTACAACGCATCAACGCGAACCGCGCGCGAGGCGATCTGCTGTTACACCTTGCTGTGCCGTACTGGCTACGTACCGCTAATGCCTCCGGGTTCGCGCCGTTCTCGATGAGCGATACGCAGTAAGACAACTGCTGACGATCAAGATGCGTATTCTGGGGCTGATGTCAGGTATTGTTAGGCGCTTCAGTGAGGTGTGGTGTTTCGTACTAGCAATGTTGCGATTTCATGAAGAATGTCGATGACTTCACGAGCGGCCTTTCGGCGAGCGTCAGCGGATGATTGCTCAGCGGCTGGCATTTTCAGTATTTGTATGATGCTTCGAGTTTTCGACAGGACGAAGTTGACAAGTGGTCTGCTTGTTTACTGTCTGGTCAAAGTCGCGTCTCCGCACGCGGTACGCTTTCCGCACGTGAGTTCCTTGGCACAGCTTTGCCCCTCAGGTACTCGATCGGAAAGTCGGATTCCTCATCTCTTTCACACCAAAACACTGTGACATCACCATCATTATGACGACAGATGGCCCCCTGATGCTCAGGCACGTAATGGAAGAACTGCATAATAAAACCTCGTGTGCTTGTTGTAGACTGCTTTCTTGCTAACACACCGCTTCCTTTGACCTCACAAACCACTTCAACCTTGATAGTATCAACAAACCTTAAACCAGCCTCGTCAATCATATTTCAGATCAGACGTTATGGCACCCGACGCACACCAAGGAGGTCGTCTTGAGGACATGGCTGCAGAGGGCACCTCAATTCCTGGTGACGCGGGAAAGATGAACGTGGTAAGCTTTTACACTTGTTTCGAGGATCATATGTCTTTGTAAGGTCCATGTACTCATGACAACTCAGGTTTCACCCTCTTCTCATCCAGACCAGACTCATACAAACATCGCACACGCAGCGGACAACGCCTTCGACATCCCACGGAGTGTCAACGACCGCGGACAAACAGGCAAGGTCATCACTGGTACCGGCGACCAACTGCCGTCAAGTGTGGAGAAGAAGAACCTAGACGATGCAAACCTTGACCCGAGAGCAAAGGGCCATGACCAGTATGCGAAGCATGCTAGACAGGACAACCCCATGGACAGCTTGAAGCATGGTGCAGGCGACCATAACGTAGAGGCCGCGCCGGGTGAAGAGGAAGAGAGTCAGGATGCGCTCCTGAATAAGAGAGGTGCGCAGTAGGTGTTGTAAGAAAAACCTGCACCTCTAATGTATATATTGGACGATGTCACGACCAAACAATAGCCAAGAGACTTGGAACTAACTCAATTACAAATTCCTACTTTCAAGGGGTCTGATCACTGTGATGTGACGCATGCTGTGAGCTTTGGATCCTGGGGCTGGAGTGCGGCTTAGTTACCTATGGATACCCCGCTAGACCCCACACGTGCTTGCCAAATTCACGATCCTAGCACTCTCTGACCTGCTATTTGACACTGGCCCCCGGAATCTAGAAATATCCCCCCAGAACGATGGTGTACTATTTCTCCTCCAACAGTGTGTCCCCGGCAGCATTCATCTACGTCGGCAAGGATAAGGTTGAGAGTACGTACATTTCGGTTCGCTGTTGCACTCTCAAAGGGTCAAACAGCTACAACTCCACATACTGATCGTCTGAACAGATGAAGAGCTCATCAAGTACGGCTGGGACGAAGATGTCTGGTTCCACGCAGACAACCTCTCCTCGGCACATATCTACGTCCGGTTGCCCGAGGGCGAAGATTGGGAGAAGATGACCAAAGAGCTGCTGGTGGACTGTGCCCAACTTACCAAGGCAAACAGTATCGAGGGCAACAAGAAAGACAATGTCACGATTGTGTACACGCCTTGGAGTAACTTGAAGAAAGATGGAAGTATGGCCGTGGGTCAGGTTGGGTTCAAGGATCAGCGAAAGGTAGGCACGTTGCTCTCTTATGGCACAAGAGTTGTAGAACGATTCTTGGCTTAACGACCACTCAATCTTCGGCATGCTGACGATGTATCAGGTCAAGCGCATACACGTGGAGCAGCGAGAAAACCCTATTGTCAACCGTCTTAACAAGACCAAGGTTGAGAAGTTCCCCGATCTGAGGGAAGAGCGAGAGGCAAGACGGGCTGAGTTGAGGAAGCGAGATCAGAGTGCTCTGCAGGCCAAGGTATGTATGCTCTTTCAAACTTGTTCTATCCTTCTACTTTCCGTTTCTCCCTGTTGCGTAAGCCTTTACACACACTTTTTCCTCTCATGGTCTGCTATGTCATACCCCATCTCTCATCTGTTATACTTCCGATCACTCATACTCGAATGCGACCATTCTTCTTCCAGTTGACTCGGATAGCGAAAATCAAGTGCTAACGGAATGCAGCGCAAAGAGGAGGCCCGTATAGCCAAGGAGCGCAAGGAGCTCGCATGGCGGAGAGATCATGCCTACGACGATGTCATGACAGAGGAGAACCTGGAGGAGAACACCAACGAAAACCGCGATGAGAACTTCCTCGACGACTTCATGTGAAGTGCCTCGTCGTGTTTTTGTAACCCGCATATAATGTGGGTCGCCTCAACTGGGATCGCGAACAGTCATGGCTGGAAGGCACAGCCCCATGCTCTCGTTTAGCATGCGAATGTTGTGGTTGAAAGTATCGTACGCGGTAGTCTTTATCTCGATCTCGTCGCGCGTTCTGAGCAGCGTCAGCTATGCGGCATTAAAGACGGAGCTGAACAAGCTGGCTACCTACACATTCTTCGGGTTGGGCTTTGAGCGACTTCCGTTGTTCTGTACCCACCACACGAACAGAAGGTTCTTCACTATCTTGTGTTCCAGCCCACTCCCTTTGGTCGCATACTGCAAGAACTCAAGCGTGTTCTGGATTCTCTGTGGCTCATAGTTGGCAGCGGACCCTTTGCGAAAGGCTAGGCGAAGGCGATCGCGCAATGTATACCGAGCCGGCTTCGAAAACTGGATAGCCCTCAGACCCTGCCGGTATAGGTGCCTATATGCGTGAATGACTGCTTGTTGTGACATATTTGCGCATCAAGGTGGCGATCACTCCAAGACCTCGGATCATGCGGCGACGGAGAAAGGTATTGCCGGCACTGATAACCGCCGCAGAGTTGCAACCTCGCCCGCTCTCCACTCACCACAACATACCACCCAATACCCCGCCTGTGCCTTTGCATCGACTGGGGTTTGTAGACACGCAGTCTGGATTTATTCTGGACAATTGCACGCCATCGTGACTGCTACGCTTGCCGTAATAATCGCTAATCACGCCGAATCAAGGCCACATAGGGTGCTCAGACATCCAGTAGCGACACATTGTCCTGGTCCGCTGTGGGATCTATGGACATCATTTGAATACCAAAGCCATGACCAGAGTATATCATGCGCGTCCGCAACAGGCGCCGCAGCGCAGCGGTACACTTGATCAGTCGCGAGCCGCTGTCAAGAAGAAGAAGAAGCCCTACAAGATCCTGTTAGAGGCGGTAACGCAAGAGAAGAAGAAGCTACATTCCATTGTCCGTCGACGACGCGATTTCACCGTCCTGTAACACCACTAACTATAGAATAGCTAACATACGCGTCGAACGCCCCAGCCGGCTTTGGTTTCATACCAGCCGGACATCCAGAATTCACCGAATGGTGCAAAGAGCAGTGTCGACAGCGCAACCTTGATGTCCATGTTGTCTCTGTGAGCATCTCATCTCTCCCAAGCCAACGGGCCGCCTACTAACAACGTCGCAGGCCAAGCCAAAGAACAAAACCCACTCCGACCCCGAGAAGCTATCCCATCACGTCCACCGAGTCGGACATCACTTTCCTATTCACATCATCGAACTTGCATGCAGCAAATTCGGATATATATACGACGAGAGACGCGGTTTGCGGAAAGATAAAGAGGGCGAGAGGACCAATTGGATTGCCCAAGAGTTTGAAGACTACTCTTCGCGACAAGTACAGCATGGCCATCCTGCCACTGAAAAGGAAACTAAGGGTTACATTCATGGGGCCGTTCGAGAGATGTTTCCCAAGATCCCAGAGGCAGATCTGCAAGCGATTGTCTCTCACGCATTCGAGGAAGGGACAAATCGGGTAGGTAATGCCAAGGAACTCTCGTTGGCTCGTAGAGTGCAACTCGCTGTTGTCGCGCACATCCGCCACACATACACAGACTACGATAAACTGCTCAAGACCGACGGCTGGTCGGAAGCCCGCAGCCAGGTCGAGAAAGTCTCTCTTGCAAAACTCAAGGAGTGGCGAGATGAAGATGGCAAGCAGAGCGACGAACTTGAAGAAACCTTCCGCGAAGTCATCGTTCTTGACGATGATGATGACGCAAGCAGCGATGAAGGATCAATGTCAACGCCTGATGAGCGTGAGCAAAGCATGGAAATTGTTTCCAGTCGTGCTACTGCCCGAGATCTACAACCGGAGTCGCATACTAACTACCCACGTATCGATGCATATGACATGAGACGAGCCCCAAGAAGAACCATTGTCCTTCCACGCTACCCTCCACCACCACAGTCTACTGGCTTGTCTGGCTCTTCGCATTCCCAGCCGCAGCAGCCTTTCCAACCAGCTCGAAAAAGGACGATCGATCCGTAAGTGCAGATGACAGCTAATATCTAAATTCATTCTCACAATTGTAGACGAGCGAGACCAGCTGAGGCTGGCCAGAGCCTGAAAAGCGCACAGCCAATCGTGCGTGAGATCAACGGTCAACTGTACCAAGTGAGTGTTCGAAAGTCAAGCTCCACAAGCAGGAGACAATGGTATCCCAGTCCCTACCTTTTTCTTGAGCTAACACGCATAGCTTCAACCTATCAAGGAAACTCGTGGTGCTTCAAGGTCACAGTATGATCCTCCTATGTACGCTGCGCCGCGCCGCGTGCAAGAAGGTTATGTTCAGCCTCCATCACCTCGTCACAGTGCCTTTGACAGATTATCAGCGCACACCGGGCGCCCATCGGATCAGGATGTTGTGCTACCTTCTGTTGAGCCTGAAACAGTTGATCTGACGTCGTCACGACGTGTTGCAGCGTCTCAACAGCCTGTCCGACATCACAACGCGAATGCCACCAGGCCATACAATGAGGCATTGTCATCAAAGCGAAAAGCGCTCCCTTCCTTTGCAAATGGCAGCGAGTCTCATACCGAGCAACATAACAAGCGCCTAAGGCCCGTATATCGTGAGGAAGTGCATTCTCCGAACTACTATGACGGGCCATCAGGGTTCCATTCGAGCCAGCGTATGGTGCCTAACAACGAGCCAAGGGCACCGCCTAGGGAGAATGTTATTGATCTAACCACTAGTCCCTACCATCTCCCCATCAATGGAGGCAGAGGTTACGATGGACCTGCACGCTCATTTGCGGCTGCTAATCCTCGTGGACATGCATATGCTCCTGGACCACCTCACCGAATGCCTGTACATAAAGTGAGGGGTGCACAGTATGATGTACCCACTATTCAGCCATCTCGTGCTTACCTGCCTGACAATAGGGTGTATGAAAGACGCGCTCCTCCAAACCATGACTACATTCCCTTCCGAGAAGATCAGCAGCCACGTCTTGAGGAAGAGAGTGCGCGATACTTGAGAAGTGGTGTACGATATGGTGGTTGAGTGCTTTGACATGCATCGGTAGCAGGATGGGCGGAGTTTTATGGCTTTGTTACGGACGATACCCTTTTTCCTTTTTGTCACGCATCCCGGAGTCTCGCATACTGGAGATTACCAATTCCCCATCACTCGAATTTTGCATGACGCATGATCTATCTGCAGCCTCAGTGTCTTACCACCTAAACAGCGAGGTGGAGCATGCGCATTTGGGAGCTTGGAGAGTGTCATCGATCGATTGTTATACATCAACATGACATTGGAAGACAAGTGTCGGTCATGGATGAATTGCCAACGACTACAGAGTCGACGGTAGATGTTCAACAGAAAACGGAATCATGTATATAGAGCACGATGGCACAAGAGCTTCTGCATAGAAGCAACGGCATTACACAACTATTGCTTCCCTTGAACTGAGTGAAATTTCATATGTATCTACATGCAGTTACTTGTGCATTTGCGCATACTTTTCCATGACGCGCTCAACCACTTTTCTCACCTCCGCAGCATCTAGTTTCTCTTTTCGGTCGGGAGTGTATACTCCATTAACCTCTTGCTCGATGTCTGTAAGCTGTGTGTACACAAATCCACAGCAATGCCCTCCATCTACGATTCCCGTCATCATCTTTTCGATGCGCTTGAGCAGGTCCTTGGGGTCGGTAGCAGTGGTGTAGCCCCAGTCTCTCTTCCTATTCTCTTCTCCGCCCGCAGCCGTCCGTGCAATGTTAACACCACCAAACTCTGTGCATATGACTGGTGCACCGGGAGTGTGCTTTGATCCTGGATCTGACAAGCTCTCAATAGGCGCAAGGAACGTTGGTCGGTTTGATTGCTTCTTCATGATCCCTTCCAACGTGGAACAAGTCTTTGTAAGCTCATCAGCATCAGCATAGTCATGGAACGTAGTCAGATCCGTAATGACATGTTCCCAACCACAATTGTCGTTAATAGGTCTCGTCGAGTCCAGCACTTTGGTCGCATAGTACAAGCTCCTAATGTGATCCCTTTGCAGCTTGCTTGTATGCAAATCAGTGTACGCCCACGACTCATTGACTGGCGTCCAAGCAACGACACAGGGATGATTCCGGTCTCGTAGAACAGCCTCCCGCCATTCCTGGTCCATTCGCTCCACATAGGCTTTGGAGAATGCGTATGCGTTTGCCATCTCGCCCCAGACCAACAAGCCGAGACGGTCAGCCCAGTAGTGGAACAGTGGGTCTTCGACTTTTTGGTGCTTGCGACAGCCGTTGAAGCCCATTTTCTTGGTCAATTCGATGTCTAGCTTCAGTGCGTCAGAGGATGGAGGTGTCATGAAGGTATCTGGCCAGTAGCCTTGGTCGAGGAAGAGCGCTTGGAAGTAGGGTCGGTTATTTAGACGGAAGGTGGAGTTGTCCCAGTGGAGCGAGCGCATGCCAGTTGTTGTGTGGACTTTGTCGATGACCTTGTCTCCACTGTCGTATAGACGAATGGTGAGGTCGTAGAGTGTAGGGTGCTCCGGAGACCAGAGGGCTAGGTTGTTGAGCCATGCTGTTGAGTTGGAAAGCGGAGCAGTAGATGTGAGGCTTCCAGGTAGCTGTGAAATCTGGGAGTCTGAAAGCCGCATGTTGGTACTTAGGGAAACCGTGTCTGAATCCCGTGGTAGCGCAACTTTTCCTGTGTTGCTGATGGGTACGCCTGCTAGGCTGGCTTCGAGCTCTACGCTGTATGCATGCCCAGCAGGCCGCCCGAGGATCTTAATACTGCCTTCCAACTTCCCACTCTCGATCTCGTTACTCTTGAATAATGTGCCTGCGCTTGCATCTCCAATCTTCACGACAGGTACTGACTCGAGCCACACGCTTTGCCAGATACCGCCACTAGGCGTGTAGAAGATACTCTCAGGCTGTGCCTTCCAGTACTGCTTGCCACGTGGCTGAGTCAAGTCGTGGGCGGAATCAAAGACCCGAATGGTAAGTCTCTGAGTCTTCTCTGTCGTGAAAGCATCGGTGATATCAATGTCAAAGGGGACATGTCCGCCACGATGACCACCGAAGAAGCGCCCATTGAGCCAGATCTTGGCTTCGTAGTCGACAGCTCCAAATCTCAGCAAGACGTGGTTCCCAGCCGCCTTGGCTTCCGCAGTTCTCAAATCCTCGATACTCCTCTCGTACCACAACACCTCATGTACACCTTTCTCTTCGATACCCGAAGCAGGACATTGAAATACATACGGAACCTGAATATCCCTCTTCCGGTGCACAGTATGCTCGTTTTTGAACTGATTCCCCTGCAACAACTCTTGAGTTCCGGCGGCTATCTTGGCTGTGATGCTGTGCGCTTCGGTGTTTTCGGCGCTATTTGTGTTGGTGGGGTTCACGGTGATCTTATCCGGGAGGTTGGTTAAATGCCATCCTTGGTTCAGTCCAACATCATTGTCGTCGAAGAGGAAAGACCAAGGGCCATTGAGGGATGTCCATGCTAGATCTTCGCGAAGGAAGTCTGGTCGGGGATATGAGGGTGGGGCTGTGGGTGACATATTGGTTTCGTGGATCTTCAGTTCTGTAGATGTTTGTGGGAGTGTGGAACGCTGTTTAGAATGAAGATGTGTTATAAAAGTTAGCATTCACGTGAACTCGACGCAGTGAAGTGGAGGTGTGGAGAGATAGACTGGGTCAAGTGAGCACCAAGCTCGATTGGGACTAGACGACTGAGGGTCCATTATCGCCATGTACCGCAACCATCCTCTCATCTCACTCACAGCGCCAATCATCAAACGAAACACTCATGCGTCAGATCAGTAACGGTGACGGCACAGAGATCTTTTGTACCTATCTTCTTTTGGAAGATAGCATGGGATTCTCCCGCAAAAGCTTCAGATCCGTCAACCACCACCGCGCACCACATCCACCAACTCTGTACTTTTGATTTTTCCCACCCTTTTCTGCATTGCGACCTTCTTTTATTCTCCTGGCAAGTGTTTCATGCTAGAACTAACGTTGGTACTCAGCGTAGTCGCACAGATCTGATGTCGATGCTCGATATACACCACGGATTCGTCTAGGCGTGTGTAATAGCCCGATGATACCGCCCAGGGATTTTGGGGTAACACGGCATCATCTCCTAGATCCCCAATCATTCGAACTTCAGTACATATACAAGAGCGAGGCGGGTACATACGATGAGGCTTGCAATTCAGACGAGCGTGGATATCAGTTGGTGAACCTGCATCGTGCCCAGTTATGGAACCTGTCGCACCAGGACACCTTCCAGAAGAAGTGGTATTACTAGGTTTGAAAATCATGGAAAGGTTTGGAAAGATCGTAAAGCAGAGTTCAAGATCTTTACGCCGGCCGTCTGAGTGCTTGTACATTCATCGCCTACCTTGGGAAGATTACTGCTTCTATATATTAAAGCTCTTGAGGACTTCTATATTAAAGCCGGAAATGCCTTCGTGTCAAATGATCTACCGTTCGAACAATGGAAGATTGATTAGGGTCCCGTCAGCCCCATTGTAGCTGAATCAGTGCCCTCAAAACTACGTCACAAGGCAGTGAGGATTTCAGAGTAGTTGTGAACGATGAGGGTCTCATTGGGTTCAGACTGTAAGTATCCCAGTCCTGACAGGGCAAGCCGACCATGCTAGACCAATGATATCACTTCTGTTTCAGCCAAGGAGAGATCAGGACCTGGTCACTGAGCGGCGATAGAGAGTATGATTGAGGGTCTCAATCATCGGGCTTGGCGGATCGCTCTTGATGTAGTCTGACTGGTCCGCGACGTACACATCCTCCTCTAACAAGGCGCACTCAATCGGAACTAATACTCAGTGTCGGGGCATAATGACATTCCCGTGAGGGAAGTGCCTTACTTTCCTGGCGTTGGTTGCATATGCCAAGATACAATTTGCCAGCGTGTCTGCATAACAGCTAATCAACCTTAGGAGGCCAACAAGACTATGCAGTATTGAATGAGGCCCTCCAGTTCTCTTTGCATACTTCTTGGCTTTCCCAATCTGTATCCTCTCCTGTAATCGATTGGGTACTATGAAGGACCTCAGTTCTTTTATTGGCCATCGCATACCAGGACCTCCTAATCAGCTAATGAACTCCGCTATGTAAGATTAGGGTTTACAGACAACAAGCGCTTCCTTGAGTTCTGTTATAAGACGCCCATATGATGGCTTTTTTCGGCGATGATCATTTCCAAACCATTTTGCTTCGCAACCTTTTCAGCAGGAACAGCTTTACATCCTTCCCTCCTTCCAGACCGACTTTCTGCGACACATCGGGCCCGACATCAAGATCTGTACAAACTCGCCTCAGCGAAATGCCTACCGACTACACTGCGGATGGAGATACGAGTAGTTCTCTCGTCATCATACACGGTCCCCAGCCTGTTTGCTACGATGACCAAAACCGTTGCTATCCAGTTATTGCGGACCTTTCGGCACATAGTGCGTTGTTTTACGACCATGAGCCGGGTTCCAATAAAGCACAAGGTTCTGAACAAACGGATTTTTTGCGTTCGTCGATTTGTGAAGAGTGGTTCACGGCAACTGCACTAGAAATGAGCCATACCGGATTACACGATGACGAGTTCTCCCAAAGCAACAGTCACACAGCCCCGGAATGCAGTCGAGATGACTGTGAACCAACAAGTTCTGTCAATGGAGAATTTGATCTATTGTCAAGGCCGGAAGAAGGTCAAGGCGATGCCTATAATTCGATGTCCCGCTCATTATACTCGGCCTGGTTTGGCGAGGTTTCCCATCTCGAGCTGCTGCTGACAATACTACGACTTCACCATGATGGATGCAACGCATACTCTGGCGGTGAAGAACGACTGCCATTTATACTACCGGGCTTTCTTCTCGTAGAACAAGGCCCTGGACTGCAGTCTCTCGCCTCAAACATCAAAGTACAATACTCCGAAATGATCTAGTTCATTTCCTTCTGCTCCCTCAGTACAAACCCAACATCTGCCATCAACTCCTGCCTCTGAACTGCCTCCTCAGCTTCTTATGCCAGCCCCTTTACGATTCTTCTGTGACAAGCAGTCATGTGCCATAGGGTTTACAACGCGCTTCCAGCTCAAGAAACATATCGAAAGACAACACACCACATATGCCTGCGATCTCTGCTCTGCCTCCTACTCTCATCCAAAGAATTTGCGCGAGCATAGAGCGAGCGAACACCAGGGTATCCGGTACTCGTGTGATGTTTCGGGTTGTACGCATACTGAGAAATACAAGAAGAATCTACCGCGACACAAGAGGGCAAAGCATGCGATAACAAAGCATGATGAACGATGCGTGAGAACATGGGCGGGGTCGAGCTCAGGTTTCTTCCCTTTGTACTTCTTTTCGTGATACCCAAGCTTGGATTTTGACGAGGCCTCGGAAGTGTTCTTAAAGAGGCCTTTTCAGGACTACGCCTGCTTAGCGTTGTTTTGTGTAAACTCGTTTCAATTCCATTATTCGTATGTTGGGTGTTTAACGTGATCTTTCTGGACTTGTAACGTTCTCACTCAAGTAGCTCTGCCCTTTTTATATGGTTTGCGAAAATTTTGTATCTACATGTTGAGTTTGCCAATGTATCGACGTACATGAGTCGTATAGCTCCAGCTGTTGAATGGTGATTGGGAACTATGCGCAGGTGAAGGAAATATTCATAGTGAATTCGCCCTGGCGTTGGTTAGAAGGACTGGAGACCAAGATACAGCAACCTGAATAGACTGCGCAACACATGACGCCATTTTCTGCAGTTTGGAGTCAATTGCAGGAGGACTCGGTACAATCGTACTCGAGCTTTCCTTCTTGTTGAATGTTTATATTTTCCACGCAGCTGTACACGTTTGTATACATATGTCCACTACTTTTGAGAACTTCTTACTAGTGGTCAAGCCAAACTAGGTTCAATAGTGACAATTAAATATAATCCTAGTTTCCTTCCAACGGTTCTGTTACCCATCTAGATAACCTGCATAGGTTTTAATTTTTGCCGAGTCCGTTTGGAGGGAATTGCCAAATACGACATCCAAATTGGTGTCTACAGCGTATCAACCTTGATAAAGATCTTATTTCTCCTATTGATATCCAGTTACAGGTCGACAAGGACGAAGCTCCCACCATTACTATCTAGTATTAAAACTGATACTCGCTTCCCCCGCATAGTGTCCATATTCTTCGTACATATGGTACTGCCCGCTCAGACTCTTGCAGCATGATAGCGAAAAGCTGTGGGGTAGCGTCTCTTACGGCTGATGGTACCTCCCGCGCCACCTCCCCAGCTGGCCCAGTATTTAAAATAGTACCAGTCGACAGCACGAATTCTTTGCCAACCCGAATCACTTGACAAGAGCCAGGTGCCGCGAACCTTCTGTGGTACCACCTCGTAGCCCAAGGGTACATCGAACTAGGAGCGGTCGAATTAACATTATATCACTAGATGATTCTGGCCTCGTCCGGAGACGAGAAATGTGTCGATAGGCGCAAGCATGCTGCAGCGTCATGTGATAATATTTCAATAATATTTCGGGGGTATCTAGTAGACAAATGGGAAGATAGATGTCGACTGCCATATTCGATAATGATGATGCTGCGAGAAGCTCTTTCGCACAACAGCCAGTGTCACGGGGGCAAAATCCACTTGCTCAACTCATTAATGGCTCGGTAGCCTCTTCTTCCTCGTCGGAGTCGTCGGATATCTCAATGAGGTCTTCGGCGCCGCGCCTGGGCTTCTTCTTGCCGCCTTTTACGCTAGAACTGATGGCGTCGAGGAACTCGTTGTTGTTGATCTTGGACTGGAGCCTAGGCGCTGAAGCAACATCTGCGAGGAACAGTCGCTCGTGGTAGGCGTCGAAGGCTCGCTCGTCCTACAGAATGATCAGCCCGTCACTAGTGAGGATGAAGTGCATGTGGTGCCAAAGGTTAACGTACGTTTTCATCGAAGTAGTCGAGCTTCTGCCACTGCTCTTGGTTTGTCGACTTCATGAAAGCCTGCGTCAACTCTGCAGCCGTATCACCACCAGTCTTCTTGACTTGCGCAAGGAAAGCCTTAGGTTCGGCGACCTTGGCCCCTTCTTGCGACTCCTTCTCGCGGCGGCGCTGGACAGCTTCTAGCTGAGCGGAGGCATCGATGTGGTGGAACTGTGTCCGAAGTTGGACTAGGCCGTTGCAACGTGTAAGGTGAAGTTCGTCTGCACCGAGTCAGTCTCGTAGCAGTACTTTTCTGCTGTGTGCGACTCACTATCGCGGAAGGTGCCGAGCATATAGCTGGGACCTTTGCCGTCGTCATGCATGATCTGCCCACCGAACGTCTGCGAGTTGAAGACGTGGCCCTTCTCGTTCGCGTCCTCAAAGTGAGTGACATACTCTTCAAAGTTGTCGTCGTCTTCAGTCGCAATGGGTGCTGCTGGGGCTCCCTCGCCGGCGGCGCCAGGTCGGTTGGTACTGCGAGGCATAGTACGCTCAAATCCGGAGGCGATGCCGAAAGCTTTCTGGCCAAAGCCCTTGGTCTTGCGCATGGCCTCCCCCCATCGCACACCAGCGACACGGTTGTAGTTGCGGTGGATGTTGATGGGCACGTCGACTTCTATGAAGCCAGACTCGTTCTTGATGCGCAGTTCCGAGGGCTGACTGTCGGTAGCCTTGGTGAAGGGCTGGTCTGGCGGGCGGTTTAGGTACTGCAGCACGTAGAGCTGCTGCTCGGCCATGTCGGGGGTGATGTAAACATCGTACTCGGCCACGACCGGGTCGTCGTCTTCCATGTCCACGGCCACTGGGTTGGCCATTGTGTTGGCGGCGTTGCGGTGTGGTGTTTGGGCGATCACGGGCTGGGCTTGCAAGCCATGTTGTGTGCGCGCGTCGGGGCTGCAGGTAGAAAAGATTCGCCGTCACCCAAAAGTTACAAAAGTCAAGGCCGCCCCGCAACGCGAAGTCGCGTGGAGCCGCGGCCCGTGCAGCTCAATGACGGAATGCATCCGACGTCTCCAGCCCGTCAACAGCGACACTTGTAGTCTCTGTTCTTTGCGCTATACACAAGCTGCACAGCATAGTACCACGCCGCCATGGCATACATAGCACCCATCCACCGGCCAAGCAGCGTGCGGCATGCGCTCAAGCTCAGCTTCCTCGCCCCGGAGGAGGATTGTCTCGTAGTCGCGTAAGCAGAGACATGCACAGCATCGATATAATGCTAACTTGGTTACAGCAAGTCCAACAGACTCGAGTTCTATGCCCAAACCTCGGATGGATTGGCTCTGCAGCACTCCAAAGCTATCTATGGCAAGGTTACCATGCTCCAGAAGCTCCGCCCAGCACTGTCGCCGACCGATCACCTCTTCGTCGGCACCGATCGATACATGTACTTCACCCTGTCGTGGAATGCCGAGAGCAAACAGCTACAGACAGAAAAGTCGTTCGCGAGCGTGGCCGATAACGCCGCTAGAGAGTCGCAAACGGGCGAGAGATGTCACATAGATCCAACCGGCCGATTCATGACGGTCGAGGTCTACGAGGGCATCGTGACTGTCATACCGCTAGTCCAAAGGGGCAAGAAGAGGAAGCAAGAGGCAGACATTGCTCACCTGGGAGACCCTCAGCCAGTCAGACTATCCGAGATGTTTGTCCGCTCATCTGCATTCCTGTGCCCACGCTCTTTCGAGGACAAACCGAAGATGGCTCTGCTGTACGAAGACACACACTCCCAAGTCAAGTTGAAACTACGGGAATTGAACTTTTCCGGCGAGGAAGTTGAACTACAAGAAGGGGAGACGTGCAAGGGCGAGTTGGAGCTTGGTTCCAGTCACCTGATACCTGTTGAGGTACCGTCGCATGGTCTCATAGTTGTCGGAGAGACGTCCATCGGATACTACAATGACGAGAGCGGGGAGTTGCAAACTGAACCACTGGACGAGGCGACCATCTTTGTGGCTTGGGAACGCATCGACGCCCAGCGATTCGTGCTTGCCGACGATTACGGTCGCTTATACATGTTCATGTTGGTATTGAGCAGCCAAGGCAGAGTTCAGTCGTGGAAGCTTGACGTGATTGGAGAGACGTCTCGAGCATCTACATTGGTATATCTAGACGCCGGCTACGTCTTCGTGGGCTCGCACCAGGGAGATTCGCAACTCATCAAGATTGCAGACAAGTCTATGCAAGTTGTTCAGACATTCTCCAACATTGCGCCTATACTTGACTTCACAGTTATGGATATGGGCAACAGGTCCGGTGAAGGACAGACGAACGAATACTCATCGGGCCAAGCACGAATAGTAACTGGCAGTGGCGCGTATCAGGATGGAAGTCTCAGAAGCGTCAGAAGCGGAGTCGGACTGGAGGATTTGGGTGTGTTAGGTGAGATGGAATACATCTCCAACCTCTTTAGTCTCAAGTCGACTGCGTCTGCCCAGTACACAGACACATTACTAGTGAGCTTCGTCAACGAGTCGCGCATCTTCCGATTCGACCCGCAGGGCGAGGTAGAAGAGGTGGACGAGTTTGCCTCGCTCGCTTTAGAGGAGACGACATTGGCTGCAGCGAACATCTCACAAGGTCGCGTCGTCCAGGTTACCAACGGACGGGCTCGAATCTGTGATTTGGACGGCGGAATGATCACGTCTGAATGGATGCCAGTGGATGGGCAGACTATCACCGCTGCATCCGTCAACGACAGCCATGTTTTGGTCTCCCTAGGGGGCGTTACTATCGTCTCACTGAGTCTAGCGGACGGTCTGCAGGTGGTCAAAGAGAAGAAGTTTGGTGCCGAGAGTCAGGTCGCCTGCGTTGCTCTTCCCTCAGTCTCGGGCTCGATATGCTTCATCGGCTTTTGGAGCAACTCGCAACTCGCCATATGCTCTCTCGATACTCTGGATGCAGTCAAAACCGTACAGATATCTGAGGACTCTGTTCCCCGTTCGTTGCTACTGACGCAAATCTTCCCGGGACAGCCACCATCTCTCTTCGCTGCACTAGCCGATGGTAATGTCGTCACGTATGTTTATGACCCATCAACACATGAGCTTTCTGGAAGGAAGAGCATCGTACTAGGTACGCGCGAAGCTAGTTTCCGTGCCCTACCACGAGGCGATGGCCTCTTCAACGTCTTTGCAACATGCGAACACCCATCCTTAATCTACGCTTCGGAAGGTCGTCTTGTATACTCCGCTGTCACCGCAGAGAAAGCGACTATAGTGTGTCCTTTCGATTCAGAAGCATACCCTGGCTCAGTAGCCATCGCGACCTCAGAAGATCTCCGCATCGCTCTAGTAGACACAGAACGGACGACGCACGTACAGACACTAAAGGTAGACGAGACTGTACGACGAATATCATATTCACCTAGTCTGAAGGCTTTTGGTCTTGGCACCATCAAAAGAATATTAAAACACGGCGAGGAGATTATGCTAAGCCATTTCAAGCTCGTTGACGAGATTCAATTCAAGGAGCTTGATACCTACGCTCTCAATGACGAAGAACTGGTTGAATGCGTCATGCGATGCGAACTACCGGATGGCTCAAGCGGTGTTGCAGAGCGCTTCGTCGTCGGTACTGCATACCTTGACGACCAGAACGCGACTGCAGAACGAGGCCGCATAATTATCCTAGAAGTCACACCTGAACGCGTACTCAAGCTAGTTACCGAGATTGCTGTTAAGGGCGGTTGCAGATGTCTTGCCATTTGCGAAGGCAAGATTGTTGCAGCACTCATCAAGACTATCGTAGTCTATGATGTTGAGTTCCGAACGCAAAGCTCCCCTGATCTGGTTAAGCTAGCCTCGTTCAGATGCTCAACTGCACCAATCGATGTTACGGTCAATGGCACCATGATCGCCATAGCAGATCTGATGAAGTCGCTCGTCGTCGTGGAGTATACAAAGGGCGAGGCAGGTCTACCAGACAAGCTTGTGGAGGTTGCACGACATTATCAGACTACCTGGGCTACAGCTGTAGCCGAGATAGACACGAACACATTCCTTGAAAGCGATGCGGAAGGGAACCTGATGGTCCTGTACCGCGACCCAAACGGTGTCACAGACGACGACAAGAGGCGGTTGAATGTTAGCTCCGAGATGCTACTTGGAGAGATGGTAAATAGAATACGGCGGATCGATGTCCTGACAACTCCAGATGCTGCAGTCGTTCCCAGAGCGTTTGTCGGCACTGTAAGTCTATTCCAACCTTTTCATCACATGCAAATACTAACCCACTTGCAGGTCGAAGGCTCCATCTACCTCTTCGGTCTCATCTCTCCCGCATACCAAAATCTCCTCATGACACTCCAATTCAACCTTGGCGCCTTAGTGCCCGCACCAGGGCACATGGAGTTTGCCAAATTCCGTGCGTTCAAGAACACTGTGAGGGAGGAAGAGGAGCCTATGCGCTTCGTCGACGGAGAGCTAGTGGAAAGGTTCTTGGACATGAGCGAAGAAATACAGAGAAAGGCGATTGAAGGCTTGGGTGTAGAGCTCGAGGAAGTCAAGGGAATGATTGAAGGATTGAGACGATTACATTGAAGATATAGGGAGGTACATAGCCAGGCTTGGAACATACGTTTGGGTTACTCGTCGCTTGAACATGGGAAAGGAAGAGAAATCATATGCTTGACTCTATCACTACGCGAAACTATAAAACCACCATTTCTTCATTCCCACTGAGAAGACCAATCTCCCACTCTTGAACGCCTTCGCTACTATGTCGTCGAACAATACCTGTCTTGACTCCCGTCATATGCTCCATCCAATTACCGCGCTTGAACTCCATGCTTGCTATGTAGATGTACAATTTGATTCTCAACATGTCCCTATTACCATTGCCACTTTTAGACACCTAAACGCCTTTGCTGTTCGTATGACACACACAATTTTGCTCCACCATCAGTGTCCATTGCCCAAGACTTGAACATCTTCAGTCTTGTCCGCCGATAATGCTCGCGGCCTTGGTTGCAGGGTTGGTGTCGGTCTTAACCTTGGTTCCAGTCTCTGTTTCTCGGCATCCGTCTCGAAGCCTGGCTTTCGCCTCAGCGGGATGCTGTACCTTGTGCTCCTCAGCGTGGTCCACCTCCTTGTTGGACCTGTTGAACTTCTTGCGCTTGTTCTTCTTCGAGACCTTCTCGGGAACATCGTTGCTGTATTTGGTGATGTAATTTCCGGTGCCGTAGTGGTACCATGTGTTCTGCGGAGATGAGGATACGAAATCAGTGCCTGTCTCACGTGTATTTTCTTACAGTTAGAACTTTACCTGACTGGGGATGTGACCATTTCGCACACCCTGGAGCTCTTTGAACTGATCGTTGAAAGGCTCTTGTGAGTTGACCGCGTAGCCGACGTGGCCGTTCTGCTGGGGATACCAAGAAGCAGCACCCTGGGGTTGTGTGGAGTAAGGAGGTAGAGTAGCTTGAAATTCGTAGGCTTGTGTGTAACCGTTGAAGATAGGAAATGGCTGGTATCCATAGTGCTTTTGCGGACCAAAGTACTGCTGTGACTGGAACTGGAAGTTCACGGCTGAGAGGGGCGGCGAAGGGGAAGAGAAGCGTTCGCTCGGGGCGGGACTAGGATGCGCACTTTGTCCTGGAAAAAACGCGGCAGCTGCAGCATTCAAAGGGCTGGGATTGGAGGTGGCCGACATTTTGCGACAAATTTTGGAGATTAGGAGGGAGGGGTGGTGGTGGGTGGTGGGAAAATTGAAGGAAGAGAGCGCGTCGGATTTTGGGGCAGTAATAATTGGCATCAAGCGAACCAGACAAAAATACTTTCCAACCCAGAAATTGCGCACTCGCTCTTACGGACCCAGTGAAAGTGAAAGAATGTGCTTCCAGATGCGATGCAAATGCAGTGTCCCGGCTCAAGCAGACATGAAGCGGGAGCGTGCTGTACCTGTTTGTGAACGTCCTAGACCCTTTCACAAGCTGATCGGACCCCTCAAATAGACATTTTGAGGGAACTTGAGCGTTCTCGATGACGAGGAATGAGGGGTGGGAGTGCGATTGCGAGTGGTACCGCGGTAATCAGGTGGTCAGGCTCCAGTAGTGAGGGTCCGAAATGTGGTATTATCATGGCAATGCATCCGCGTCTGGTCTACTTCAACACACCATCTTCATCGCTACTGTCGCCTCCTGTGTTCTTCACACTGTTGAGTTCAACTCTATCTTCGCCTTGGTCATCGTCGTCCCTGAAGCTTTCCGCGTTCCCATCGCCATCGCGGTCGAGAAGTAGGGCCTCTCCCGTTGTAGCTACCACACTCTTCTTCTCCGTCTCTTCCCTCATTCCAATAATCACGCTTCCAGCTACTAGCATGGCTGCACCCAGCCACCACAGCCCCGGTAGGCTCTCGCTGAAGATAATAAAGCTGAGGACGGCGGTGACAATGAAGTTCGCAGACGTATTTATGATGCTGACGCGTACGGTGGAGGAAGCAAGGGTAAGGGCGCGTGTGAAAAGTCCCCACATGATGGCATTGAAGAGGAGGTTCATGCTGAAAAAGAGCTGCGCACCGTATTAGTAGTCTACGAGTACGGAAGGGTATGAGGGGTGGTAGGACGTACACCTCGTATCGCATATTCAACAATTTTGTTGGAAGCACTCAGCCCGAATGCGAGGGCTATGGAGCTTGACCAGGAGGCTGTGAGCTCGGTTGTTGTGCTACATGATCGTCAGTACGCATCGTGGGCTTGGGCGACGCGGTGGTGTCTTACAGCTTCGCGAACACACCATTGAACGCTGCACACGCGCCACTGGAGACGGCAAGCATCAGCCACGCTGGTTTGGTTTGCGGAAGAGACATGGTCGCAGCCGAAGCAGGATGCTGCGGGGAAAGAGGTTGATGTTCATTGACGGACGTAGGTTAAATGATCTGCAAGGTACCGGATGCGCTTCCGCGCTTAGTCAATGTACGGGGTAGTCGATGCAGGCTGCATCTTGACGCAATGCTTGAAGCAAGGTCTTTTCATTGCGCATGCTGGGGAAATCATTCGAAATCCTCCTCACCCTTCCCTCGTTGACATTCCGTCACCAGTCCAAAAGCACTTGGTCAGATGTTCCAGTCGAGCCTGGAATTGATCGCCTATTCGCAGCAAGCAAATGGTATGGTGGTTGGGACATGCACAAGGCCATAATTGTTTCAATCTATTGGCATACAGCCGGCGCAGATCGCGCATCCAATCCCAAACTCCTGTTTATGCCATAGGTATCGTAAAAGCCTTGGTCGATCCCTAACGCCGAAAAGATGTGATAGTACCAGTCTAGCAAGACAAATGCTTTGCCCCATTGACACGGGCTTACGCACGTTGTGCCATTCTTTTCCCCTCCAATGTGCTTGTCCTAACCTATTCTGATGCCCCGAGCGTCTCTCAGGTCACCACAGAGGACATGACGGGTATGAGGCTTAGCTCTAGGCCTCACCGGGACGCTTCGCGTTGCAACTAACAATCTTGACGCGGTCGGCGTGGACTTGGTGGGTGTTGTCCAGCTTGAAGTTGATGTCCTTGATGATGAAGGTCCATACGTCGTCGCAGAAGCGGTAGGTATCGAGATGTCCCTACAGAGATGCAAGTCAGGATGGCATGCTTCCCGTTTGGTCGCATGAGCGCAACTGACCTTAAATGTCAAGCGCGATTTGACCTTTTCTGAGAGCACGTCGGCAACAGCCTTGTCAAAGTTCAGGAGGATCTTCATGGCAAGCTGGGGTTCTATACGGCGCTCGGTAATGAGGTTGTCGAGCGTGTCTGTGAGGGAGCCGCCCAGACTGTCCTCTGTTAGCCAGCCTCTACTGCAAAGCTCCTCCCGAGTTGCGTATAGTACCTGCTTCGGCGGTAGAGCTCGTAGTACTTGGTGTTGTCGGTAGCCATGTTGCTGGTATCTGCGACAAGCTGGTGGTTTGGCCGGGCTGGCGCCTGAGCGGCAAGAGTGATGGCATGGGGGCGCGGAGGCGGTTACTAAGCTGTCCGGCACTAGCGCGACGCGGCTTGTTCCGCCTGCATCATCGCCAGCTTCGCAGCGAGTCCATCACGACGAAGCTCCAGCCGCCACTTTTCCCATCCATCTCCGACTCTACGACCAATACACCCAACATGTCTCTTACCTATGGAACAGGCGGTGCGACTGCCGCCCTCGGTGTGGTTGGCTTGTGTATGTACAGCGCGCAGGGGCGTAGGCGATAGCTAACGACCATCAGACATGCTCTTCAACAACGAAGGAGAGGCCTTCAACGTACGCACGCGTTTATGCCAAGAAGATCCGGACATGACTGATTGTGCGCCAGGTCGGAGCTTTTCTTGAGGCCATATCGCCATACACATTTGCTAGTGTCGGAATTGCGCTATGCATTGGTCTCTCTGTCGTAGGCTCGGCATGGTAC
Organism: Alternaria brassicicola; assembly: GCA_002796735.1. Classification (NCBI taxonomy): domain Eukaryota; kingdom Fungi; phylum Ascomycota; class Dothideomycetes; order Pleosporales; family Pleosporaceae; genus Alternaria; species Alternaria brassicicola. The sequence goes on from PHFN01000002.1 coordinate 2,095,943, forward strand.
GTCTAGCGGTTGGAACTCTATACGCATACCATCTGACAACCACAAAGGGGCATCTGGACAACCGGTGTGTCCATCGTTGGTGGAGGTGTCAAGGCGCCACGGATACGAACCAAAAACTTGATCTCCATCATCTTTTGCGAAGTCGTCGCCATTTACGGTGTCATCATGGCCATCATCTTCTCCTCTAAGATGAACCAGCTCTCCGATCCTGAGCTGCTCTACTCCGGCTCCAATTACTTCACCGGATACGCGCTGTTCTGGGCTGGCATAACTGTGGGCATGTGCAACCTCATCTGTGGTGTATGCGTAGGCATCAACGGAAGTAGCGCTGCTCTGGCCGATGCTGCCGACCCAGCAATGTACGCGCCTGTCTTTTCTGGCTTTCTATTCCGTTGCTGACTTTGTCCTAGGTTCGTCAAGATCCTTACCATCGAGATTTTCGCCGCCATTCTCGGACTCTTCGGTCTCATCATTGGGCTGCTCATGCAGAGCAACGCCAAGGACTTCCAGTGAGCGTAGAAGATATCCGCCAGTTCGCCACAGGGCACAATTATATGGACAATATCGAACTTCGGTCCCGCTCAGAACGACGCCAAGGGCGAGGGTAATCAAGTGCCAGCTTGTGGAGCTGGTCAAGAGGTTACTGGAGGTCATTTGTAGAGCTTGTACGATTTACATAGGGGAGCGCTTGTATAATGCATGTAATATGAGCGACTACCGGCGTTAAATACCAATTATCGATTTCCATGTTAGATGTGCTTGAGTAATCCCTTCGCGTGGAGCTGAGAATCAGATCAACTCGGCATGCAAGCAGTGGTCCGTGCGCAGAATCTCCGGAGTGGGATGTCCGCTCTACTCCGCTTGAACTCAACTTTGACATCTATCAAGATGGCCACCACAAATTCAAAGCTGAAGGCAGCGGTTTTGGTAGTATCTGAGACTGCTTTCCGAGACCCGTCGACCGACAAGTGCATACCAGTCCTCAAGAAAGTCTTCGGCGATCTCGGAAACGACCAATGGGATGTTGATGAAACCGAGATCGTGCCCGACAACGCTCTCGCGATCCAGAAGACAATTAGGAATTGGACTGACGGTCCCGATCCCATCAATCTGATCGTCACTAGTGGAGGCACTGGCTTTGCAACCAAAGATGTCACCCCGGAGGTATGCGCTTCAATCCACATATGTTGGTGGAGAGTAGGCAGCTGATGATAAGAAGGCAGTTGCGCCATTGATCGACAGACATGCTCCCGGTCTGATGTAGGTGATATCTCTCAAGAGTATATGAGAACGCTAATAGACACTAGACATGGCATGCTTACAACTTCCTATGCCGTCACACCCTGTGAGTTGTGGAACATCAAACGCACAACACATGTTAACGTTTGTCAGTTGCACTCATGGCGAGACCTGTCGCGGGGCTCCGAAAGAGGACTTTGATTTTGACTTTACCTGGGTCACCAAAGGGTGCCAAAGAGAATCTGGAGGCAGTCCTCAAATTACTACCACATGCGTGCATTCAAGCAGCTGGTGCAGAATCAAGACCGCTGCATGCGGGTGGCGTAGAGAAACTTGAAAAGGACGCTGGTGTCTCTTCAACTAGTACGACTACAGGTAGACAGTATATCATTCATCGTAGCAACACTGTAACTAACAAGGGTAGGAATCGGATGTGGGCATCACCATCACCATCACCATCAAGGCCATTCTCATACCCACGGCAGCCACGCAGGGCCCAAAGCTCATACGAACCCAGAAGAGCGTCCACAATCCAATGATCCCTCTGCAGGACCAACACGCAGATACCGGTCATCGCCTTATCCTATGCTAGCTGTTAACGATGCGCTTGAGCTCATCGCCAAGCAGACTCCAGCTCCTGTAGTACAGCGGGTACCAGTAGACATGAGGCTAAGTGGTTCTGTTCTTTCCGAGGATGTCAAAGCCACTGAGTCTGTTCCGGCATTCCGCGCCAGCATCGTTGACGGTTACGCCGTGAAGATTCCGTCTACAGGCAAGTTCGAAAAAGGAGTATACCCTGTCACGATCATATCTCACGCCCAGGCTGGCGAAGTTGAAGAATTGGGAGAAGGGGAGATTGCCAGAATTACAACTGGCGCTCCTCTCCCTCCTGGTGCTAGTGCAGTGGTTATGGTCGAAGACACAGTGCTGAAGAGTCTGACAGACGACGGAAAAGAGGAGAAAGAGATTGAGATACTGACTGATGAGATCAAGCCGAACGAAAACGTACGCGAAGTAGGGAGTGATGTTAAGGAGGGCGAGGTTATCTTGAAGAAAGGTGAAGGCGTCACAGTCGTCGGCGGCGAATTCGGTCTCCTTGCGTCCGTGGGTACGAAGGAGGTATCTGTGTACAAGAAACCCATCGTCGGAGTTCTAAGCACAGGAGACGAAATCATTCCGCACGATAGAGAAGGCTCGCTGCGACTCGGAGAAGTGCGTGATACCAACCGTCCCACTCTCATCACTGCCGCACGAAGCCATAGGTTCGAAGTCATTGATCTGGGCATCGTCTCAGACAAGTAAGTGATATTGAGCTACCTAGTTATCCGAACCAGCCATCGCTAACCATTTGTAGACCTGGTACCCTCGAGCAGACGCTCCGCGACGCGATGCGCAAGTGCGACGTTATCATAACTTCCGGTGGCGTCTCAATGGGTGAGTTGGACCTTCTCAAGCCAACGATTGAGCGCTCCCTCGGCGGTACGATCCACTTTGGTCGCGTAAACATGAAGCCTGGCAAGCCCACCACCTTCGCTACTGTAACCGTCAAAGACGACTCTGGAAACCCTGTCACAAAGTCAGTCTTCTCACTTCCTGGCAACCCTGCTTCGGCCGTTGTATGTTTCCATCTCTTCGTCCTACCGGCATTACATCAGCAAGCTGGCATCAAGCCACTTGGCCTACCGAGAATCAGGGTCATACTAGACGAGGATGTGAAGATGGATAAGGGTCGCCCGGAGTATCACCGTGCACTTGTCGTGACGAAGGAGGATGGGTTGCTATATGCTAGCTCGACAGGAGGGCAGAGGAGTAGTCGGATTGGGAGCTGCAGGGGTGCAAATGCGCTACTTGCTATGCCGCAGGGTGAGGGTAGCTTGAAGAAAGGTGAGAAAGTTGAGGCGCTGCTCATGGGAAAATTGGGTGAGGTCGAGAGTTGATGTACATGTTCTATACAATTGAATTACGTATAGCTATTGCACCTACGAAGGTGTCTTTCAACAAATTCCTACGTGTTATTTCTATTGGACATCGTCGTGACATAACCGAACGTCTAAGCTAGGAGAAAGGAAAGGAGTGCACAGATGGGTATTCGCAATTACCGAAAGACATAACCAAATGGGCTAATACCCAAGACCAGTCAGCACCAAGCCAAAGCTGAGCATTACTCCTCATCAGTACCATGACTGAACCCATGACTGAACCCATAAAACACCAACGCTAAAGTGAAAGAGTGAAACAAAAGAAAATCATCAGGCGTGTGTGACGCTTACTCCGAAGCACTAGACTTGCCTTCCAGATCGTCCAGAAGCACACTGCCCCTGCAAGACTCCGCGCTCGAAGCCAACGCCTTTCGATATGCATTGGTCTGCGAGAATTGCTCCTCGTAGTGTTCCTTTAGCCTGCGCTGTCTCCTCTCCTTCTTGTACATCCAGTGGATAGTGGCAGCCAGGCCTATGATAAGCATACTGAGTACACCTGCGATGGTACCGCCGACTATCGCTGTTTCTCGCTTCTCTTTTGCACAGACATTGGCACGTGGTGTGGTGGTGGCTTCGAAGGGGGTTCCGGTGGAGACTGCGGTTGAGACGACTTCCGTGGGAGCATTGGTCGCGGTCGGAGTCCGTAATTGGAGGGTAGCGCTGAAGGTGGTTGTGACCTTGGGTGTTTTTGCGTTGTTGCAGCAGCTTTTTGAATCATCGGCGCCGCGGCAACAGTATTGCCCAGAATCGCACGTTTGAAGTTGCCAAGCTTTTACTGGCTTAAGACCGTTGAAGTCGCCAGAAACTGTAGCGGGGTTGGTATGAAGAATGGAAGACAACAGCTATTCGTGAACCTACCACCAGGGCATATTCGTTGACATGATGCATCCTTCCCCTTGGGGTCTGTACAACCTCTTGAGAAGATCATGCCAATCGACTCGTTCGTTGTTCCCATACACAATCCATTACTCATGCAGATATCGGTGGACGCGCAACAACTGCTGTGCTTCGCGCTAGGGTTGCATAGCGTGTATGTACTATCGAGGGCCGTACCGTCGACCGCGTAACATTTTTGGCTGGTAGCGACCGCAATGAAGGTTGCGAAGACCGTAAGGAGGGACCAGCTCGACAGCATATCAAACAAAAGACAGTATAGAAGAAGTAAAGGAGTGAATGGTTGCAAAAGCAAAGGGTCGGGATTATTTGACAATGAGTGGTGGTGCGAACTGCAAGTCTGGAGAACCTGAGGGTGTTTTAGACCATTAATGAATGCCATACGAAAGTCGACAGGATATGCAGGTCCAAATTTAGCTTCGAGCCCTACCCTACATCCGCAATGTTATGCGGCGAAGCCCTGTGCATCTCTACTTCAGCTGGCACAGCGGGTGGTTACAGGGTAGGCCCCCGCCGCCATTTGAAACAGGACAATCAAACCCGGTCTTCGAGAAACCCAGGGACCCGTATGCGGTAGGCTGGGGTGATGCAGCTAACAAGCAGTTCGACGCAAGTGTCCAACCTTGACTTCAGAAGCAGTGGTACAAAGACGACAAAGTCTAACTCGACAAGGCGCGACGGCGCTTCCTCCTTCACTCGCTCAAAGGGATGCGCGTTTTCGGACCCACGTACATGATCGTGGCGCTTGCTGGTGCGCGCCGCCACCTTTGCTTTGTTTTGCGATGACGGATCGTTTGGTTGTGCTTTTGCTTGGGTTTAGCCGCATAAGGTAGGTAGAGAAAGAAGATGAGAGCTTCACAGCAAATGATGGATTGGGGCGATGAGGCGCCAAGGAATGGCGGAAGGTTTGAGATGCAAGGCGGAGTAGGCCACGTCTAACATCTGATAGGTCACTTGTCGGCTTGGTGCAGCATCACCGACCCCCTTTTCGGCTTGTACCTGCATTTCCATCGTCGAACTCTCTTTCTCTTCCGCTACGGCTCATTGTCGTTGACAACGGCGCCGCGACCGACCCGACCTGTCAGTTTGCCTGCAAACGTTGGCAGAAGTCCATTGTGGGTCATTCACTCGGTCAATAGGTCGGATGTCATGAATTGGCCGAAGCAGAAACGAAATGCCGCACATCTGCCGCCCATCTCTGTCAGCCCCCTCAATCGAGATTACTCAGCGCAATGGTGCACTCGACCGTTACCTCTTCGGCCTGTGGGATGATCGTCCACTAGATCTCAACTCGCCCGTACCCGGTACGCGCAGATCTAGGCACCCTTGGTTGCGGCACCAGCCACACACATCTTACCTGCTGCTGCTGCCGCCGGCAAGGACTCCGGATGACAACGAACTACGTGTGATACTTTGCACACGGTCACCAGGGGCCTCATCTCTCGGAACATCATCGCCCATTGCCCCCGTCATCTTACGACCGCTTCTCTGGTCCCTATTGAGGTTTAGTCCCCGCTTGGGGACCACTTTCAGGCATTGCGACTTTAGCAACGACGACTATTCCCTCACGGCCGATTGAGCAAGGATGAAACGTGGTTTGTTCGGAGAATTCGGAATCTATAACGACGATCTATGGATATGGACCGACCCGACTATGTCTTCGCCCATGGTCCACGTCACGATCGTGGGGCGGAACGAAGAAGAGTCAGCACCTTTGGTCCGAGCTTGGAGCTATACGTTGTAGAACTGTTTGGTTGTTGTAAGCCCACTAGCACGGCTACCGTACGCGGGCACCAAGAGGCTCATCCGTGATCAGACCCGAACATTGTCAGGCGTGGTGTATTTCTCGGAAACTTTACAGCCTTCACGGACCATCTTCAGGCAGGTTTGTAGTAGCCCAAGTTGACTCAGCTATGAAGCCGAGATATGGCCCAGTCCAGCTTAGCCATCCAGCTCTCTGAGCAACTCCTCTATTCTCCTAACCTGGTTGTCTGGTCCACCATCAACGACCACCCATTCCAATAAACTCTCCTTGGCCATCTTTGCCCAATGTCTTGCGTCCTTTATCATGCCATGACCTGCGTACACGTACGCCAGTCTCTCATAGTCATCGGCTAACAAAGTCTCCAAGCCCTCCCTTTGACCGATCTCTATTACTTCTTTTTCCCACGCTACAACTTGTTGGGCGTCGTAAGTTTCCGCTGTCAAGTTCTCCAGCATCTCTCTTAGTTGGGCGAACCTAGCACGGCGCTGGTCACTGCCCATTACTTCGTACTGCGAAGCAGTGCAAAGTGGGCATGTGCACCTGAAGTTCCAGCCTTCCTGGTACAGTGCCTGTCTATCCGCGTGCTTCAAGTCGATACGGCCGTATGAGATGGCGATGTCCTGCTGGGCCTTGATCTCCATCGACAGCGTTTTCGGAACAAAGCGCGCATGTGCGTTGGGCTTACATGCGTGATTGATGCGAGCAACGGATGGGAAGAGGCACATGTAAGCGTCGTCCACGCCGCCATCGGCCAGCTGACAGGCGAAGGCGTTCGTCTTCATGATATCCTCAACCTTGCTACCCCCCAAACTCTGATCTAGTGTGAGCACTAGGGCGCGGTCGGCCTTGGGCAGTTGGTAGATTGCGGCACTGAAGAGAGATTTGCCTTGTGAACGCGTGACGTGCGTCGGAAAATGCGAGCTTGCGACGATGTGTGCGGAATTGAGCAGTATCCTTTCTCCTTTCTTGACAGCTTTCGTCGTGACCAGACCTTTGCCCTTGCCTGGGAACGAGCGAACTTCAAGGCTGTCATTCCCGCTATAGTTTTCGCTCCCCAGAGCTAGAAAAGCTGCAGATATCGCGTCTGCAGCGACAGATGTCGCGACAATGCTCAAAGCATGACCGTCGCGTGACTCGGACGTCGTGTACGTACAGTATTTCTTGTCCTTTCCTCGGGCACAAGTGGGTTTGTGTGACAATATTGGGTGCTGGAACGACTGCACATCCTGCAGTAGTTGTGATTCGCTTTTCGTGTCTAGACACTGCGGTAATTGAAGTGGCAGTTGTTGGGCTTGGGCTTTGAAGTGTTGGGGCGCGTTTGCGCACTGTGGAGACGCAGAAACGCGCGACGCAAATGCGCACGCAGCGAATGAGACGACAAAAGTTTGTATACCACTCATGATATCAATCGAAAGTTTGCAGATTGCATCAAGGAAAGCAGTTGAGGTGTCTGCTTTTCTCCTCGCTTCTGTAACACTTCTGAAACCGACACTGCCGAACAGCTGCGTCTTCGTACAGCATATCCTGCAATACCTCAGCACTCGAACACTTTGACTTGACAACAAACCACTTGGATTTACTAGCCTGTCATTCCGTGTCTGAACACTGCTTGCGCTCATCAGGAGCAGGTTGAACCGGACCCATGACTCGACAACAACCCAACAACCTGGTTTGTGGTACGCCACAAAAGTCGACAGAGCCACGGTGAGCCCCGTGCCGCTCGAAACATCACCACACCACCACATGATTTCTCCTCAACACCAGGGCTGATAGACCAGTGCACGCTATGCGGCTGATGCCGACGAGGCCCAACCTGCTAATTTACTCTCATCTCCACACTGGGGCATCCTCGTCATACTTTGACGTGGTAGCACACGGCTGTCGGGCTGTTGCGTATCTGTGCGTGCCACAGGTTGCCGTTCGTGCGAACACCGCTACCAGTTGTTGTATAGATTTCAATTTTGGGAGATTGAACTACATCATACTTAAGCGTACGAGTGCCTGTTGAGGAAGTGACAGGCGACACATCGACATCGACGAGTGTGAGCCTGGTTACTTAAAGGGGTATGTTGACCTGCTTGACCTGGTACTGGGAGGCACTGGGATGGACCTTCATTGTGGGGAACACATATGGGGACTCGCTCATCTCCGCAATGGGAGAGAGAGTTTGGGAGACGTCAACACGGTGGGCTCTATCCACCATTGGTGCATGTTCAGAACGAAATCAATACAGCATAAGCGGTAACTGAGGTCGTCAGACACGGCATGAGCGCGCGTGAAGCAACGAAAAACAAGTGACACGCAGCGCCTTTGAAGCAGTGTACTGTGGGGAATTGTTTCACCACCACCATCTTTCCCGCTGCCAAGGAAGCGTGTTGTGCACATGCTTCTCTAGAAGACTTATATCCTTGGTCCTGTAATACGTCATTTGAATTTGATTCAACGGGACTGCCCATGTAGCATCCCTGCACAAGCGTCTACCCGATGTCTACTCGCCTCGAGGAAGTCTCGTTACGATGCTAGCACACGTTAACACCAGCCTCTATTCATGGGCTGATCTGCTACTTCCACCTCTGCTCCTCCTTGTCTCCCAGGACGCGATGCTAAAAGCGACGAGCAAATCTTGGAGACAAACCGAACTTATAACAGCAGCGGCAGCCTTTGAACGGGGCAAAAAAAAGAAAGGAGCAGCCATAATGACACCAGCGTAGGCCACCAGTTCTATAACCGGAGGTAACATGCGGTAACGAATGCAATGTTTCCGTCAGCCAGGATTTGCCAACAGGAAAACTCCAGAGTTGGTATATCAGATGCTCGTATGAGATGGCAATCTCAATCTCCACACGGACCATGCAATGATGCCATGCGCGGGCGTGACATGAATGTCTCGTGTCGCTGCAAGCTTCGTGGCCGTTCCTTCCTTCCTTCCTTCTTACAAGTTCAGCTCAACCGGAGGGAAAGCGCGTAATCAAGCACGTGGGAATCTCTGCACTTCCCTCCCTATACATCAGCATTAATCAGCTGTTGGAACGCAGGGCACTCGGAATAACTCCAGTGTGTACACGCAATGCCTGGCTGTTACAGAACGAAGCCCAAAAGTTGAGATACAGTTTGCGTGCTTCAAGGGGTTGTACACAGTCAATACCTAGATGAAGAATGAAGCAAGGGGGAGCCCCCGACCCATCACACACGCAAAAAGGACGTCAAAACACTGACTGTGAAGTAAATGGTGCTTATGTTTGGCTAGAGTATTGCATATGACATGGTGAAGCTGAGAAAATGTTGCCAAGAACATGCTGTTTGTTTGACCACTCGACAAAAGAAATCAGCCCATCGACCAGGGGCTCTCTCCCGACCAAGATGCCTCTGACATCGTTTTGCAAAGAAAAAACCATCACAAAGAAAAAAACGCCATGTATGCAAAACGAACAAGTGGAGACAAGTTGTCAAGGTATCGATCGAAGTCGAGTAAAACACAAAGATCAGACTGTCGAAACCTCAAAAATTGGGAGAGGCCGAAGCAAGGGAGACCGCACTGGATCAGCCCGAATGTACACAAAGTAACGAAATAGTTCCCCGAGTAGCATGGTAGCCTGCGAAAATAGCTAGGTGTGTTGTTGTCACCTTTCTCATATAACGCCGTCGAAAATGCAAATCTTTCATCCTAATCCACCCACCCTTGACCTGATAGTATACCCTCAAGGTACTCGCGCGGAAGGTAACCTTGGTTTCGTGAATCATAGGTCGTCGTCGTCCAGATCAATGGCATCGGGATTCGCGGCTGCCTCTTCGTCTTGCTTGATGTTGCCGCCTTGGGGACCTGTACTAGCGGCGACGAAGCCAGCTGGTGCGCGAGCTTGGCGTTCGAGAGCGGCCATTGCATCCTCACCAGCAGCGCCGGCGGCGTCGGCATCTTCGTCGGCAGGCGCACCATTCTGCTGGCCGCGGGCGACAGCTTGGGAGGCGATGAAGTTGACGTCGGTATTGTACTGAGCCTGAACACTGCGCTTGATGCGCAGCATCTCCTTGTAAGTGTCTTCGTTGCCATGCTGGACTTCAAACGACTCCCACTTCTTCCAGAACTCGGGGCTTGTTCTGGGGTCGCAGAACTGGCTGGCATGGCCATAGATTGCTCTGGCTCGGTCGATTTCTCCCAATCGTCGCTCCATCTCGGCAAACTTGAGGCACATCTCCTTGGCTTCGGCATCGGGGAGGGCGGCGATGGCGCGCTCGTAGATCGGTCGTGTCGAGGTGAGACCGAAGTTCGATGCTGACTTGGTGATGTAGAAGTTGAACATCTCCAGCCTGTCTTCGTCTGCTACGGCGCGTGTAGCACGCTCGTAGATACGCATAGCATGCCTGGCCAGGCCGCGATCCTCCTCAAGCGCACCGTACATCAGGTATAGTACCTTGGCAAACTTCGGCGGGCAGTCCTCGACAGCCTGTTCGAACAGGTCTCGCAACCGCTCCATTCCAATCTTGCGGTCCACAGCCTTGGTCAGGTACAGATTCCAAATCTCGAAAGCGACAGGGTAACTGAAGAGGTCGAGGCCGCGCTCATACACTTTGAAGCAGTCTTCATAGTAGTTGTTCTCTTCCAAAAGGTTCGCGTAGTTGACGATGGTCTGCGGTGTGGCGATGCGGAGCTCGAAGATTCTTTCGTATATCTTCTTCGTCTCCTCCAGGGTGCTGACACTCTCAACGAGATCGACATAAAAACTCCACAGCTTCCAACTCTTGTGTACACGTTGTTGTGGCGACAGCGACTCATCGAAGTAGTCAACATTCGATCGCTTAGGCGATTGCGTAGCCTTGGCCATGATGTCTACAGCCTTGTCGAAGTTTTCGTTGCGAAGCTCCATCTCTGCCCATTCGCACCACATCTCAGCCAGCTCGGAGACTGATTTGAAGGGCACCTTGACAGCCTTCTCCATGATGACGCGAGCATTCTTAAGATCGCCGCCTGATTCGTAGAGCTTGGCGTAGTTGGTCCACAGCTCGTGAAATTTGCCCAGTGCCTTCTTCGGGTTGATCGCGGCGATGGCATCGGTATAGGTCTGTACCACCTCTTTCTTGTTGTCACCCCAAAGGGCGACGCGCTTCTCCCATTCGATGACATTATGCGGGTTCTGTCTTAGCATGACATCGTTCAGCAGGAACGGTCTTCTCTGCATGAGTGATTCGAAGCGGACCATCCGGATGTCGAGGTCCGCGTCGGCAGCTTCATCCACCTTGCCCTTCTCTGATCGAGCAGCCGCCTCGTTGAGCTTGATTCCGATCATGGCCTCCTCGGCTTCCACGTACGTGTCAAAGACGACGGAGAAGTCGCGCACAGTCATGACCGTGGTCACACCTTCTTCGAAGACGTCGCGCGCTTTCTCGTATTCACCCTTGTGCATCCAGTAGCGTGCCAGACCAACCCAGAGGATACCCCGCTGATCAGGGAACTTGGAGATGCCGCTCTGAATGATCTTCTCGACGTCGATACCACTGTCGTCGCTGGTGTCGATTTCCTTGGCGTGATCAATCATCAAATCGATCATCTCTGTCCAGAATTGGAAGGGTCCCTTTGCTTCCTTGCTCTTGAAGCGCGGGTTGTTGAGAATTTCCATGTACTTCTTCACCGCCTCGGTGTACTTGCGCATGTCCTTCAATAGCTCGATGAAGTCCTCGGCATCTTCGGGATGAATTTGCATGTAGCGACGCCAGATCTTCACGGCCGTTTCGCCTGACGCAGACGTCGCGAAGGGTCGGTATAGGGCCCATATGCGGTTGTGTTGAGTCAGGGGAAGGGCGCGCAGTGCTCGGTCGAAAGTGCGGCGGGTTGTGGTAACGAGGGGCTGCTGCATGAGGAAGTTGAGGTACATCTCCCAGATGCGCGGCATCTTGTTAAGCAGCACGAGGGCACGTTCGAAGAGTGCGTTGACCTTGACATAGTGTGCCGCAAACTTGGCAGGATTCTTCTTGGAGAGGTGTTTGGTGCGGAGCTCGAGGTAAAGCTTCCACAGCTTGTACGAGCGCGGAAGAGTCGTGACGGCGCGCTCCAGTACGAACGCCTGCTCCAAGATGCTCCCACGTGACTTCTTGAAACTGTAGTAGTCCAGCCACGGCTTCACACTGCCCGCATTGCGCTGGATGTCTTGCTCGTACGCGACGTCCTGGTCGGTGATGAGGAAAAGGTCCGACGACGGCTCCATCTTCCGCTTGGTGGGCCGCGAGAGGCTCGCGGTGACGGTCCTGAGCAGTTCGCCGGGCATGATTGCGCCAGAGCCAGGGCGTGTATTGGCCCGCGGTGGGCAGGAGGGCGATGGGATGCGGTGCTGGACGGCTGATGGAGCGTGTCGCAGCGTTAAAGTTCTGAGGGAAAGAGCGATGGAGTCCGAGCGGTCAGCGGTAGCCTGCAGCCAATAAGCAACGTGCATCCGTGGGACCCGCTTCGCAGAGTTGGCAGGCGCGCGAGCACGGACTCGTCTCACATAGCTCCCCGGACCAAGTGCGTCACGTTCCGTTGGATTCACTCGCCCCGACTGCGCACGCTTACTGGCTCCGAGACACCTACCAGACTATCTCCGAGGCATTGTCAGCCTCTACATTTGGTTTTAGCCCCATAGACTCCTCCACCAACTGTTCGAGTCGCAAACATGTCTGGCAGTGGGGTACGGCCAGCTATAGCTATCTATGCAATGCAGTGGGACGTCTGATACTAACTCGACCCCCAGGCAAGAGAGGCCGTCTTCGCGACACGGCAGTCGCTGGGCCTGATGAAGAGCAAGCTCAAGGGCGCCCAGACCGGTCACGACTTGCTGAAGCGAAAGAGTGAAGCTCTAACCAAGTATGCGCTCATTGTCTACTTTACGTTGCTGAAGCTTTGCTGACCATATGCAGGCGTTTCCGAGGTACGCCTACGCTGTAGATGCCCCCACTATCTGCCCACGTAACTGAAGTTGTTTCTAGAGATAACGCGCCGTATCGATGAGGCGAAGCGCAAGATGGGCCGGGTCATGCAGGTCGCTGCATTCTCCCTCGCCGAAGTCACCTACGCCGTCGGCGGCGACATAGGCTACCAGATCCAAGAGTCCGCAAAGCAAGCACGGTTCCGCGTACGGACGAAACAAGAAAACGTCTCTGGTGTCTTCCTCCCTCAATTCGAGAGCTTCACTGTCGAGCAGAACAACGACTTCGCCTTGACAGGTCTGGGCAAGGGTGGCCAGCAGGTACAAAGATGCAGAGAGACGTATGCAAGAGCGGTGGAGACTTTGGTAGAACTGGCTAGTCTGCAGACTGCCTTTGTGATATTAGACGAGGTTATCAAGGTAGTCAACCGCCGTGTAAACGCCATGTGGGTATCATCCTCTTCCAGATGACTGCCAAAGCTAACAGCCCAAACAGTGAGCACGTCATTATCCCCAGAACCGAGAACACCATCAAGTACATCAACTCTGAGCTCGACGAGCTAGACCGAGAGGAATTCTACCGCCTGAAGAAAGTATCCAACAAGAAGCAGAAAGACGCTGCCGAGGAAGAAGCCGCAAGGGTAGCGGCAAAGAAAGAGAACGAGGAGCAGACTGAGAGTGAGGCGAGAGAAGATGCTGCCGAGAGCAAGGACATGCTCGGCGACGAGGACAACGAGGACGTCATCTTCTGAGCAGTCAAAAGATGACTAGCCAAACCTCTCCTTGTAATTCTCTCTGTGGTGCTGTGGGCGGTACCTCGACCTTGCTAGGACAAACTCATGCTCTCGCTTGAAATATTGGGCTTTCCAGAATGCTGACGCGGCCTCGTAAGACCACACTCCATTTCCAGCCCAATTCTGAGCGTCTTCTGCGAAGCTAAATAAGAGATGAGCATTGTGCCATGTAGATGTGTAGATAGACCTTCAGATAATAAGACTCTATTACGCCGGCCTGTATCTGAAGAGAATGCCAAACGAGGTATCATAAACGCATAAATCCATAGCAATAAATCCATGTACAGTAACCTACTGTTGCCGCTGGTATGTGACCTTCATGGGCTTGCCCTCTGCGCCAATCGGTGTGTTGGCCGTCGCTTCTTTCGCTGTAATCGCAAACTGCTCGTTTTCGAATTCTGCAAAGGCCACAGCCCTGACTGAGACCAAACGCACTTCCTTGAAACCTTCGAAGCGCTCGAATATCGTTGTGAGGTCCTCCTCGTCGACATCGCGTGGAATGTTCTGTAGGAAAAGCGTCTTGTTTGGTCGAACGTATTCGTCGGGTACGGCAGCCGCTCCGGTTTTGGCAGCGCGAGGCTTCTCTGCGGCGACTGGGTTGGCTTGAGCTTTCGCGTCTTCTTCTGCGCGCTTGAAATCTGTAGTCGTTAGTATGTCATATACCAAGAAGGGTAGAAGATGCGCACCCTTGAGTGTCAGGCGCTTCCGCTTGTGATCGTCGAACAGTTCCGGTGCCTTTCGCTTGACCGTCTCGTCGCTGTGTGTCTTCGCCCTGTGCACCTTCATGACCTTGCCGTACATCTCGAACCCGTTCATCTCCTCGACCGCCTCTAGCGCTGCCTTCTCGCTATCGAAGACAATGAACGCCTGGCCCTTCCGCTTCAGACTGCTCTTTGCGATGACATCGAGAATCGGACCGTAGTATTGGAAGACTCGTGTCAACGCTTGCTTCATGGTATCGATCTTAACGCGCTCCTCGAGGTTGTTGACCTAGTGCTGTCAGCAATCGCGCCACCGAGTGCAATGTAAGTGCGTTGCTGGCGCGCTTGTCTTCAACTCACGTAGATTCTGTAGTTCTCCATTAGCATCAAGGGGACCTACCTTTTGGGCATGATCTTGCACTTACGTCTCGATGGGCACTGGGTATTTGCTGGGGTCTACGAGTCCGCCACCCATTACTACGCCCTCCATCTTGTCCGCCATGTTGAAGCGACTGTCGTGTGTGGAGTGGGGTTGTATGGCGTTGTCTCACTAAACGGCTGAAAGCTACAGGAAGCTCGAATTCGAGATGCGCGCCAAGCACGCTAGGCTGCGTGCCCACGTGACGGTGAGCACAGTACCTCTGGTGCTGCGTTGGACCTACTCCTGGCTGCCCTCTGCACCCAAGTCTCTCGCTCTTATGAGTTTTCGAAAAGGAAAAAGCCATGGCTATTAGTCTGCAAGATATCCTACAAGGATCGTACTCCCAGTTAAGCTATGCGACAATGACGACTATATGGGCATGATTTGGGCTCCTAGGTATTTTGGTGATGCATTGTTTCCTTTCCATCGCAAACAGTTCTCGCGCTCTGTTTTCTGTTGTTGCTACGCGTAGACAGGCCGCACGCATGGCTCATCAAGCAGTATTGGCGTCAGGATATGTTCGAGGGCTCGTGCGGATATTTCCTTCCTAAGCCTTTTCAGATCAAGCTGAGAACCATCAATTTTTGCATGTCATCGCGCAGTTCCGACCCGAAACCTGCCATTACACCATCAACTTTTAGGCCTGTCTCAAGAATGCCCCCACCAAGAGGGTTGCGATGGCGGTCGCACCCGATATTCATCGTCTTCACCGTGGGCATGGGTGCATTTGTGGACCTGTTTCTGTACGGACTTATCGTACCGGTACTTCCATTTTTGCTGAAAGACCGCATTGGTCTTCCGGATTCGCAGGTACAAAGTACGATATCAAACCTTCTAGCGGTCTACGCGGCGGCTTCTTGTGCGGCCAGTCCAATTGCCGGCATCCTAGCCGACAGACTCTCTTCATATCGCCAACTACCGTTCCTCCTTGGACTCATCCTACTTCTGCTTTCGACCATTCTTCTCGCCCTTGGACGGAGCGTCGCTGTCCTAGCTATCGCAAGGTTCCTTCAAGGAGCATCAGGAGGCGTGGTTTGGACCATCGGCATTGCTATCGTGATCGAGACTGTAGGCCAGGAGAATCTAGGCAAGACCATAGGGACCGTCTTCAGCTTCATCTCGGTTGCCGGACTCTTTTCGCCCATCGTTGGAGGGTTCCTCTATGCTAAATCCGGCTACAAAGGTGTCTTTGGCGTTGGCGTTGGCTTCATTGGTATAGACTTCATTCTGAGAATGCTCATGGTAGAGAAGAAGGTCGCCGCGAAATACTCTAGTCCTGAGCTACATGCCTCCGAAACAGACCGGGAAAACGGCCATGAAGACACGGAACAAACACCTCTTCTGCCAAACAGCTACCCTGCGATTAATCGCTATCGCCTTCCCACACCCACAAATCGCTTCACACGCAACTTCCCCATCCTCATGCTGTTTCGCGACGCTGGTCTGTTGACTGCTATCTGGATCGGCTTCATGCAGGCCCTTCTGCTTGGTTCATTCGACGCTACCGTACCACTGATGGCTTCAGAGCAATTCAGCTTCGATAGCCTGAAAGCTGGATTGCTATTTTTGCCCCTTGGCGGCGCCGATTTCTTGTTGGGTCCAGTCTTTGGGTGGTGCGTCGACCGTTACGGCACGAAGCCAGCCTCCTTCCTTGGATTTACCTGGCTGATACCGACGCTTGCACTACTCCGGCTTCCGAGTGAGTCTGGCATTATCGAGAGGCTAGATAATGTGCATCTTGTCGCACTCTATGCCGGACTATTAGCGATAAACGGAGTAGGTTTGGGGGTTATTAACAGCATTAGTATTGTCGAGGCAGGGAACGTCGTCGAAAAATACTACAAGGCAAACGAAGACATGTTTGACCAGGCTCCGTATGCACAACTCTACGGTATCAACAGTATGGTTTGGAGCGGTGGATTGACCGTAGGCCCTTTATTGGCAGGCGTCTTACGAGAGAAAATTGGATACGGTAACATGAACGCAGTGCTTGCCAGCATTTGTGGTCTCACGGCGGTTTTGTCGACACTCTTCATTGGTGGCAGAGAAAAAGACTAGGATACGTGTACGAAGCAGCACGATTTTCCTAAGTTGTGTCGATCAACAACATGACTCATGGTATGCTTTCAAGGTACTCGCAGTGTTTTATGTTCATTTGCGCTGAAAGAAAACTTATCGAATACCTTCAGGCTGTACTCTACTCCGGTACAACTCGTTCAAAATTGAGCTTCTCCATATCGAAAAGTGTCGACTAAATGCTAATCTGCAATAGCAAGCATCGTGATGTTACCTCTGCTCGCTTCCACTCTGTATGCAGGTATATCGTGATCAACAAAGCAAAACCAGCGAGCGACATCGGATAGTAAACACTCGCATCCTTCTTACCCGCGCTTCCTACACATAACGCCTAAATTTCGAAGTTATAGCATAGGGTGAAGCTAAGTCAACCACCTAGTTATCGCCGCACGTACAATGGTCGGACGAGCCAGCAAAATTCTTTCCGCAATATCCACAGCGGCCGCTATTGATAGGAGCAATCTCAGAAGTAACGACGGACACTGTGGTATGTTAGTGGAAAGGATAGAGAAGAGAAACACCAGTGGTAGGGTACATACTAGTTGCTTGTTGTGTTTTGATGCTCAGAGGGTGGGTTCAAACGTGCTCAGATTTGTATGGCGTTGTAAGTTGTGCTTGCTGCACTGGTAGTGTATGCTTGTCTGGATGTTGTTGCTATGGAGTTAGAGAAGCGGAGCGATGGTTTTTAAAAACTCTATTGTTCACAAACTCACACTATCAACACCCAAATGAACTGACCCGTTCAATTCGAGGGGATTCAATATTCAAAGCGTTCTTGGAGGGGCTTGTGTCAATGCTTCAGTACACCCCGCGAACCAGAGAGACCAATACAGGCTGTCGGGTTTCCTGAAAGATGTGAAACTCTGTGAAGTTAAATAGAACGTGTCAAGCGCTGCGCCTCATCGTTGGGTAGGATTTTCGCCGGTTGTAGTACACCATGCGCCTGTGACGCTGCCATCAAAGCCGCCGGCTCAGAAAATCTTGGTGCACGGTCGATGACTAGGTCGTGGATGAGCGCCATGGTAAAATGCAGGAGTATTGTGCAGCTTGGTGGTGCAAATAGATGTGGGTTATCACAATTGCCAAACAGCAACATACCCAAAATGTCGACGCACAGAGTCAGTGTGTATCTCACACGCAGTATGTACATGGGAGTTTTGACTCGGGAGTAGATCTAGCGATTCCCCGCCGTTGATCAACATCCTCTCGGAGACTTGTCTGAGGAGTCTGTTGTCAGCAGTTTTCTTCTGCTTTGCGCATGAACGACGTACCCATCAGTTCATTCCCAATGGGACCTACGGACTTGCCGCATACACGCGTGGTTGCTGCTCATCCGATGCTCGTGGCGGAGAGTGTATCACAGGAAAATAGACTATTGGACAGACAATTCAGCAACAAAGATGAAGGTTTGATTACAATGGATAATGCGGTTGACAGATAACAACTACCACACTCTTGTAGCTTCGTCTTGAACGGCACTGCGAGCGAGAATACCGTCCGCTGCCACATGTCAGCATGCCTCGTTCGGCGCTATGACACTTCTACATCAGGGCGGGAAACGAAAGATATTGTTCTATTCCTGGCTGCATGGTGAGGACATGGAACTCAGGAAAACGCGCGGTGGCAATTCGCTGTGCCGCCGCTGTTCCAATGTCTTGCCATTGGAACGGCAACTCAGCATCCAACTTCAACAACACATGACAAGAATAGGTGAGGGCCATTTGGCACATTGCTCGCACAAACTCACCTTATCTCTGCTACGTCTCTTGACAAGAACACGCATACGCACTTCATATCCAGGCAATCACGACATCTTTTCGTCGCTTGGAGAGGGCTCCGTACATCGTCGAACAATAAATACATGATAAGAGTTTTGATTAGTTAGAACAGCCGTGAACCCCTTAGGAAAGGAACAAGGTACCCCACGCGAAACGGCATCCCAGGTCAAGCTAGTATACCCAGTCCGATCATCGTATCTTCTGATAGCGAAGAATCTGCAGCTAGATAATGCAATACCTTCGCAGCCACTTGCACACATACAACCTTAGCTCGGCGTTCCAGCGCCTAGAGGGATGCCACCCAGCCAAACTGTGAGCCAGCGGAAGGCAGTGGAAGAGGACAGCGGCTTAAAACTAGCTCTACTTCTATTGTTCGCACTACTATCTAATTTAGAAGTTTTAGTAGTGTCTTCTTAGTAAGCTTACGTATTATACATAGTCTTTTTATAAGTTCTATAGCGCCTTTAAAAGAAGAGAGATAGTCTTAGTAGAAACTAACTAGGTTGATAGTAAATTATGTTATAAGTAAAAGCTAGGCTTCCTATTCATCTAGCTATAGATAAGTAGTGTTCTCGCACATTAGTAGTTAACTAGGTAACTACTAGCGAATCCCTAGTATTATATGTTTTTGCCTTTTTGCCCAATGTAGTGGGAATGAAGTGGGTTAAGATGCTTTGGTGGCTGAGCACTAGCCTAGCAACAGCTCCAACGACCGATCGAGGATAATATATTGCATAGATCTACATGGAACTTTTTTGGCCTTGTAACATTGATCATGTCTTTCCACTACTCGCTTCTGGTTCAGGGGCAAAGTGCAGTCATCAATCAAGGATTGGAAACGCCGGCACCGTCATGTCATGAATTGTACTTAGTCCGTCCAACTACAACTACTCTAGAACGACAGAGTTTGTCCTGCCTCTTTGGTAACAGCAGCTTTGACGTTCGCGCTTCCGAGCAGCTCATACTTGTAAGGGAAGCTTTGCGCATTAAGCGTACCAGCGGGCGCTGTGTTAGCGCTCTCGCCACCGAACAGTACGTCCTCCACAACTGCATATCCATCTTGTGCACTACTCTCCGTATACACCATCTTCTTGCCACTGTTCTCAAAGACTGTGCTTTGAACCAGAGCTTGCGCACCCATGCGGGTGTTCACGCCCGTAGACTGCTCGTTGTAGTAGTTGTTGAAGATATGCGCTGTGCCGAAACGAAGCAGTGGGCCACGACTATGGACGCGGTAGAAGTGATTGTTTGCGTAGGTTACGCGGAGGTGACCAGTGTCTTCAGCGGCATTCTTGTCAGAGTGACCTACGAGGGTGCCTTTCGACTATTTCGTGTTAGTCATCGTGCAGCGGTGCGGCGAGAATGATGTGAGGACATCGAACATACATGGTTGTGGAAGTAAGTGTTGGAGATGGTGACAAAGTCGGCAGCGTGCGAAAGGTCAACCAGGCCATCGTAGGTATCTTTGCCTACAGACTCGTCGCCAGAATAGTCGCAATGATCGACCCAGACATTGGTGGAAAGCTGAATGGTGGTGGCATCGCCGTAGGCAGCAGGAACTTTTCCGATCTTCATATTGCGTACAATGACATTCTTCTGACCTAGAATCGTGAGACCGATGCCAGTCAGGGCTCTAGAGTGTCAGTCAAGGCTCAAGTGATGCAGATGGACGTTGGGGGCGTACAGCTTCCAGTCTTTCCAACGATGGTCTTATCTGAGCTGACTTGAACCTTTGCAGCACCACTGATGGCTCCTTGAACGACAATGTTTAGAGGTCCATCAGAGTTGGCAGCGGCCGAGAGCTGGGGCAAGGTGCTGACAGTGGTAGTAGGCCCACCAGCTCCCCCTTTGGTGCCCCCATTCGCCATCGCATAACCAACGTTAGCAGCATCCGTAATGCTAGCTCTCTTCTCTAGGGCCCTCGCCGGTTCTTCCTGAATAGTTGGAGTAGGTGATGCTGTGACCGCGCCTACCGCGAAAAGAACAAGAGAGGTAAGAAGCTTCATGACTAGGGTTGTTGCAATTCGATGTGATGTATCTTCTGCTGGGAGACTACACGAACATACTGAAGCTTCATTAAGTACATACCATCGGCGTTTGGCCCGCAATAATTATTGCTGTCCCACTCCGCGAAACTCAAAGAATGGCATGATTTCCGACAGCTTCATATCAAAAGTAAACTCTCTTAGGTGGGATTCGATCGTAAATGGCGCCGCGAGAGCATTCGCATGCATCAGACACCATGGATCTTTCCGCATGACCAATGTACAGCTGAATCAAGTAACTCGGACATTTATCATGGCTATTGCCGAGTGTTGGCTGATGTATTCGAAACATCTTGGGGTCCGGAGAAATCTCTGGTTGGAGGAAGTTGAAAAGACCCGGCGACCCCAGATTTCTATTTGTTCAGCGTTGACTCAAGAGAGGTAGAGTCTGGGGAAGGTGTTACATCTACAGAGTATTGCGGGGAAGGGAACCTCTTAGTAGCAATTCATCCCGGAAGGAAGGCGTTCGTGGATGAGGCACATGATTACGGTTTAATGCTAGTGCAGGTTAACCTCTCGGCCTCTTCAGAATCTATTCCCGACGCGCGCAACATATGAAGTCGATATATAGAAACCCTGGATGTACTTAGCAGCATTTTGAGAGAACGTCGTTCGGATGTTCGAGGTTGTGCCGACGAAGTCCGACCTAATTGATTGTGACCACGACTACAGAGGTAGCCTCTATCCTCAGCTACAACGATGTCTCATACTCAGCATTCGTTCCACCCACCATGATGTTTGCGTTTCCGTTGGCTACTGCAAATCCCGCACAGCTTTTGTCAGGCCTTGTGCAGCCATCGATGACGGCCAATATCCCAACGCCAAATCGACACTATGTCAGATGTGTCAAATCAATCTTGTACTAAGCTCGGTCGCCTAAGTGGAAGAAGCTCGAACGAGCATACCAGTAGCTACTCTTGTGGCGTCCAGTCCGACCTATACCAACGATAACAGTACCGAGTCCATGCCAACGCAGTATTATCGCTTCTCTGTTTTCGGACACGCGGGGTGTATGCCGAGGTTCAGAGGATAGTTGGAGCAGATGACAGGGTTATCAGCGCGAGTGCAAGCGCCATCTTCCAGTCCGCATACCACTTAGTTACCCGAGGTAGTTAGTTGATCTGTGGAGAGTGTCAGATGAGGCCGCACACGAGTTCACGGCGCATGATTAGGAGGTCTTACCAGTCGAATCTCTTGGCAACAGTAACTCACCTAGGTCAGCTGAAGTCAGGTTAAGACATGCCAATAGCAGAAGACCTGGACCTAGAATGGCATCAGGCTGACTGTCTATAATTACAGCCGCATAGATCGTCGCGTCAGTAGAAATAGAACTGGAGAGTACGTTGTGAGAAGCACAAGGGAGAGAAAAGAGCCTTGAGTGCGTCCAGGTTCTACTTCGCCTGTTCAGGCGATGTAACAGAACAACACAGATACAGTGTATATTCAATATCGCCGTGTTTCTACCTATCTCTTCCTAGCCTTTCCTCGTAGTCATCTACCAGTTCATATGCCGGCCTGAACTTGGGCTTCGGGGCGCCATTCCTATTCTCAGCCTGAGGTACTTGTTGCGCAGATGGCTGGCGTACGAGCTTCGGGTTCGGGTGGGTGTCGGTCGTTCCGCCTAACGAGGTATACCCACGGTCGTATAGCGAGCAGTAGGGTATATTGAGAAACCGGATAAACTAGATGTGTCAGTAAGCAGATACTATGGTACGTAAATGCCGCATACCGTCCATATATCTACGTAGTGCCAATCTATGACAGGGTGTATTCGTACAAAGGCCGGCCACCCCGAGTCTGTTGGGTCGAAATGCTTCAAATGTTCGCCATGCGGATCCGTCCGCCGCGTCCCTACCAGTATCGCCTTGACTGATGGCGTGTCCTTTAAGTAGTCGGCAAAGGCAGCCTTCATAGGTTTCGCATATTCCAACAACGCAAGCGAGTAAATCTTGCTACTATGCGCGACAAACTCCTCCACCTCGGGAAAGGGATGCGCGTCTTGTATGTACACGCACTGTACGGCGGTTTCGATGCTGGACGAGGGATTTGAGGTCTGCGTCAGACCCCGTCTATGCATGGCACAGAGGTATAGTATGAGAAGGACGAGGCAGTCTTTGCCGCCATTATATGACAAGGAGAGCTCTGGTAGACTACGTAGCTGTCAGTCCCCAGCTTCCGCACGTCGCGCCATATTGTCAGCACCAACCTGTACTTCTCCAGTGCCTCGCCTATGACCCTCAGCGACGTGTGCGTCTGCTCTTGCACATTCTTCACGCGCTCAGATACATCCTTCGCGTCCAGGAATGTGGCTATGCGGTCATTGATGCGCGTGCATAGCTCGTGGAAGGGCAGCGGGGTATCGGAGACAAGGGGATCTGAAAATCCGGAGGCGGTGTTCATTGCAATTAAAGTGCGCTAATCACGACATCAGATGCAGATGTATGCGATGACAGTAAGGGTGAGTGTGCGTGTCGACGATTGGTCGTACGGGCGTGCTGGTTCATGCCATGATGCATGTGTCGGCCATGCCAGGAGAGGCGAACAGGTGGAGGTAGCCTGTGCCCCTATCGATAAGGCCCTGGATCCTCGGCACGTCTCGATGCGGCAAGGCGGCGTTGCCCTCACCTGGCCACTCAGGCATCGGGGAGTAAGCATCACGACTACCATCGGACAGGACTCCACCACGAGATGCACGATGGGTGGAATTCGGTCTTCAGCAGCTCGACAAACAGATCTAGGCAGATGCATTACACCCTACTCGCGCATCTATAATCGTCTGATTCGCTGCTCTTGGGCCCTCGCCCCAGACCCTGAAGTGCACTAAGATATTGCGTGCTTTCGGCACGCGTTGTCATGACCTCTTAAAGGGAATTTTTCCACTGCCGTTGCCGCTGATTATGAGGGCTGTCGCCGACAGTCCGAACTATTACTACCACTCGTCTCCCCCGTAGACATTTCCTTACTGTTACCGTCAACCCTGAATTTGCAGTCAACATGGGGTCTATCTCGACTGCAGGAGAGGCCGGTATGTCCCCCGCAAACCATTCTCCCCGCCATTGCCTCCACCCCCAGCACGTCGTTGCACGAGAGCGATTGGACAGTTCAAAGTCACGTTTACTGATTCTCATGTTGTGTAGTGGCTCGAATCGCCCACCTGGCCTCCGACGTGATCGTGTCGGTCGTTCCTTCCCTCACGACCGAATCCGAGTTCTCTGAGCCTCTGCGAGGACTACAGAAGCACAATGCGCCCAGCGTTGTTTGCAAGACACGGCCAGAGGTACGTCCACATAATCGGACTATATACCATGGAACGGTAGTAACATTTTTCCCCAGATCCTTACAGTCCGCCAAAATGCGGATCCTCTCCTCTCCGTTTTCCAGCCCATCCGCGCGGGCAAGCTCACCAGCGTCACCACAACCTCTTCAATCCTTGTAAAGTCTATACCACACCTATACAAGCTCGCTCAGTACCCCGTCGTTCTCCACGTATCGGTAGCGCCTTCAGGCTTCCCCGACTTCTCCGACATCACCTCGATCCGACAATCTGGATTCGCCTTCATCCAGTCGGAGACACTACAGGAATTGCAGGATCTTGCTCTCACTGCACACGCCTTGGCCATCAAGTCAGGCAAGGGTGTCATCCACTTCTTCGATTCAGGCGCGACCGCTTTTAAGAAGACTGTCGAAGTCGAAGATGCCGATCTGGTCCGAAGTGTCATCGACCTGGACGCGGCGGCGGCATATCAGAACACCAAGTCAGGGGAGACATCACTCTACGCCGATGATGGCAGGAATCCGGCACTGTCCTTCGCTCGGAGCCAGGCTGTTAACGCCGCCCCAGCAGCAACACCAGTCAGCCCCCCCGAGCAGGCCAAGTCACTTCCGGCATCGGAGAGGAACAGCCAGCGCGCCGATTCTTCTTCTGGCTCATCACAACGGGATGCTAGTACAAGCGGCGCGTCCGTGTCATCTGCAACCACGGTCGAGTCTCTAATCTCAAAGCCTGTCTCATCCGAGGATATTTACCGCTTCGCCACACAGATCTGGGGAATCATTCGCGATGTCACCGGCCGGAGCTACGATGCATTCGCTTTTTCTGGCACTGGCAACGAGGAGGCTGCCATCTTCCTCTTCGGTGCGGACACTGCTGTGTTTGCCACCGAGTTGGACAGCGTGGAGGAGACCAAGGCATACGCCAACACAGCCGTTATTACTGCGAGATTATACCGCCCCTGGCTGGGTGCCTCGCTTGCGCCTATGCTTCCACGCTCACTCAAGAGGATCGCTGTACTAGAGCAAGTTCGAAGAAAGACCACCCGATGGGGACCTGTACTGCTCGACCTTCTGATGTCGCTGAAGTCGACTGGCGGCGCCTGTCCCATGGTTGTAGGATACCAACTCGGCTACATCAACGAGGAGACCGTGTCTCAAGCAATGCGCGGTGTCTTCCAGAACCTGATGAGTGAAACACCTATGCAAAACCTTGTCATCGGCAACCTCGATGGCCCGGAGCCCCAGGCTATCAAGGCCGAGCAACCAGGGTTAGAGAATGCCTACATGAAGATTCTGAACCAGGTCTTTGGTGAGAAGCTTCACATTGCTAACCAGCTTGGCTCGCAGCACGCCGGCATCTCCAACGAGATCTCCTCTACCCCAGAGTACGGATTCGGCTCACTAGTAGCGCGCAAGGAGCATCGAAAGCGATTCGTGGACGAGGCTGCGGCTGCTTCCAAGGAGAATGCCTTCACCACACAAGCACCCAGGGAATGGATATCGAAGTGGGCACTAAACGCCGATGACACCGACAAGGCCAACGACCTTGCTTCTGAAGTTATCGCCCGTCTAGGCACCGATGGCTCTCCCGCTGCCAGCCAACTGTTGTCATCAAAGAAGCTCTTCTACAAGGAATCACCGTGGTTGATTGGGTCAGACGCTTGGGCGTACGACCTTGGAAACTCTGGTGTGCACCACGTACTGGCCTCTGGCGAGAATGTTAACATGCTCATCGTCGATTCAACACCCTATTCTGAGCGCGCAGCTGCTGACGCCGCAAGGCGGAAGAAGGACATTGGTCTGTACGCAATGAACTACGGAAATGCTTACGTCGCATCGGTCGCTGTATACAGCTCCTACACTCAGGTCTTAGAGGCTATGATCGAGGCCGACAAGTTCAACGGTCCCTCCGTTGTGCTTGCATATCTCCCGTATGAGAAAGAGAACGACACACCTCTGACCGTTTTACAAGGGACCAAGAAAGCTGTTGACCTTGGCTATTGGCCCCTGTACCGATGGGACCCACGAGCCGAGGAGAGGGGCGAGGAGAACTTCAAGCTTGACTCAGAGCGGATCAAGAAGGAACTGGAGGAGTTCCTCTCCCGCGACAACTATATGTCTCAAGTCATGAGGAGGCACCCCGAGTTCTCGTCCAACATCTCTGGATCCTACGGAACCGAGGTCAGGCAACTGCAAAAGCGCAAGGCCAAGGATGCCTACAGCAAGCTTCTTGAAGGCCTCCAGGGCGACCCGATGACCATTCTCTTCGCTTCCGACAATGGTAACGCCGAAAACTTGGCCAAGCGTCTTGGAAACCGCGGCAAAGCTCGAGGTCTCAAGACCATGGTCATGGCCATGGATGACTTCCCGATTGAAGACTTGCCCAATGAGCAGAACGTTATCCTGATGACTAGTGTAGCTGGTCAAGGAGAGTTCCCTCAAAACGGTCGAACATTCTGGGAAACTGTCAAGGACTCCACGGATTTGGATCTTGCGACAGTTAACTTCGGTGTCTTCGGTCTCGGTGATAGCCACTACTGGCCACGTAAGGAGGACAAGATCTACTACAACAAGCCCGCGAAAGATCTTCATGCTCGCCTTCTCGCTCTTGGTGGAAAGCCTTTGGCGGAGTGCGGTCTTGGTGATGATCAGGATCCCGACGCTTACCAGACTGCGTACGCCGAATGGGAGCCAAAGCTCTGGGAGAAGCTTGGCGTTGCCAACGTCGAGAACTTGCCTGAGGAACCGGCGCCGTTGACCAACGAGGATATGAAGGCCGCTTCAAACTTCCTCCGAGGCACTATCGAGGAGGGCCTGGCTGACAATAGCACCGGTGCCATCTCGGCAAGCGACCAACAGCTCACCAAGTTCCACGGTACCTACATGCAGGATGACCGTGATCTTCGCGATCAACGCAAGGCACAGGGTCTTGAACCAGCATACTCCTTCATGATCCGTTGCCGACTACCTGGAGGTGTCTCTACGCCTAAGCAGTGGCTGCAGATGGACGAGATCAGCACAAAGCTCGGTAACGAGACCATGAAGCTGACCACTCGACAAACTTTCCAATTCCATGGCGTCGTGAAGGGCAAGCTCAAGCCGGCTATGCAGGCCATCAACAAGGCGTTGATGACCACCATCGCGGCTTGCGGTGATGTCAACCGAAATGTCATGTGCAGCTCTCTGCCGACTCAGTCAAAGTACCACGGCCAAGTCCACAACATTGCACAGAAGATCAGCGACCATCTCCTTCCTTCCACCACCGCATACCACGAGATTTGGTTGGAGGATGATGAGACAAAGCAGAAGCGCAAGGTTGCTGGTGAGGCTGTCCAGGACCACGAGCCACTCTATGGCCCTCTCTACCTCCCACGAAAGTTCAAGATTACCATTGCCATTCCCCCTCACAACGACACCGATGTGTACGCTCACGACATTGGTCTCATCGCCATCAAGGGTGAAGACGGCAACCTCGTAGGTTTCAACGTCCTCGCCGGTGGTGGTATGGGTGTAACGCACAACAACAAGAAGACCTATCCGCGAACCGGAAGCATGTTTGGTTATGTCTCAGCTGAGCAAGTGCATCTTGTTTGCGAGAAGATCATGCTCGTCCAGCGCGATCACGGTGACCGCAAGAACAGGAAGCACGCCCGTCTCAAGTACACCATCGACGACATGGGTGTTGATGTCTTCAAGGGCAAGGTTGAAGAGCTCTGGGGTCAGAAGTTTGACGAGCCCAAACCCTTCAAGTTCCAAAGCAACATCGACACCTTTGGATGGCAAAAGGACGAGACTGGCCTCAACCACTTCACCTTCTTTATCGAGAACGGCCGAATTGAGGATACTGCTGACTTCCCCATGAAGACCGGTCTGATCGAGGTGGCCAAGGTACACAAGGGCGAGTTCAGGTTGACTGGAAATCAGCATTTGATTCTAGCCAACGTCGCTGACGAAGACCTGCCGGCCATGAAGGAGCTACTGAAGAAGTGGAAGCTTGACAATACCAACTTCTCTGGTATGAGGCTGTCCAGTTCTGCCTGTGTTGCCTTCCCCACTTGCGGTCTTGCCATGGCTGAGTCAGAGCGTTACTTACCCGAGCTTATCACCAAGCTCGAGGGTACACTCGAAGAGTCTGGTCTTCGACAAGACAGTATTGTCATGCGCATGACTGGTTGCCCTAACGGTTGCGCACGTCCTTGGCTTGCCGAGGTTGCTTTTGTTGGAAAGGCCTATGGCGCGTACAACATGTATCTTGGTGGCGGTTACCATGGCCAAAGGCTGAACAAGCTTTACAGGAGCTCGATCAAAGAGGAAGAGATCCTAGAGATCTTGCAGCCAATGATCAAGCAATATGCCAAGGAGAGGAACGACGGAGAGCACTTTGGTGACTTCGTCATTAGGAAGGGTTACATTAACGAGACCACGCATGGAACAAATTTCCACGACAACGTAAGTTGGCCCACGTTACAAAATACATGAGACATATGACTAACACTGTCACAGACTGCGGAAGAAGAGTCAGATGGCGAGTAAACCTACAGCCACGTGTGAGGGGAAGGTTTCATTAGATTCTCGTCACATCTCGTCGATCTTACGACAATTTATGGTTATTTCATGGCGTTACATGGGGGGATGTCCAGGCGGTTGGGGAAAGTTATGTTTATACTTTATGGCTATCCGTATGATTAAAAGGAATCAATGATACCACAGCAAGTGTTTGATACTTCTATCACAGTTTTCTACCGAGTACTGGGATTGTTCACTGGGCGTTGTATCACGCCACCATCAGATGCTCTAGGACACATTGCAATCTGCACATCGTTACTATCATTGAGATGATCTGCAGGTCCAGCACGAGCCATTGCGCATAACCATGGAATTACGAAAGCATGATCAGCAAACACGAGCTGCCTTTGCCTATGACCACTTTCAATCCCTCTGACTCCAAACTCCAACACCGACGCCACGTCTCGTCGCGCCCACTAGAAATTATTGTCTTCTACAATTCAAGAAAACCACAAGACAGCTGTGGCATGCTTTAAATGTCGCAAAAAAGAAGACCATGTCGGCCACCTTGCGATGCAGAATGAGAAAACGAGTCCTCGGTCACGTTAGCAGGGGGGGGGGGGGACAGAAACAGAAACCTTTTCTAGGGATATATGAACACTTTGCATGAACATGTACTAGGGATGTTTTGAGTCGCGTCTCGACTTGTTCATTGGTTGGCCATTTCGGCGTGCAGGCATGGTATACACTCCATTGCGACAACCATCCCAACACATTTCTAGTGTCCTTGTTATCAAAAGTACCGTCTACGTCTTGTAAATCTTTCAACCCTCTAAGAGCCTCTTCTTCGCAACCTCGTTTCTTTCATTCTTTGGCCAGCACAATCGATGGTATGGACCTTCGTGGCTTGCTTATCTGCGGTCCATGGCTTCTCGTCGCTTACCGTATCTTGTCCTGGCTTTACTGTACTGCTACCTTTGTCGTAGCAATCTGGAGCATTTACCTCCTCCTCCTCCTCCTCCTCCTCCTCCTCCTCCTCCTCTTCTTCTTCTTCTTCTTCTTCTTCTCGCCAGCCCTCAACACCAAAGACATGATACCCGCCTGGGCTCTACCCATATTCCCCTTGATGCTATCCAGCACCCTGGCCACTATCTGTGCTGGAATAGAAGCCAAAGACCAAACGAAAACAAGACATCGCAGTGAAGGCTCAAGAGAAGCACGTATCATAGAGTGGTGACTAGGGGGAGCTCGTGGACCCCACAAGGTCGAACGTTGATATTAAACGTGTCCCCTCTACTTTGGTGCGATCCCTGGGACTTGCACGAATTACTCACGCCCCTCCAACGCTGTTTCTCCCTTCTTAAGGGCTCAACCTTTGGATCTTCCACTCCGCCTCCTTGATTCCCTTCATGTTTTCCTCTCCACCAACCTTTCTGTAAACAAACCGGTCATGCAGCCGACTTGGCCGTCCTTGCCAAAACTCCACCATCTCTGGCACGATTCTCAGTCCACCCCAAAACTCCGGCACTGGAATCTTATCCTTGCCGCTGAATCTCTTCTCAACATCTTCCACTCTCTTCTCTAGCTGCTCTCTTGACTCAATCACACTGCTTTGCTGACTGGCCCACGCCCCAATTCTTGAGCCTCGAATTCTCGTATCGTAGTAAACCTGCGATTCGTCGGATGTGAGGCGCTCTACGGTTCCCTCAACGCGAACCTGACGCTCGAGTTCGCGCCAGTAGAAAGTTAATGCCGCGTGAGGATTACTTTGTATATCACTGGCTTTGCGACTCGTATCCCAGTTTGAGTAGATGACGAAGCCGCGGTCGTCCAGCTCTTTCATGTACAGTGTGCGTGCTGAAACTCTACCACTGGGTAGTTCGGCGGTAGACAAGGTGACAGTTTCAGGCTGGTAAACGTTGTTGGCCTGGGCTTCCTGGAACCACTTATGGAATTGATTGGTTGGAGAGGGAAGTAGATCTTCGCGATCCAATGCCCCTTTGTTGTATTGGGTTGCATGGCCAGGATCTTCTGAGTTGCTTGCTGGTGCGAAGATCTTCTTCGCTGACTCGGTGGCTGAATGCAGCATACTTTTCGGTCGGCGCTGAGTGGTTTGGAGGGGTTTTACAGTGGGAGGCAATGGTTGTTGGTCTGTATAACCTGCACAACTGATGATCCTTGGAGATTTACTGATGGGATTTGTACGCCTGAGTATAATCATTGATATGTTCAGGTTGCGGTGAAGGTTTGGTAAGTCGAGTGACTTTCGTGGCGTGATTTGAGCGATGCAACTGCTCGGGAATGAGTCCGCACGATCGGAACGAAGTGGGGTGACGTAACGAGATGCTAGCGCGATTCCGCACCTTTCACCTGGGTTATCACACGAACCTCGCACGGCTGCCAACTGTCAACACAAGGGATGGAGCGCCAAAGCTTACATGCGTTTGTAACACTGCTCTTAGAATGTCTCTGCACAATTTCCCATTGACTCATCACCGCTGCGCCGGAACAAATCGACGATATTCCATATGGGAGGACACGCTAGTCTACTCCAAACCGAGAAACGGCTGCGCGAGTATCATTGAGAAAACCGTCTCTTACATGATCTAAGACATTGGATTCCGAAAGGATGCACACACAAATCGAACGGAAATTGCTCAATCAGCGACCAACTTGAAATAGCTCTCCTTATCAACAGCATACCTAACATCTGTTTTAACCTTCTTACCTCCTTTGTATTTCTCCCTTTCCCTAAGCAACATCCACGACTCATCGTCGAACCCATACTGCAACGTTGGGAGCGCTCTTTCTTTCCACGCTTGTATTTCTAGTCGCAGTAATAAAATATTATTTCAGTAGTACTATAACGTGGTTCACAAGCGAGTGGCCACCCCAAGCGAGTGGCCACCCTAACACTAGCGCAGCGCACGCGCAGCGACGCAGCACAACACTACAACAAATTACTATACTCTACGCAATACTATAGTATTATTTAGAAGCGTCGCTATTATCTACATCCTCTATTTCTACTTTGCAGGTGCGGGAGTTGTGCCCAACCTCGCTGCAACGGCCGCAGCGCCTCTCTGCGCGCACCCTCTTCGCAGGCGTCTCGCCGTCCTCATGCCTACCACCCTCCTTTTTAGCAATTAAATTAGATACCTTACTAACTATTAGAGTCTCCTCTGCGCGTACGTACCGCCTTTTGCGAGTCTTGCGCTTTGTAAGCGTGTTAACAGCGTCTCAAAGGCTGCTTACTTCCTCTCGCATTAACACTATATTATAAGCTATTTGCTAAGCGCCTTTACTTAGCTGCTTAACCTACTAATCTAATAAGCTTGCTAGTAACCCTTAGTAGTTTCGCATGCGATTTTAAATTAGCGTAGATTGCGCCTCTATCTCGCGGGCGTTGCGCGGTGTTTACGCCTCCTAGGCGATAGTGCCTAGTACAGGTAGTGTTAGCGTACGCAGCTGTACATCTAGCTTTAATAGCACAGCCTCTGGATTGTATAGGACTAGCCTAGCACCTCAAAACCCTGCGCGAACGTTCTCTAGTGTAAACGTCTTCTTATAAGCTGCTTTAAAGGCTAGTAGGAAGGTTTCCTTGTTAATATAGTAGATGCGGCTGCGTGCTAAGAGCGAGATTCCATCGCCATAGTAGCGCTTTAACAGCAAGTAGGGGACGACGTTAAGAGGCTGCAGGAGGTGCGATAAGTAAGATAGCATACAGAGAGTAATAATATTATTCTCCTTGTAGTAATCCTAGAATTCTACTAAGCAGTAGCTCTTATAGCTGTTAATAATAAGCAGCCTGTACGCCCTAGCAGAAGATGCCTTTGTATAAGCATCAAAGTGCTTAAGCCACGCAAGTGCGCAGTCGTTGTTAATCCAGCTAGTAGAAGAGACAGTAATAATCCAATCGCGAGGTAGATTAGCGAACTAGGAGGTAATAAGGACCTTCCCTGCAAAGATAAGGAAGGGCGGGATAACGCGCCCTGTTGCAGAGACGCCTTGTACTAGAGTTACCTACTCGCGATCGCTAGGCTGTAGTTTCTTCTATTTCCTAGGTTTCTCTAAGCCTGTAACAACAAGCTAAGAGGATATCTTGCCTATCATAAAGCCAGACTTATTAAAGTTCTAGGTGTCCTCATCCGCAATACTATATTTCGCCCTCATCAATTAAACTAGGCTAAACCAGGGCCAGATAACCGCTAGGTCTTCGCAGGCAGCTCGCTAGCAATTATACGGACGGCTCCATTGTGTTCGCACTTTAGGTGTACGCTTAATAAAGTTATTAACCTAGTTCTTGCCTGTAGGCTTCCCACTACGCTCCCTTAGCAGTCTATCAGCCATATCTCGTACGTGTGCCTTCAAGAGCGGCAAACCACGTAGACTCTCTTTAAGTATACGCTCTACAATCGCCTCCTCTTCTAGCTTTATAAGGCGCTTTAAGTTCGGCTCACAATCGCGTCGAGAGCGTTGTCCAGCGCGTCGGCGGCGTACAGTCGTTCAGGGGACGTTGTAGACAGCTACAGCGCGCTTTTCACTTAGAATCTAGTTTAATGTAATATCTAAGATTGCTAGGATTATATCTCCTTCAGTATAAGCTAGTTGTACGTTGCGTTGTTAAGACATAAGGCGATATTGCTGCGCGTGCGCTGCGCTGGTGTTAGGGTGGCCACTCGCTTGGGGTGGCCACTCGCTTGTGAACCACGTTATAGATTAAAAGAGAAAGCTAGTAACATGGATGGCAAGCGAGCGGCGCAGGCAAGCGAGCGGCGCACCCTACCAACTTTACTCACCTTACTGATCTTAATCTATAATGGCTCAACGCAGCGCTACTCAACTACTATTAAATGAAGCAGATATTCAGCTTGCTATCTCATCTATTAATGCGCACCAGATTCAAGGTACCCGTACTGCTGCAGTAGTCTACAACGTAGCCGAAACAACGCTCCGCCGCCGACGCGCTGGTGTACCTGCCCGACGCGATTGCTAGCCCAACTCAAGGAAGCTTACCCAGAGAGAAGAGGAGGTGATTGTTAGCTATATACTTCAGCTAGATCAGCGCGGGTTTGCGCCTACCTACGCAGCTGCACGTGATATGGCTGATAAGCTGCTGGCTGCACGCGGCGCTAGCTAGGTTGGGCAGAAGTAGCTAGCTAACTTTGTTAAGCGTACAGACAGTCTTCGGACGTGTTTTAACTAAGCGTACGATAGGCAGAGAGCTCTGTGTAAGGATGCGACATTAATAAAGAAGTAGTTCAAGCTTGTAGAAGAGACAAAGGCTAAGCTTAGTATCTGTAATAAGGACATATACAACTTTGATAAAGCTGGCTTTATAATAGGCAAGATTACAACGCAGCTAGTTATCACAGGATCAGAGAGAAGAGGCAGGCGGAAGAGTATTCAGCCAGGCAATCGCGAGTAGGTAACGCTAATCGCTGCTATCAGCGCTGCTGGCTGGTCAGTCCCACCGTTCCTCATCTTCGCTGGCCAGTACCACCTATCAGCCTAGTATAAGGAAGCTGAGATCCCACGCGACTGGGCGATCGCAGTCAGCGACAATGGCTGGACGAATAATAAGCTTAGAGTTAAGTAGCTAAAGCACTTCAACGCTCACACGCAGGCTCGTAGTGTAGGCGCGCGTCGCCTGCTTATTATTAATAGCCATAAGAGCCACCAATCTCTAGCGTTCCAGGAGCTCTGCAAGGAGAACAATATTCATACGCTCTGTATGCCTCCTCACTCATCCCACCTACTGCAGCCGCTTGATGTTAGCTGCTTCTCGCCATTAAAGCGCGCGTACAGCCGTGAGGTAGAGAGCCTTATACGCAACCACATCAACCACATCACCAAGCTAGAGTTTCTGCCAGCGTTTAAGGCAGCGTTTGATCAAGCGTTCACGCCAGCCAATATCTGCTCAGCCTTCCGCGGCGCAGGCCTTGTTCCTCTACAACCAGAGGCTGTTCTATCAAAGCTAGATGTACAGCTGCGTACACCTACTCCTCCAGCAGCTCTGCCAGAGGCTCCCTGGGTAGCTCAAACGCCAAGCAACGCGCGTAAGCTTAAGGCTCAGTCAAGCCTTATATGTGAGCGCGTGCGCCAGCACAAGAGCTCATCACCAGCTTCGATTATTAAGGCAATTGACCAGCTCAAGAAGGGCGCTAAGGTAATAATGCTCTCGGCTAAGCTGATGCGCGATCGGATCACCAGCCTTGAGAAGGCTAACAGCGCAGCCTCAGCGCGTAGGCGGCGCTCTAAAAGGCGTATACAGAAGCATAGAGTACTTACAAAGGGCGCTGGAGAGGATATACTGGCTCAAAATAAGGCTAACCAGCAGATTGCTTATAAAGAGCGTCAAGGAGGAGCGCGATCAGGCCTCAGCCAGCGCGCTCAAAGGCGCTGCACTAGGTGCAAGGAGACTAGGCACAACTCGCGCACATGTAACGCAGATACCATTAATATAGAGTAGTCTACTATATTAATATCTAGCAATAATATTATCGCGTTGTTAAGATATGTCGCTTTGAAGTTGCAAAAGTTAGTAGGGTGCGCCGCTCGCTTGCCTGCGCCGCTCGCTTGCCATCCATGTTAGTAATAGTTTAGCGTAGTAATTGCGATTCTAGCCTATGCGCGGTGCTTGTGGCCCGTGCGGCGGGCGGGCGGGCGCCTATTGGTGGGCGTTTGATTTTTTCCCCATGACCTGGTCACCCCATTCAAGGGAAAAACTGAACGGCCTTAGCTATCTCTCCCTTTTGCTACCTCCAAGCACCACAACAACGCTTATTTTATGGGAATATAACAGCCGGGAATAACTTTACCCTCCATGCAGAGGGGGTAGTAATTTTTTATAATTTTATTCTCTGCGTTGCAGTAGATTGCAGCGTGGTTAAGGATTTGTTATCTCCGCACCTGTCCAGTTTTTCCCTTGAATAGGGTATGGTGGCCTTTTACCAGTATAGTACGCAAACCCCATACCCACCCCGCCTAGCGATCACATACAATGCACGATTCAACCCCCTACCGATACGATCTGGGCTCCTTCAATCGAAAGATCAGCACTTCCAGCCCCAAAGCACAGATCTGGTTCGATCGCGGCTTGATTTGGTGTTACGCATTCCACCATGAAGAGTCCGCCCGATGCTTCAAACGAGCTATCGACGAAGATTCAAGTTGCGCGATGGCTTATTGGGGTGTAAGTCGTTGACAGAGCCCCAGGTACGTCCAAGGGTTAGCGCTGATCGTTACAGCTTGCGTTCGCCCTCGGACCGAATTACAATAAACCTTGGGACTTGTTTGATGAGAAAGAGCTCAAGAACACACTAAGAAAGATAAATGAAGCCAACGAAAAGGCCGAACAACATGCAGCCCAGTCAACGGATATCGAAAGAGCCCTGATCGATGCCGTTCAGGTGCGTGTGCCGAAGGGTCTGGACGAAGCTGCTTTCCAAACATGCAACGAGGAATACGCTAAAGCCATGAAGAGCGTTTACGACAAGTTCTCTAGTGACCTCGATATCGCATCTCTCTACGCAGACTCCCTCGTTTGCCTCTCGGCATGGAACCTTTGGGATCTCAAGACCGGCGAACCAACACCAGGTGCTCGCTCATTGGAGGCCAAGGCT
This sequence comes from Alternaria brassicicola, assembly GCA_002796735.1. NCBI lineage: Eukaryota > Fungi > Ascomycota > Dothideomycetes > Pleosporales > Pleosporaceae > Alternaria > Alternaria brassicicola. The sequence goes on from PHFN01000002.1 coordinate 2,131,932, forward strand.
GTGCTCGAAACAGCTCTACAGCAAGAGAGCTCATCCAAACATCCAGGGGTTCTCCATTTGTACATTCATCTCATGGAGATGTCAGCGACGCCGGAAGTAGCCCTTGTCTGCGCAGATCATCTAAGAAAACTTACCCCAGACGGAGGACACTTGGTGTAGGTACATTGTCCGAACTACATGTGAAGCACGCACTAACTCTATACATGTTCAGACACATGCCGTCTCATCTAGACATCCTTGTTGGCGACTATCGACGTGCCATGGACGCTAATGCGGCTGCCTGCCTTGCTGATGAAAAGTATGTTGCTGAACATGGAGCAAGGAACTTCTACTCAATCTACACGATGCACAATTATCATTCACTCATATATGCAGCCATGTTTGCCGGTCAGTTCAAGGTCGCGCTGGATACAGTCAACCGGATGGAAGCATCGCTGCCTGATTCGCTGCTCCGCATTGAAAGTCCGCCCATGGCAGACTGGCTGGAGAACTTCGCGTCAGTTCGGGTTCACGTCCTCGTTCGTTTCGGACGATGGGAGAATCTCATCGCGCTCGAGATGCCGTCAGACAGAAATCTTTATTGTGTAACAACAGCAATGATGCATTACGGCAAAGGCGTTGCATATGCTGCTACTGGCGATGTCTTAAACGCGCAGAAGGAACGCGACGCCTTGGTTGAAGCAATAGAGCGTATCCCAACATCGCGGATATGCGGAGATTTTCCCAACAGGTACAGTAGAGTCAAAGTCTCCAGAAAGGCGGGAACCCCATGTGTAAAACAACCCAAAAAACACTAACCAAGATAGGTCTAATATCGTCCTGCAAGTTGGAGTTGCAATGCTGGACGGCGAGCTTGAGTACCGCAAAGGCAACTACGAAGAAGCCTTCAAACACCTCGAAACGGCAATCCAACGTGATGATAGCCTTGTATACGCCGAGCCCTGGGCATGGATGCAACCGACACGACATGCGTATGCCGCTCTGTTGATGGAACAGGGCCGAATAGAAGATGCAGCAGCGGCCTACAAAGCAGATCTGGGTTTTGATGATACGCTACCGCGGGCGAGGCAACATCCGCACAACGTATGGGCCCTGCGCGGCTATCATGAGAGTCTGTTGACGTTGGGTCGGAGGGATGAAGCCGGTATCATTGGGCAGCAGTTGAGGATTGCACTTGCTGTAGCTGACGTTAGTGTCAACGTGAGTTGCTACTGTCGACGTAGTGGGGAGGCGTAGAGGGCGGACAGTTCGTAATGAGCCGAGATGTTGCGTCTGGGTACGATCGTCGTCGAGGAAAGCATACAATGGCTGGCTAGATGAGCTTCCTCCCGTGTCCGCTTGGCCGACGAACTCTTTCAGGTGTTTGTGGAGGCCGATCTCCTAACTTGGGTTGGAAGATTGGAGATGTTCCTGCGGTGTGAAGGCACAAGGGTGGTTAGGAGTTCCTGTCCATGCTGATATCTTTTTGAGCGGATGACAGCAACTCAATTCCCATATCGGACTGATCAACCGAATCAGGCTGCAAACGACTCGCGGCTCATCAGTCATACATTTGCTTGGGTATCCCCCTTTCGATCAGATAATGGGTGTCATTAGCTTTACGTACATCCTCGGAGTAGCCTCCGTCTGCGTCAAGCGGCGAAGAGCGACCCGAGTGACAGTCCCACTACTGAACAAGCCGTCCTCAAGTGCCTTGTCACTGAGTCATGCCCCATGACCCAATCATCTGAGATTATGCCTCGGTGCTTCATAGTCTGAGTTTCACGATCTGCCGCTAAGGTCGCCGAGGTCATCGCTACCCATGTAGCTCCCACGTGTTTTACCAAGATCATGCTAGAAGGCCTCGCTTACCATGCACGCCCCAGTGGAACCTTCGTCCCAACAGTCACGACTTCCATGCAACTGCGCAAGCAAACATGAGTCGACGACAGTCCCTGATGCCACGCAGATCCTTCCTGTCTCTGTGCCACACGGCAGCGAAACTTGGCATTGCGCCTTATCTCCCTAATGTTAGAAATGAAAATCGAGGTCAGCCTGTGGAACAAGAGCGGGCCCGAAAGCTACACACACGGGATCCTTAGGACCTAAAAACTCTAACGTCTGCAGCCGGAGCGGGAACTTGATTAATCAGTATGGAGTCCCTCGCTGTTTATTGTGCGCGGGTAGCCTAGATTGCGGGAGGTTCACGAGCCGCAAGTATCCATCAAGCAATTGTGATTGTCTTGTATTCACGTAACCCGGCAGGGGACTGAAGATATACGCCTAGAATGGAAGCTGCCAAAGTACGGGAATAATCGCCACAACATCCCTGAACCCCATTGTGCAACGTCTGAGTGTTGGATCGGCATGGCGTGCAATCGGATCCTGCCCTGACATGCCGGCGGTATTTCCCATTCAATAGCAGTGCGCAGGCCCATGGGCCGCCTTCCCCCCTGGGTATCAATCGAATCGGGACTCGCTAGAATGTGGGCTGACTGACTTTGGCTGATACCCAAGGCTTTGGGTACGAGGTATATGGAGTCAAATCCTGCCGGGTTGCTGAGGAATCTGGGGGGGAACCAGATTTGCCCGACTTTACGCCATTACCATGGCTACAAGGCAAGAACGCGAGGACCGAGGACCCGAGCTGCAGGCGGTATGTTATCAGAACTTGAATGAAATAGAGACCATCTACTCATGTCTGCAGGTATGCTCGACGTTTGTTTCACTTGCATTCACAGCCACTGTCCTGCGGGTCTACGTACGGGCGCGCATTGTTAAAGCTTTTGGAGCGGACGACTGGTGGATGGTAGCAGCATTGTGTAGCCATGTTATGTTCGCTACTTGCGCAATTGTAAGATGTAGACGCCACCTGCTAGCTACCTTGACTAATTATGTTAGGGTGGTATTCACTATGGCACTGGGCGTCACATGGATACACTCTCGGGCGAGCAACAGTACAAAGCATTGCGGGTAGGTCTTGGCGTATGGAATTTTCTCGACCAGAAGACTAACAATACCTACAGTACTGGTGGCTTTGCTATATCGCATATTGCTGGGCAATGATCACATCCAAGGTGTCCATCGGCCTCTTCCTCCTTCGCGTCACCGTCAAGAAGATGCACAAGTACATCATCTACTGTGCGATGGGCCTCACAGTTCTCTGCGGACTCATTTTCTTCTTCGTCACTCTCTTTCAATGCCACCCGGTCAGCTTCTTCTGGAACAAGAATATTGAAGGCGGTACTTGCATCAACATGGACGTTATTATCGGTCTTACGTTCTTGTACAGTGCAATCTCGGTCATTAGCGACTTCACGTTTGCTATTCTACCCTTCTTCATCATCTGGGGCTTGAACATGTCAGTCAAGACGAGGGTCTTGTTGATTCCTGTTCTCGGCATGGCTTGTATCGCCAGTGTAGCAGTCTGCGTTCGCATGGGCTACGTTATGGACTTCAAGAATCCCGACTTCCTTTGGGCCACCGTCGACATAGCAATCTGGTCAGACATTGAGCAAGGACTCGCAATCACGGCCGGTTCCCTCGCTACTCTCCGCCCCCTCTGGCGACAAATCTCCGAAAAACTTGGGTTCACCAACTCATCATCCGGCCCCTCGCGTCCATCTGGCATGCGAACACCACAATGGAAAAATGACCCGAACAAGGAGCTGCGCAAAAAGCCTAGCCTCTTCAGCTTGACAATATCTCTGCTGAAGGCTGAGAAAAGGTCGGCCAACTCGGAGATCGACAACGAGTACGGAATGGGGAATCTCGCGCCTGTGAGGCTGCGAGACGATCTTTCCGCAGAAAATGAGAAGAGCGATAAAGTGTTTAATACTTGGCGAATAAAGGGAGGGGGCAAGGTATCTGATGAGGAATGCCGGGTTGGCGAGATCACTATGGAGACGCACATCAACCAGAAGAACGAGATGCGATAGGACGATAAGAGGATGGAAACGGTGTGATCAAGTACACGATATAGACGACCGAATTATAGGTCAAGTTAAATTTCATGATACCGCCTTCATGTCGGCGCGAGCCAGGCCAAATCAATTGACAAAAAAAAACTTGGATTTTCGATTAAGCCTTTCTGTGTACGATGTGCCCGTTGGAAACATCGTGACGCCTTTGGTGGTGTGGGTTCGACGGTTTCAAAACCACGCATCAACATCTACAGAAAGGGAGGCTGTTGCAAGAACATTAATCTACTATTATCTGAATATACATGTCCAATTCAAAGGTTGTGTTATTTAAAAAAAAAACTACTTGGCCCAGGTGACGCTCCGGTGAACAAGAAACCCCCACCTTCAGCAGCACCTATAATCGTAAATTGCTCGTCTTGGCTCTCAAAAAATTCTCCACCATCTCATCAGTAACGTCAGTCGCATTAGCCGATTGGAGGGGGTGCTTTTCTTTACTCTCCACCGCCGAATCTAGACGTTGTCCGTCACGAGGCGCTACGTCGCCGACCGGTTTTGTTGGTGCCCCATTCTGAACCGGCGCACCCGGTGCAAAGCCGTTAAACGTCGTTGCTGAACCCGCTGCACCAACAGCTCCACCACTGTGCTCCTGATCCTCCTGGTAGTTTATTGATCTTCTACCCTCTTGCGTCTGCCCCTGCTTTTGCGCTCCACCTGCTCTTTCGTTTAAAGGTGTTAGGTCGCCGTGGAACGGGCGCTGTCGCTGCTCCGCGGCCCTCTTGTCGACCTTCCATATGCCGCCCGAGGGATCAATGGTATAAGCTTGAGGGTTATGCTTGACTAGTTTGTCGAAGATTGGGTCGCTGGGCACTCTTTGGAAGAAGACGTGTTTGAACTCCTCGCCCTTTGCTTCTTCGTCCTTTCGCATCTGTCTTTGGCCGTTTTCGATCGCATTCTTCGCTGTTGTGACGCCTTTCATGTCACCTTTATGCAGGGAGGAGATGACGTCGCTCCATGCTTTCCTGCTCTCCCAAGGGTCTTGTTCCGAGAGGTCGGGCACAGTCATGGGTTTGTGCTTGATAGTCCTAACGTCGAACGTCTCCACCTCAGAGCCGTTGCGCGCGTCCTTGACGGTAAACGTGCTGTTCCAAGCGCCCTCGATTGTGTAGATGGTCTCGTCAGGCCTATCGACGTGGAAAAATCTTGCTTCGAATCCATTCTTGTGACCAGAGCCAAACAAAGATTTGCCTTCAAATTTGATGTGCGATATGTATCCGTTCGATGAGATGAGAGAGTACTCGCCGTACAACTCCGGATGTGGGACCCCACCCAGCAGACCCTTTACTTTGATGTTCGGCAAAGGTAGGAGGTAGTCCTCGTTGTATCTGTCGACATGTACGATTGCATAGCCTTTTTGTTTGATACTGACATTCCCGGAGAAGGTAATCTCTTGTTCCGTGAACCCTTCAGCCCGGATGCCAACTTGATCATTCCACAAATAGCACGCCGTTACTGGCGGATGATGACCGACCTGCTCAGCAATTAATCTCGTCTCTCCCAGCTCCTCGGTATTCCAGCTGCCGAGAAAGAGTTCGCCGAGAAAGGCGTTCAATGGCTTCTTCACACCATCCTCTTCGTTCCGCCCCGCATATTGCTGCCCCCGTAATGAGCCCAGGAAGTTCTTCAACACAAGCAACGCGCGCTTTTCAGGATCTTCTTCCAACGCCGGCGCTGCCCAGAGGTATGGATGGTCCGCCCAGTACTGTGGTATCTCAACTGTCGAATTCTCGGCCAGTACAAAAGGCGGTGCAGTAATATTTGAGAGATCTCCCGAGATGGTCGCTATAGACGAGATAAAGTCCTTGAGCCCCGAGCGGTTTGCAGCAATTTCAGTCGACATGACTGCGGATTCAAACTGGAACTTAACATCATCATTACCGGGTACATGAACGTAGATATGGAGACAAGGTTGGCTTCCTGTGGTAGCGCCAAGTCATGACGTCGTAGTGCAGGGGCCCTGCAGCGAGATCTGGCCCTCGAGTTTGGGAGGCTGTGCGCCAACGACTTCAAGGCCGCATCGCGCAATCAGCCGTATGCGGTGCTGGTCCGTCGCATAATGAACCCAATCAAGTCTGACCGAGCAGCGTCGCGTATTCTTCCCTTACAGTCCACGACAAATCTACAGCCATTAGTAGGAGTAACATCTACAAACCAGCCACCAGGTAACACCGTAGCCTACCACATAACCTATTATAAACTTTGTCCAGTATGTCAATTCCATATCTCACTACCTCCTTTTTATCACGCCATTGGCCTGTATATTCTCTTTCTGCAAGTCCAAAGTATCTTCATCGCTCATAGCTGCTCGGTAAGGCGGCGTCTTTTGAAGAATAAAGAGTATATAAACTACATGGATACTTGTCGTTTGAGTGCAGAGATATGGTTTGGAGTACGTGGGCTAAAGTCCATAACAGCAATGCCTACTACTCCTCCGATGTATCAGTCTTGGCGGCATCGTTATATTAAACATGCCAGCTGACGTGGTGAACTATGTATTGGAAGATATTGCAGTGGCCTCATATCATTCTGTAAGTCTGCTAAAACATGTAATAGACCTCCTCAACATCGCTTAGAGCGTAGAATAGCTCAACACAAAAGCCTCTCTAAACTCTTCACGCCAACCGATGGTGAGATCTAATTGCAACAGTATATTCGCCTTCTGCTGGTTGTAAAACTCACTCGCAATAGTAAAGCCGCCGTCATCTGGTGCCAGCCTATCTGAACTTCGGTGACTGGCAACTAATCGGGATACCAGTAGCATTGTCAAGTTCCTCGGCAGCCAAAGCAGCTTTACCAGATACAACACTTGCACCAACTCCGGCGTAGACGATACCCTGAGAACTGGAAGCATAGGATGTATTGAAAAGCGAGGGCCCATGTCCTGGTAAGTGCAGAATGGGCACGAATTAAAGTCTGTGTATCCCATCACGTGATTCACTCACTAGCGTCATCCCTCGTACTATATAGACCAGGGCTTCCTCCCTTCTACATGGAATAATCCAATCACATATCTCTTCTTGTTCTACACGGACGCTAGGTTTGTGGTCTTGGCCACGTTAAATACTACGCGACCTACGGGGTCGAAGGGTGCCCTGCTTCAGTTGAGAAGAATGTGTCCAGCGTGTTGGCGTTATTCTTCGTAGTGTAAATGCAGATCCCATGCGGTCGTTAAGAGCGGCCTAAGGGTTTTGTTAGACGTGCCCTATAGGTAGGATTTGCATTCATTCACTCACCATAGTTCCTCAATTCCGTCCAGTAAACGATCCAGCAAGAGTAACTTCTTGGCTGTGCAAGTTCTCCAGTCGCGTCGCCATGTCAGCGTGTCTTATTAGTAAGCCTTGCACGTGATCAAGACTTCTTCTAGATAGCCACTACCGGCCTCTAATCGTGAGGCTTAGTTTTGGTTTGGTTTGGTTTGGTTTGGTATTAGCGTTGGCGGTGCATGGAAGATATGCATCGCCGCTTAGCACTAGAGACATTTCGAAACTCTAAGCAGAATAGCTACAACAAAAAAAAATTGTGACCAGAAAATACTACAATACTTGGAGTGTGCGGATCTGAGCCCATAATTGAGGAATCACGTTCCTGCTAGCAGTCGTGGTGAGAGACATGCAGAAGTTTGAACTCGGAGGTATTGTGGCCAACCCCGCTCGCGCACGCCTTATGGCCTAACTAGGAATCAGATGACAAGAAAGCGTGCTCAAGGTTATATAAAGACAAGGATAGCATAACGTACTGTTTCATCGCATACATTCTACTCTACTTTACACACCACCATTTGCATCGTCCAACGCAGCAATGTGCCCACCATCGGACCTGATCATTACTGGTGCCCGCCATCTAGAGAACGAGACGTATCCGCATCTCTTGGAATGCAACCCTAATACAGACATATCGAAAGCTGCCTATGCACATGCAGCTGATCTGTTACACCCAGCAGTCCTCAATCATAGTATCAGAGTCTATCTCTATGCTAACGCGTTGGCCAAACACACATTGTCAGAGTATTTTACGAACGACCATCACCGCGATTTGCTCTTCACGGCATGCCTTTTTCACGACATCGGCACTACGCAAGAGTATGATGGCTCGCAGCGCTTCGAGATTGAGGGTGCCGATGCAGCAGTCAAGCTTCTGCTCACCCATGGTGTCGACGAAGCGGATGCGCATCATGTCTGGACAGCAATTGCTTGCCATACCAGCCCAGGTATTGCTGAAAGAATTGGCGAGCTCTCCAAGCTTGTTCGAATCGCAGTCATCACAGACTTTGGAAAGAAAAACGCGCATTGGGACGTGCTCCAGTCACTGAAAGAAGAATTGGAAGTGCGGTACGAGCGGGCGCGGATCGAGAAGGTGCTTGGTGATGCAGTAGTGGAGCAGGCGAAGCGGAAGCCAGAGAAAGCGCCGAAGGTTTCGTGGCCGCACGCGCTGTACGCCGCGTCGCTCGCGGAACCAGAGTGGGACGGCGTCAACAAGGCGTTCTGAGAGGCTGTATGCGAGCTTCGTATCGTACAGTCTTGTGATCCACCTATATCATTCTTATCCTCAACCTCCATCGCTCCTTTCCAGGAAACCCGGGTCCCTCTCAATCTTGCCCTCAAACTTCGTCCACCATGCCTGGAATGCCTTCAATGGCACCGCATCTCCCGTGCCCCAGCTTGTCAAAAAGTCATAACAGTTCTTGATGATCCTCTGCGCCAACACCTTCGTCTCCACGCTCCTCTGCCCTCTAAGCACCAACTCGTTGCCTTGTCCAATGTTCGGTGTTGCTGATGCTGCGGCATCCTGTGCCTTTTTCTGCTCTAAAGCTGCGGCGACTTGTTGCGCAGGCTCGACGGCTATCCCAAGAGCCAGCGGTGCGGTGCTGCCGTTCGACGCGTCCATTGCCACACCTTCATCCACCATGGCATCATCGCTGTCGCCTAGACCACCACTTGCAGGCCCACCAGCTTTCGCGTTCACTTTGAATATCGCGCTGGGTTTCTCGTTTGCGATTGCGCCGAGAAGTTTGAAGCCGGTCGTGCCAGGTAACTGCGCGTACACGGCGGCGGCGGTGCCATCTGGTAGTGTGACGCCTGGGAGCAGGAAGACGACGATGTGGGAGAATGACGGTTGCGAAGGAATTTGGAACGCGAACTGGGTGGGCGATATTACGGAGGAAGGCTCGGTCACCACAGGTCGACCTGAGACGATAACGCCGACTGAAGACATGTTCGACGTGTCGGAGAATCAGTGTTCGAGTCTATATGTGGAAATGTGCCTGAGATGGCAGTAAGGCTGCAAGCCGAACGTAGAAAGTTTTGTCATGGAGGACTCGTCGTTGTAGCTGCCATTGCGATATTTCGAGTTGCTTCTGCGTCATTCCTGGTCCAAGCTTCACCCCACGTTCACCCGTCATCCAGGCAGCTCGGCGCTGGGGGTTTCTGGTGATGCTGCTTGGTGCTGGATCACGAAAAAATCTCGACGTTCTAAATTTAGTTACTCTATCTGACTTCTGAACATTGCAAGCCCCATGGGTCCGTAGCACCGATCATACCTCATCCCTCTCCTCGTCTCACATCCTGAACCCATGAACAGCGCTGACCCACTCTTGGTCCATCAATTTGCTAGCCCTCATTAGAACCCTGCTTCCACCCATCAACGCCTGGAAAGAATGTATCCTCTCATCTTCGCCCATCAGTATGAAGCGCGGAAGACCGACGGCTAACACGGTTTTCGCGTGATGGGTAGGAACGCGGGGGGCCGAAGAAGGAGCTACCAGCACGTCTAGAGGCTTCTGGAGCCACGCCACGATCGCCTGAGCAGCAAATGGGTTGAATCCCACTCGGCGAAGAAGTATCTCCCAGCTCGTCTCCTGGGCCATAGGCTTGATGTCGCCAATGTCCACTGAACCATGCGGTAGTCCATAGTCTGCCATCTCTGCCACTGTGGAGCGCGCAAGAGCCTTTTCCCCTCCACGAACATACCGAACGGCCACATCGCCCTCTAGTTTACTAGCAAATTCCCCCAAAGCTCTCAGTGCCTCTGTATCGCGCGGATCGTCTGGTCGACCCGATCCCAGCTCTTCCATTTCGCGGCTTAGCCCTTCGCTCACTAGGACCACCAGTCGCTCATACCGTAATTGGAGCATAATCATACGTTCTTCCACTGGTGATCTATCTGGCTGTCCTGGGAGAGATCTTTGCTTGACCTTCTGTAAAGTGGTAAAGATCAGGCCCGTAGATGGTGAGAGTATAATGTCAGCTTCTTCCGCTACTGAATGTGATAATGTATAGTCCCGGTATACCATTTCTGCATTTGGGTAGAGTTCGTCGATCTGTTTCAGTATTCCTCGTTGCTGCAAGAAGGTAGATGAAATCACAAACGAGCAAGGCGCTAGATTGCTCCGGACGCTAGGTAGCATGGGCAGTGTCTTACTGGCCGTTTGCACATGCTGGTCTTGAATTGCTGACTGGTGCGAAGAAGAGCTCCTTGATCCGACTGGTGCAATGCGCGTATCCGACTGGCAACGACGCTTCGAATCGGGCGCCTCTCTCGTACTGGTTTTCGCGGGCTCCACTGGCTTTCCGCGCGTCTCCATAAACTTATGAAGAGCGGTTGACGCTGAGAATCCGCCGAACATTAGATCACCGCTCGTATTCTTAGGCGGTTGAACCCTCTGAGTGGCATGGTTCATCGTCTTCGATCGGGTTGTTGAAATCTGCACTGGTCCTCGGCCTCCGAAGTGGTCCCTCTGTTGCATTTCTCTGAACGACTGGATCTGTGAGCGTACAGCTTGCTGTGAGGAAGTCCGCTTGCGATGCTTTTCGTTCACCTCTTCCTCCATCTCCAACTTTCGCTTGCGTATCAGGGCTTCCATGTCCTGCCGTTCTTCGTCCCCATCCGGATCCAGCTCTTCCTCGTCCTCATCTTCGTCAAGAATACGAAGTCCTTCGCGCTTCCATACCTGAGCAGAGCTAGTAGCAATATCGCCTCTTGCTATCTCAGCGATAATCTTAGTCGTTTCTGACTCACCATGGAGCTTTTCTTCCAGGCTTAGGGCCGACACCCTGGTATTGAGAAAGCTCCACTTCAACTCTCGCTCCGGAATGGAAAGCCCGTGCCACGAATTCGCCAACTTCAGGTCTTCGCGCTTGACCCGTAAGATGAAATTCATCTGTGCTTGAAGCTCAGTATCGCAAAGTCGATGCTTGTTACCCTTCCGCTGACTGTACTCATTCCATGGTGCAATGGGTAGTGAGAAGTCAACGTCAGGAACATCAACTCTCGCAATCGTGTCGGCACCTGATAATTGCTCACGGTCAACCTTCTTTCTCGCTTGCTCAGCCAGGGCCTCGACTTCTTCGAAGAAATGGTCGGACTCGACACTGGATATGTTTCCTTCACCAGCCACCAGATCTTGACTCCATGGTTCGTAGGATATATACTCATGTAGAGTGTCTGCGAAAGACACGGATTTCAGCTTCTTCATCGGCGAAGTAGAAAACATTGGTGGAGTGAGCGGGCCTTCCACCTTGAGGTCTTCGGCTCGGCGCTTCAGTATGGGCAAGGTGGATATTTCGAAAAGAGGGCTGGAAGTAGGTGGGTGAGTAACATCGAGCAGCATTGAGTCACTGCTATCAGAATCCTTGCGAAGCAGAGAATCCGCCGCCATGATCTGGTCGTGCAAAGCTTGCGCCTCAACAACGACTGAGTCACTATCGTCTGAAACTAGTGGCAGATGATTCGCAGGTGAGGATGGAATATAAGGTGTCATTGGTGGAGATAGTGGGAGCAATGGTGGTGTGGCAGGCCGGACGATCGGTTTCTGCATCGTTTAGCAAATGGATACCAGCAAGGAATTTGCCTACCTGTTTCCGTATGTTGCTTTCCGCTTCGATCTTTTCACCATCTTCCGTTACATATGCGTCTCTGATAGCTTCCTGCAGATAGACCAACACCTCCCTTGTGACAGCAAGCTTTTCGGCTTTGATTTGTGCGTCGAACTGTGCAGGGTAGGCGGAGTACTCGGTTGGCCATTGGAAACCCTCGTTGTTCTGATCTGCAGAAACCTCGGAGGGAAGTTGTAGGTTTTGGAAATCTGGCACAGCTATGTTACCGAAGTTTACCAAATCGTACTCGTGGTCCGATGGCAATACCGGCAGCTCTTGCTTCAGATCGCGTATCCATATTCGGCTGCCGATGTCCGATGATTGGGTCGTGGGCACTTCTCGAAAGGAATGTGCTGCCTTGAGGAGTAGAGCAGCGTCCTTGTTCACTGTAAGCCTTTCCATGAAAAGTGCAGTGATAGTGGCGATAATGATCGCATCAGAGGGATCGTGAAGCTGCTGATCGTATTCATCGTCTGATGGCGCCTGAAATTTGCCATTATAAAACAGCTCGGTCTCGTAGTCTACACAGGCGCCTTGCGCTCGCGCCCATTCGAGGGTGCTTTGCTCCTGCTCTTGTGACGTGGTATCCAGATCAAGTTCCAGTTCCATTGCTTTCACGCCTGGAGGATCGTCGCATCAGCAAATGTGGATAGGAATAGCAATGTTTCTGCTCTGGTAAAGAGATTTTAGAGGGAATGTGAGTCTCAAGTTCGAGAGTTGCGCTTTCCTCAACCCACACGCTAGCGCATGCACGTGGTTATGATAGCCTGCGGAAGATCACTATGAGAGTCACACTCAGAAGCTTCCGATAATTTATAGGTTTCTTTATCTATTCATTCATTAACTCGTGGCTATTCTATGCCATGCTATGTCTTGGGTCGTCCCATGTATTTTCAAGTGAATGTGCAAAGGATATTGAACTATGTACATACGAGTAAAACTGTACTTCGTTTCACCGAGCATGTGCGCTTACTTAGGAACTGGCTTCTGACCAAAACCAAGGGACTGGTTCCCACCGTTGAAAGCAACGAGCTGTGCCTTGAACATGGTGTCGCCGTAAATCTGCAGACCTGAACCCTGGTTACCCTGTACACCACCGAAGCAAGTGGTGTTTGCTGCGTCGACAGTGGCGAAGGTGATCTGGCTACCGGGAATCTTGGCCATGTACGAGTCACCGATTGCGACACTCATGTCAGGAAGAGCGGCACCGCAGGGGTAGATGAAACCACCGACCTGAGCGTTAAGCTGAGCACCCTGGACTTGCGAGTAGTAAGCCTCAGCGACTTGCTGGTCGACAAGGAGGAGCGATGTGCCGGTGTCGGCAATGGCGTCGGAGCCTTGAGGGTTCTCGAACATCTGATCACCAACAGCGAATTTGGTAGAGCCAAACTGCCAGAAGCCAGTGTCGGCCTTGACGGGGATCCATGCCATGTCGCCTTCGAACTTGGTGGCATCGATCTTGCCGAATTCGTACACACCGGTGCCATCTGGGTCGAGATCGGCAGTGAAGACGGGCATGTCTAGGTTGGGCATAACGTTGTCGAAGAAGGTCTTTGCAGGGGTCTTCTTGGTACCATCGTTGACTACTTATTGTCAGTAAAACTCGATGCGTATGGCATGTACAAGAAGCTCACCAGTGTTGAGGTTGGAGAATGCAAGACCGACGAGACCGTCCGTGTTGGTATCCTGAACGAAAGACTGAGAGACTTGGTTCGCAAGCTCGACAGTCTGGCCCTCGACCTTGACACCTCCAATGGTTACAGTATCGGTGCCAACGATGCCAGCCGCGCCGGAACCGTCACCGTAGCTGATTTTCCATTGAGCACCGGCAGTCGCCTTGAAACTAGTAGACTTGGATGCATCAAAAGCTGTGTGTTGGCCAATCTGTTGCGGGTCGAGCTCGGTGCTGAACATCCAGCTGGGCGATAAGAGTCAGTAAACTGCGCGGCATGAACACATGGTAGGTGTGGAACTTACAGATCAGAAGAGCCAGAGTCAAAGTCCAAGTTTAGGGTCTGACCACCAACATCGACGGGCGACAAGAACAGAGCAGCGTTGTCCTCGGGATTAGCCGCAACAGTACCAGTGTTGTTACCACCAGTGGAAGCAGGCGCGGTCGCGTTCTGGCTTTGCTTGGAGAACGAGATGAAACCCTCCTTGACCATAAAGTCTTCCTTGACCTTGAAGTTGTACTTCCTGAACACCTTCCTCATGGCAGCCGCACCATTGGGCCCAGTAGGGTGAGCCCTGTTGATTTGCCTGGGCACTTTGAATGACCGTTTCTGGAGACCCCTCTTGCGTGTAGGGGCGGGAACGGCTAGCACAACGGCCGCCAAAAGAGTGACGAAAAAGAGAAGTCGTAGAGAGAACATGTTGAGCTAATGCTGACCGGCAGCCGGACTGGAAGAACCTGTCGTTTGGAAAGAAGGGAATAGTTGAAAGAAAGAAAAGTACAAAACGAAACACCACTTCCTCGAAAGAAACAGAACAGAAGGCTCGGCCTGATGGTAGTCCACGGTTCTCAAGGAGTGTGCGAGGAGAGTGCTTTTAAAGAAGGAACGTCTATGCGACCAACGATGTAGAGAGTGTGAAACGTGAGAAGGATGAAACTGGTGCCTGCAATCCGAGCTGATGCCGACGCATAATGAACAAGCTGGGAGCGCTAACTCGACACTCAAGGCCGAACTGAGATCGACGCGGCAGCAGACAAAACGCTGCGCGTGCTGCATTGACGATGATCCATGGGGAACAGCAAGCGTAGCTCCTGTCAAGTTTTCAGGCACACAAGTCTAGAAGCCAGTCTAGTTGGCTACTAAACGTGTCGAAACGGGGTCTATGGGTCTGGCAAGCGTGATGTGATTGGCCGAGACGCATCTTGAGCCTCATCGGAGAGGTATCGATAAGGGGCATGGGGTCGTTACGCGTCCAGCTTGACGCTGTTGAAGAAATGTGGAGAGCTAGCAATAGGCGTGGCATGGCATCGACTGCAGGTACGTTTCAGTACCGTGGTACCGCCAACCCACGTCAGAGTCGCTCGAGAGGCTCTCTAATGGCAGAACCAGCCTGCGCATGGTGATACTAGGAAGTTGTTTCTGTCAGCCACCTCATCTCACTTGACGATGGTTACCGCTCTGCCGCTTTGGAAGCATACGCCTCTTTCCGCCGAGTCGCCTGAACTCGACGACGCGCGGTCATGCCGTCAACGAGCATGAACGGGTGAGCCGACGAAGCCGCGAGGAGTAGTGTTTCGCAATGCCAAGACCAGACAAGCTAACTGGGCGTCTCCGCGAGGATGAAACAAAGGGCCCGCCAGCCCGCAACTCGAGAGGAAGCAGCCGGCGGATCATTCTCTTCACCTCTCTCGCGTATCCGACATGTCAGACAAGCAACCGGGGGCGAAGCTTAAGTGTCATGTTGCGGCATCGGATGTGCCGTCTGCTCAGAACCAACCAACCTCATGTGTCTCTTTCCAAACATGCTCCATCACTGCAAACATGCTTCATCGCCGTTTGGCGCCACTTGTCTCGGCAAGCAAACAGGCTGGGCATCCGCCGATGCGAAATTCATGTTTCGAATCTCATGACAAGCTGTTTGTCAGAGTGGCGCGACAAACTCCTCCCTTCGCAAGCCGTCGGCCGTCGCGTCCAAGGCCGAATAGCCAATGCCAGCGACGATCAAGCTTCTCCGCTCTATACTCTGGTACAGTCACGTAAGAGAGATGGCGCAGAGCACAAGTGCTGTTGAGAACAGTCTGCATCGCTAGGCGTTAGTTTGAGGAAAGTAGTCGCGTTCATCTGCGCAAGCGAGAGAGTAGCGTCACAAGAAGCAACGTCGTCTCAACACTGGCAGGCGGAATCGATTACATGAAATCAATGCGTATATTCGAATATTGAATGAGGGCGCTTTTCTCCTATCACAAGGTGATGTTCCTATTACATCGTCGACACGGCACCAGAGGCCCTGTCATCATCATGAGCCCGGCCGCCAATACCGGTCTACTCTTGGGTAACTTATACGCTGCCAGCTCTCTGATCCTCCGCTCTGCTCAAATCATGCAACATACACACCGCAGCCAGGCGATGGCTGCATGCAAGATTGGTGCTGCATATTCGAGTGCATCGGCGTCCGACTCCGCCCCCTCTCTCGGCATGGACTCTGTACCCCGAACATCGGCCTACTGCATAACGCGCGAATGCGTGGCGTCCCGATAGCATTGTATAGCTAAACGTTGATCATCAGGCGTTTTCATCCGAGCAGCTCCACATCCAGACCGATAGCCCTCATGAAGAGGTTCACGTTCGCTGTACGCGCGCTTGCCATGTCAGCAGGCAAAGCCTTGCTAACAGAGACCGTCTCCATAACGCGGTCCTTGACGCCGAGCACCAAACGCTGTTGCTGCTCAGGACTGGCGCCCACACCCATTGCAGCCAAGAACTGCCAGATGTACATGTCGTCGGTGTCGTTGATGCTTCCGGGGAACAGATAAGGAAGCACGGGCTCGATGACGTCGAATAGACGGTTGTAAAGAGCTGTCCACTGTTGCCAATCGGCAACCATTTCCGGAGCTGACTGCTTAAGGAGCTCCGCCCGGGAGATGAGGAATGTGAGGAGTGTGAGACCAATTCTGCTGCGAGCCACAATGTGGAGGTTGGTGCGGTCCAGGACAAGACCAAGAAGCCCGATGACGATGTTCAATGGTGCTTCGGAGATATGTGCATGGATGGGTGACATGACAGTTTGAGAGAAAAGGTCGACCTCTTCTCGGATGGCTGCGCTCAAAGGCTCTTCAGGCGTAGCGATAGCATGGCCAACCACGGAGAGAGCGTCTAGATGCACCACAATCATGGTGACAACGGTGATGCGCTCCTGCTCGTTGATATGTCGGAAGAGTCGCGGAATCACCTTCTTTCCCTTGGCATGTGAAAGGATTGAGATGAAGGGATGCGGTGTGCTAGCGATCGTTAGCGAGAAAGAGGCTTCGTGGGGTGCCAAAACATACCTGGGGTTGATAGGCTCCATGATCTTGGTGTTTAGCCAGAGTTGCTGATGGAGAGTCTCAATCTTCGATCGCCACTCCATGTGCGCCTGGATGGCTTCGGGAGGGCTACTTTCTTGGATGGGCGGTGGCATTGCGCGCTCGTGGTCTTCCATTTGCATGAGTGTCTTGTACACAGCCTCGATATTGCGAAGGGCTTCCTTGCGATCAGCAATCGAAGACTTGTGGTTCTTCGGCAGCTTATCGTTAGTTTCCGGTCGCTTGAGGTTGAGCAGTGGTCGCGGTGTCTTGGAGTTGCTGAAAGCAATCTTTCCAAGGCTGCCTTCAACAACGAGCTGCCTAGCCTTTGGTCTCGCCTTGGCAGCCTCGACTGCACGCTGGATCTGCTGCTCCATGCGTTGCATGTGGTTGTCGCCCCCTCGACCTTGTCTGCGGGCGCCAAACCTGTTGTTGGTTTGGAACAGGTATGTCTGGGCAAATTGGCTTGCTGGCTGTTGGGGGTTTTGACGTGGAGCGCCCCGGATTTGGGTAAAGACCTGGTAGTAGAAGTCCTCGGCAATAGCAGCCTCGGGTCCTCTTTCCTCCAAGTTGCCGGTCGCAGTCATCAACTGCTGCAACTGAATTCGAGTAATGAAGTTCTTGTCCTGCGGCGTCATCAGGCCGTTGTCCTTTGCTAGGAGAGCGATCTTATGGTTCCGCTTAGCTCGCTTGGCATCTTCCTCGAGGAATGCTGCACGCTCGGCCTCGGATAGTTGTAGAAGTTGCTCGGGGTGGGTGATGACCATTCCGGGGAACGAAGGAACCCGATTGTGTGCTGCCGGAAGACCACGAGAGGCTTGAGGGCCTTGCGGAGCATTCTGGACCATCGGCTGGCCTTGACCGGACAGACGATTCGGGTTTTGCAGGATCTGTCGGGGTTGGGTAGGTGGACCCTGGGCCTGTGCCTGAGGTGGCGCTTGGCGCTGCTGCTGGGCGCTGGGCTCATTGGACTGAGGCCTCTGTCGCTGCAGGATGGTGGGCTGTTGAGGCGGCTGAGGTCGGACGGGTTGATCGGGGAGCTCGGCTCGAACCTGCTGTTGTTGCTGCTGCTGCTGCTGCTGCTGTTGAGGCCTTTGCAGAATCTGGGGCGCGAACTGTCCTGGCATACCCCCCGCAGGCATGCCGGGGTACTGGGGCTGACCGTGTGGGAAGTGTTGGTGTTGCTGCTGCTGCGCATATCCTGGGAAGCCCGGAGGTGGCGCATGCTGAACTGGAGGGGTGCCTATGGATTGGGCGCGCATCATAGCCTCGACCTCCTCCATGCTCATGGCCTTTCTAGTGGGCGCGGGCTGTGGTGAAGGTTGCCTCTGCGCAGCTGGCTGCTTTGGCTTGAGGCCCCAAATATCGGCGCGCGCCTCTAGCTGAGGGATGTACTCGGGGTCCTTGTAGCTCTCGTAGCCAGTTCGGTTGGGCTTGGACGCCTGGGGGACAGGCGGCCTCTGCTGGTATTGTTGTTGTTGCTGCTGCTGCTGCTGTTGCTGAGGGTACTTCTGACGAGCCTGGTAGAGCATCTGCTCCTCTTGCAGGGTGCTTGACACCATGGAGGTCTGGCCGGCAAAGTCAAAGTGTTTCCCGACAGACTGCTGTGTGGCAGGGCCGGCGCCAAAGGTGTCGTCGTTGAGGTCATCGGCATCGTCATCGAGCTGGTCGCCTAGGCCGTCATACGTCTCCTCGAAGTCGATGCTGTGTTTGGGGGGTAAGTGGGAGCTGTGGGCTATATTGGACGCGACCTACACATCGTCATCGGCTGCCCCTCCGCCAAGTGCGGCGAAGGCGTCGTGCTGGCCAAACCCGGGAGCATTGGAGGCGTGGCCCCGGTCTCTCGGCAGGTCCGTATCGAATCCGAAGAAAGACATGGTGGGCAATGCCCGGTGGGGGTGATGGTATGGCCGCTGTTCTTATGCTTGGGGGCGAGGTGATATTTGACACGCGAAAGTGGTGACGCTGGGCCAAGGTAAATGGCAGGGCAGTGGTCGCGGGCGCAATCACGGATTATGAGCAGCAGCCAATGTGCAGACTGTGGAATGCGAGAGCGGTCGCAGCGTGCCGTAGCTCGGACGGTGGTGGTGGTGGTAGTGGTGGTAGTGGTGGGAGTAGTGGGCGAGGTTGGTGTTCGCGGCTCTGTCCCAATGGGCGGCGGCAAGTCCCGGCCTCGCCCTGTCCAAAGTAAGCAGGACGCCCTCGTAGCCCTGCGAACTGGCTTCTGGGCGAATCAGCCACACTTGACCACTTTACTACTGCACCCGACACGGCCACTCCTTTTACCTTGTTCCACCCCGTATTTTCTTCTTCCTCTACTTCTTCTTCTTCACCACCCTCGCCCTTCTTCACTTCGATCTCGATTGCGGCCTGACTTGCTGATGCGCATGCCCCGCGTCTCCGATCCGTTCGTTTCCCTATAAACCGTTTCCGGGGAAGACACGCGCCGAGTGTCTGGCACCGCCATCCGGGCTACGCTTCACGCCTTCACCCAAACTTACGCCCCGCCCATACTTCAACTGTCATCCGTAGCGCACGCACTCGAGCAGGCAGAGTGGAAGGCCCCGACGTCGCCGAACAGAAACATCCGTCTGAGCAGCAGCAGCAGCAGCAGCCTCAGGGTCGGAACACCATGGCCGGCAGCCAGCGGTACATCCGCTACATCGTCTTTGCAGTCGTGGTGCGTACCGTCAATGTCCAATGATTACAGGAACAGCCATTGACTCGATGCAGGCACTCGTCCTCCTCTACTTCATCGGCTCCTCCTCGTCTGTGCCTTCTGCAAGCTGGCCAGTCTACCAAGACACGACCAAGTCGCCCGTGACCCCCCAGGGCAATGCTCCCATCGCCAGCGATGACGTCCAGCAAGTCACGTCTCCTACCACGCCTAACCAGCAGAACCTCCCACCCGCGACCGTTCCCGGTGACCGTATGAACGCAACCTTTGTCACCCTCGCCCGCAACTCGGACGTCTGGGAGATTGCCGAGTCCATCCGCCAAGTCGAAGACCGCTTCAACCGCAAGTTCAACTACGACTGGGTCTTCCTCAACGACGACGACTTTAGCGATGAGTTCAAAAAGATCACAACTGCACTCGTGTCTGGCACCACCAAGTATGGCAAGATCCCCAAGGAGCACTGGTCCTTCCCCGAATGGATTGACCAGGACAAGGCCGCCAAGGTTCGCGAGACCATGAAGGAGAAGAAGATCATCTACGGTGACTCTGTCAGCTACAGACACATGTGCCGCTACGAGTCTGGCTTCTTCTTCCGCCACCCCTTGATGCTTGACTACGAGTGGTACTGGCGCGTCGAGCCTAGCGTCAAGCTCTACTGCGACATCAACTACGACACCTTCAAGTTCATGGCCGAGAACAAGAAGAAGTACAGCTTCACCCTCAGTCTCTACGAATACGTCGAGACCATTCCTACCCTCTGGGACGCCACCAAGAACTTCACCAAGCACTACCCCCAGCATATCGTCAAGGACAACGCCATGAAGTTCCTGAGTGACGACGGCGGTGAGACCTACAATCACTGCCATTTCTGGTCCAACTTCGAGATTGGCAACCTTAACTGGCTCCGCTCCGACGCATACATCGACTTCTTCACCTCTCTCGACCACGCGGGTGGTTTCTTCTACGAGCGATGGGGCGATGCTCCTGTGCACTCCATTGCCGCTGGTCTGCTCCTACAAAAGGACGAAATCCACTTCTTCAATGACATCGCCTACTACCACGTCCCCTTTACGCATTGCCCAACGGGTGAGCAATACCGTCTTGACCACAAGTGCTCCTGTAACCCCAAGGACAATTTTGACTGGAACGGCTACAGCTGTAAGTCTACTCCAGATATAGTCAATAACTCCTACTTACACCATCACAGGCACATCTCGCTTCTACGAAATGCAAGGCATGGAGAAGCCAGCAGGGTACGAAAAGGAGCAATAAGCGCTCAGTCTCACTTCCATCCTACTTCGATCCGATCAACCTTGAACATATCTTATCTCTCTTGCCAGACTAGTCTGACGATTCGTCAAGTGCACCACTCTCGACTTCAGCCAAGGTTTGGCGTGTGCTAAAAATTGTCTTCTTCATCCTCGCAGTTTTGACTCTACTTGGGACATGCATTGCGAGAGGGCGCCGACCCGTCGGGCGGTTCGATCATAGGGGAAGAACTTCATTGCCCAAGTGGCCTTCGTAGGGATGATCCAAAACCATATCGGTGTATATGTTGGGTTTGGCGTTCGTAGCCGTCATTGTTGGCTAATTGTTCTTTCTGGCAGGTCACCCGGGTGTGGGTGAGGGACTAGTCGCCACCTATGTATTGTTGTTGAATTGGTGTTACATGTGTAGTTGACGATTGTAGACTAACGATGCCCTCATTCATGTGCAGAAATTTTAGACATCCATGTCGGCCTTTGATAGCACGCCCTAGCACTTTGCAAGTTCTTTGCTGGCAGCATGTATATCTTATCGCACATGCTGAAAGTTGATCCTCGACTGCAAAACAACCTCCACGAGTCCAATCACGTGTAAAGCTGGTCCATTTTTCTTATTGTTGCTGGTATTACACTGTTGTGCATACAAGTTTCTCTTTCTTTTTTCCCGTCCGTCCTGTATACATCAGCAAAGGTATTTCTCTGTATTACGTCCCCACCCTTGTTGCCCACACATTGATTGTAAGCTCATCAATCTTTTTTTGTATTGAGACTCCGCTGTGTGCGAGAAAGGAAGGAGGGAGTAGAAGAGATTATTTTTTCTACATATCTTTAAATAGCTGGGACAACCTCTGCGACAAACACTGGACAGGGCGAACTATACTCGTCACACTCTGGCACATTCAAGGTAATCCTGCCCTTTTTGATCGTTGTCTCACGCCGTCTCGTTGGAAATGGGAAAAGATTTGGTGGTTATGTTGGCTACTAGAATGCATTTTGTGGGTTTGCGGACTTTCTCCCCTCATAGGGCAAAGACATGGTCACTGCTGTATATTGTTTCAAAAGCACAATTAGTACAGGCTCTCATGTAATGGTTTTGCTTTTTGTACTTTGTGTATTTATTCTTATAGTGTTTGAAGATATCATACGCCACAGTATTAATCGAGCAAAGACAGAAGAGGAGGAACTCAGCAGGGCTCTGTACATAGGTCAGCATCGGATCAAAGCCTCCGCGTCAGATGGAGAGCAACTTCTCCGCCTTGGAACATGCTCTGTCGACGACAAGAATTTTCCACATCCTCTTTCTTTTTTAAACCATGATACCTTGAGGTGCGGTTTTTGAAGCGTTCTAGGGAGACCAGGCGACTCAGACGCACACATATTCTGAAAGGCAATGGATTTTCTTCTGGTGTATAAAGGGTCGTACAAAGACGCAGAAGGGAGAAAGCTGACGCGGTAAGAGCAGGCGGTTTGTACGAACTCTCTACATCGACCTTGCATGGCTTGTGAAGCTCTCCAAAATACTTGCCGAGCTCCCTTTGCTCATCGATGCTGAAGTCCTTCTGGTTCCGGGAGCGCACAATCTTATGTATAGTGATCAGTCGGTAAGGCCTGCTAGATCAACACCCTGCACCTCCGTACCAATATTTGGGTTGTAGTTGAAGACATCGGTGGCGGTTGCGAGGAGATTCTCAAAGTTGAGGTCACCTGGTCGGCCCTTGTTGGCCCTTGTTGGCGTACGGGATCTCAGTGTAGGCAGGCCATGTGATGTTGGGGATGTATGGCCGAAGATCTTCGTATTTGTAAGGTACAATATGTCTCTTGACAATAGTACTACCAGGGACGCAGCTACGAACATTGCTAGACTTTGGTGTGGGGACGGATGTTGACGTAGTGGTAGGCTGTGGTTCATGTCACTGTCAGTGACTACTTGCCGTATCGGGACAATTGCCATCGCACACAATTTAGCGATCGTCCCTAACGCTGAGTTGCATGATACTAACATCGGAATGCAACCGTACACCATCAGAGTATCCAAGAAATAATTGCTCACGCTGTAGGCTTGGAAATTGCGAAGTAGACGTACACAGAGTGCATTTGAGTACCAAGACATGATCATATCTCTCTGCGTTCCGCATATCATCTCACCATTGCTATAATCTGTGGAACTAGGAGCATGCTTCTCATCGTATTGGCAGTTGCGTATAGCAGGTATGTTGGAGCTGGAGTAGGATCGATGCTAGCGAGATGACGCGATTCGGCACTTTAAATTCAACATCGTAGGACCACTTTCCAAGACCAACAATCCTCCGATGACATGGGAACAGCGAGCGGAGGGGTTTTTGCCCCTCACTCTTGTTTGAATTTGATGTAGTGGACAAGGATTTGGACATGCTCTCGAATGTTGTATTGGGTCGCAGAGCTAGATGTGGGTCAGCCCGCCTCTGAAACATCGATATTGTGGCTGTATGATAATGCAATCGTAGCAGCCTATGTGGACAGCTCTGCTCTTACAGCCTACCCCACGAACAATGTCGTTTTTAGGTTCGCGTTCCCAGGGAATCACTTCTCGACAAGACATCCTCGCTCGAACGCTGCAACGTCTAACGCCTGTACTCCGTGCACACCGCCTCTTTTTTCTTTCTTTAAAATAAACCCACTAACATCTGGTGTTCCTTCATGAAGACCTTGTTCTCACATAGGTTGATCCTCCACAAGAGACGTAGTCCTCAGTCCATCGATTTAGGTCCGAGAAAGGGTATGGGAACACCATTCAGATTCATGAACTGAATCGAGACTCCACGCAGCTCTCGTCCAGCTTCCACCCGAGTCCCCGTAGCACCATTATCAGAGTCGTCTGGATTTGTCTTGTTACGTGGTGCAGTCAAGCCTGCTTGTTCGAATTTAGGACTCCAGTAGGGGTGGGTGCCCTTGTGGATCCGCCACAGTTCGTAGTTGCCGAAGATAAGGATGATTGTGGACGTGATGGGTATGCGCGAGATGTTGTGGTAAATACGGGTGGAACTCATCGTGACGTTTGACGCGGATCTAAGGATGTGGTCTATCACGACTGAAGGAACACGCGATGTGCTTGAGGACTTGGATGCTGGTGGTTCGAGTGACACGATGTCGTCTTGCGGAGTCTGGTGAGAGGTGAGTGGCTGCAGCGCGGGGAGCCTAGCGCGAAATCGCCGCCGAGCTGCAGTCAACTTTCTTGACGATCTACAGTTACATCGATTCACTCCAGTCTTTCGCAGCCACAGGCGGACGAGGATCGATCGTCGCATAGCGATTCGGCGCGACATCTCCAAACCTCTATAACCCCATTACCTTCTTCGCGATTGCTGCGCCATCGTTCGCTAACTAAGCCTCGACTACACGAAGAAACGCGCGCTGCGAACGAGGCCAAACCGTAGCCATGGACGATCTCGCAAACCTCGAGTTCTTGTCGCTCGTCTCGAAAGTCACATCCGAAATCCAAAACCATGTCGGTGTATCTGACAAAACGCTGGCCGAGTTTGTCATCGATCAGCATGCGAAATGCAAAGGTGTCACAGACTTCAAGAACCAGCTGGAGGCCATGGGCGCCGAGTTCCCCCAGAGTCTGGTAGAGAGTATTGACCGTCTCATTCTGACGCTTCATCCAAAGTTCAAAAACAAGGGCGCAAACGGGAAGGAAGCTGGCGCAAACGGAGAGGATGGCGGCGATGCGACGGATCGCAAAACGCGCGTCTTCAAGGGCCTGGCGATCCCTGATAAGGACGTGGACTATGAGGTAGCAGACGAGGAGCCTGAGAAAGATGCGCCACACGCCGACGCGCTGGACGATACTTTTGCGATGCTGGAGGGTCTAGCCGGGAAGGCGCCAAGCAGCAAGCCCAAGGAGAGGTCACGGAAAAGAAGCGTGAGCCCATACGACAGCGATGACGATATAAGCAGAAGTAAGCGACACAGGCGGAAAGACAAGTCGTACTCTCGCTCTCGATCAAGGAGTCCCCAGCGAGGAAGGCAGCAGAACGACGAGCTAGTCTTCGAAGACGAATTTGGACGCACGCGCACAGTCAAACCGAACAACAAGCAACGAAGTCGCAAGAAGTACCGCGACGAAGACCTGGACGAGTTCCGAAGACCACCCACCCCCGAGCTCGACGATGAGCCCGTGCTATACAAAGTGTACGATGGCAAGGTTACAGGTGTCAAGGATTTCGGGTGCTTCGTCAACCTACAAGGCGTGAAAGGCAAGGTTGATGGGCTGGTGCACGTCACACAGATGATGGAGGGGCGGGTCAACCATCCGTCCGACCTTGTATCGAGATGGCAAGAAGTCAAAGTCAAAGTCATCAAGAACGAGAACAACAGGATCTCGCTGTCAATGAAAGAGGTAGACCAAAGGACGGGTCAGGATCTGGCTCCTGGCAAACGCATAGCATCCTTCGGAACAGGCGCAAACTCTCAGGGACTTGGAGGAATACCGGGTCTTGACAGTTCAGTGCCAGTCGTGGAAGATGGCTTCAACAGCCGCAAGAACGGTATGCGGAAGCGCATGACTTCACCAGAACGTTGGGAAATCAAACAGCTCATTGCCTCTGGCGTAATACCGAAATCAGACTATCCCGACATCGACGAGGATTTCAATGCGCATATCAACGGCGAAGGTGGCTTTGAAGAAGAGGAGGATGTTGATATTGAAGTTCGTGAGGAGGAGCCACCCTTCCTGGCCGGTCAGACCAAGCAATCACTGGAGCTGTCACCAATTCGAGTCGTCAAGGCGCCTGACGGCTCACTCAATCGCGCTGCGATGGCTGGTGATACACTCGCTAAGGAACGCCGCGACCTCAAACAACAAGAAGCTCAGGAGAAGGCCGCCAAGGAGGCTGCGAATGTTGACTTGAGTAGTCAATGGAATGACCCCATGGCCCAACAACGGCAGTTCGCAAGCGACCTTCGCAACACTCGAACGAACGAACCCAGCCAAGCCCTACCGGAATGGAAGAAGATATCCACGAACAGCAGGGAAACCTCATTCGGCAAACGTACAAACATGAGCATCAAGGAGCAACGGGAGTCTTTGCCTGTCTTCAAGTTCAGGAACCAACTTCTTGAGGCTGTCGCAACCCACCAGATCCTGATTGTCGTCGGTGACACTGGATCTGGAAAGACCACGCAGATGACCCAGTATTTGGCCGAAGCTGGCTATGGTAACGAGCTGGTCATCGGTTGTACTCAGCCTAGGCGTGTAGCAGCTATGAGTGTTGCTAAGCGTGTTGCTGAGGAGGTTGGCTGCGCTCTCGGTAACGAGGTTGGTTACACGATTCGATTTGAAGATAAGACATCTCCCGATACCCGCATCAAGTACATGACAGACGGTATCTTGCAGCGTGAGATTCTGTTGGATCCCATGCTGTCAAAGTATAGCTGTATCATGCTTGACGAGGCTCACGAACGTACAATCGCCACAGACGTCTTGTTCGGGCTGTTGAAGAAGACACTCAAGCGACGCCCGGACATGAAGCTTATAGTGACCAGTGCCACCTTGGATGCCGACAAGTTCTCAGAATACTTCTACAAGTGTCCTATATTCTCAATTCCAGGTCGAACCTTCCCGGTAGAGGTCATGTACAGTAAAGAGCCAGAGTCTGACTACCTTGACGCGGCGCTGGTCACTGTCATGCAGATCCACCTGACAGAGCCAGCAGGTGATATCCTGCTGTTCCTCACAGGTAAAGAGGAGATTGACTCCTCCTGCGAGATCATATCAGAGCGTATGAAAGCCTTGGGTCCAAATGTTCCAGAATTGATGATTTTGCCCATTTACGGTGCCTTGCCGTCCGAGGTGGCCTCCCGTATCTTCGAGCCGGCCCCCAACGGCACCCGTAAAGTCGTCATCGCTACCAACATCGCTGAGACCAGTCTGACTATAGACGGTATCTACTATGTCGTAGACCCAGGTTTTGTCAAACAAAGCTCGTATGACGGAAAGTTGGGAATGGACCGTCTGCAAATCACCCCCATTTCACAAGCTCAGGCTCGCCAAAGGAGTGGACGAGCAGGTAGAACAGGACCAGGAAAGTGTTTCCGCCTGTATACCGAGGCCGCATTCCAGAATGAGATGTTGCCAACAACTATTCCGGAGATTCAGCGCCAGAACTTGTCGAATACAATCTTGATGCTCAAGGCTATGGGCATCAACGACCTGTTGCACTTTGACTTTATGGATCCACCGCCTACGAATACCATGTTGACTGCTTTGGAAGAGTTGTATCAGTTGGGCGCACTGGATGACGAAGGTCTGCTAACACGTCTTGGCCGACAAATGGCAGACTTCCCAATGGACCCATCTCTGTCAAAGTCGCTCATCAAATCTGTCGAGCTCCAATGCTCAGATGAGATTCTGACCATTGTCGCCATGATCAGTGCAACTCAGAACGTTTTCCACCGCCCACGTGACAAGCAACAACAAGCCGACCAAAAGAAGCAGAAGTTTAACGATCCCTCCGGCGACCATATCACTCTCCTCAATGTGTACAACGGCTGGAAACAAGGAGGATTCAGTACGCCATGGTGTCATGAGAACTTCGTCATGCCCAAGAACATGCAGCGCGTGCGCGACGTGCGAAATCAACTACTGCAGATCATGGCGCGACACAAACACCAAGTCGTGTCGTGTGGCCGCAATACGATCAAGGTCCGCCAAGCTCTGTGTTCAGGCTTCTTCCGCAACTCAGCGCGCAAAGATCCTGCTGAGGGCTACAAGACGCTCGTTGAGGGCACACCAGTCTACCTGCATCCTTCTTCTTCACTATTTGGCAAGCCTGCCGAACACGTTATATACCACTCGCTTGTCGAGACGACGAAGGAGTACATGCATTTCTGCAGTGCTATCGAGCCGAAGTGGCTCGTTGAAGCAGCGCCGACGTTCTTCAAGGTTGCGCCTACGGACAGACTGAGTAAGAGGAAGAAGGCCGAGAGAATTCAGCCTTTGCACAATAAATTTGCAGGTGAAGATGACTGGAGATTGAGTGCACAGAGGAGGGCTGGTAGAGGTGGTGGTGGAACATGGGGTTAGTCTCGAGTGGCTTGGGACGATATTCTGTGTATGAGATGGCGTTGGATGTGTATCATGGTCTTTGGGACGTTAACAAGCTACTCACCAATGCTTGTACATGTGTATTGTTTGCAATCCGTTCCTGCTGCTGTTATGCGCGTGATGTTAAGATGGAGCGCACAGACCCACACTTACTTCCCCATCCGGACAGCGCGACCGCGTTTTCGCGTGTTTACAGTCCCCGCAAGACTCCTGCATCAGCAAACAGCACCCCACATCACACCATACGCATACGTACACCATGTCTTCTCTGTTAGATCTCGCACTGAATTCGGATACTGCTCCCACTCCCTCGAGCGCCTATGGAAACGATGCACGTACACCGCAAATGCGATCCTCGTCTGCGAGACCCCGCGGACCACCCTCTGAAAGCGCCGGCGCAAACAGCGATGTGGAAGGAGATCCAGATGACGAGATTATCGGAGCACGAGTACCAGGGAGGCGCACGAATGCCCCGCGAACAGATATCCCCAAGGTGGTGGATGTTACAGGAGAGACACTGTCGCTGCGGTTCCAGGAATTCCTCGAAAAGTGAGCCTCACGATAGCAGCCTCATTGCTGTGCAGTGTACTGATGACAGGATAGCTACACCGAAGATCCCTCGTCATCGGCTCTCCCCACCTCAAGCGCCGTTCCTACGACCGACAAGTACTACATCGCCCAGATACGAGGCATGCGCCTGTACGGTCTCTCTACCCTCTATGTCGACTACACACACCTCCTTAGGCACGAAGACGGCATTCTAGCCGCGGCTATTGCGAGTGAATACTACCGCTTCCTGCCATACATGGTCCGGTCGCTCCACAACCTCATCGCAAAGTACGAGCCCAAGTACTTCCGCCAGCATAAGCAGCCCGCCTCGACTGCCTCCGCAGCTGGTACATCCAATGCCGGCAACGCCACAAGCCAGAATGAGAGTCTCAACGAGAAGACGTCGAACCAGCAGACAGATAAGCTGTTCACCTTGGCCTTTTATAACTTGCCGCTCGTTTCCCGCATTCGCCAGCTACGCACCACATCGATCGGCAGCTTGCTTTCCATCTCTGGCACTGCGACACGAACATCTGAAGTCCGACCAGAGCTTTCAATGGCCACCTTTGTCTGCGAGATCTGCAACACCGTCGTACCCAACATCGAACAGACCTTCAAATACACCGAACCGACACAATGTCCCAACATAACTTGCATGAACAGAGAGGGCTGGCGTCTTGACATCCGGCAGTCGACTTTTGTAGATTGGCAGAAAGTACGTATCCAAGAAAACAGTTCAGAGATACCCACGGGCAGTATGCCCCGAACCATGGATGTCATCCTACGAGGAGAGATGGTGGATCGGGCCAAGGCTGGTGAAAAGTGTATTTTTACGGGTACGGTCATCGTCATTCCAGACGTCAGCCAGTTCCGCGTACCTGGTGTGCGCCCACAAGCAATGAGGGACACAGCAAATACGACACGAGGCAACGATGTTGGTGGATCGGGTGTCAGCGGTCTCAAAGCCCTTGGTGTGCGCGACCTGACTTATCGCATGTCTTTCCTTGCGTGCATGGTCTCGCCAGATCACTCTACTCCTGGACAAACCTCCAACCACCATCTGACAGGTCAGGCAAGTAACATCCTCGCGTCTCTTGGTCAGGGACAGATTGAGTCGAATGCGACAAGTGGAGAAGAGGCACAGGAAGAGTACCTCGGCACTTTGACTGCTGCGGAGATTCAGGATCTCAAGGACATGGTACACAAGCCCAACATCTTCATGCGACTGGTTGATTCGATAGCGCCCATGGTCTACGGCCACCAGGTCATCAAGAAAGGTCTCCTGCTTCAGCTGATGGGCGGTGTGTCAAAAGAGACACCCGAAGGTATGGCGTTGCGTGGTGATATCAACATCTGCATTGTCGGTGATCCTTCGACATCCAAGTCACAGTTTTTGAAGTACATTTGCAGTTTCCTTCCTCGCGCTGTCTACACCTCCGGTAAGGCATCGTCGGCTGCGGGTCTCACAGCTGCGGTGGTCAAGGATGAGGAGACTGGAGAGTTCACAATCGAGGCTGGTGCCCTTATGCTTGCTGATAATGGCATCTGCGCTATCGATGAGTTTGACAAGATGGATATTGCCGATCAGGTCGCTATTCACGAAGCCATGGAACAGCAGACAATTTCTATTGCTAAGGCTGGTATCCAGGCCACGCTCAATGCTCGAACTTCTATCCTTGCAGCAGCCAATCCTGTTGGCGGGCGCTACAACCGCAAGACAACGCTGCGCGCTAATGTCAACATGTCCGCGCCTATCATGTCTCGTTTCGATCTTTTCTTTGTAGTCTTGGACGAGTGCGACGAGGCTGTCGATCGCCATCTTGCCGAGCATATTGTTGGCATCCACCAGCACCGAGACGAAGCTGTAGACCCGGAATTCAACACCGAGCAATTGCAACGCTACATCCGTTTCGCGAGGACCTTCAGGCCAGAATTTACCGATGAAGCAAGGGAAACACTAGTCGAAAAGTACAAGGAGCTTCGAGCAGATGATGCACAAGGTGGTATCGGTCGCAACAGCTACCGTATCACCGTTCGACAACTGGAGAGTATGATTCGTCTCTCAGAAGCTATCGCGAAGGCCAACTGCGTCAGCGACATTACCCCCGAGTTTGTCAAGGAAGCCTACAACCTCCTCCGCCAGTCTATTATCTCAGTCGAAAAAGATGACGTCGAAGTTGAAGACGATGATGATGAAGCGTTGCTCGCCGCAGCGGCCGCAGCAGATCAGGAGGCTGATGCGCCAATGGACGACCAGCAAGACGCTTCTAGAGACCGAACAGCGACTCCAGCCGTTGCACCTCGTGAGAAGACCAAGATCACGCATGACAAGTACGTCGCTATGCGCAATATGTTTGTCAAGCGCGTCAACGAAGATCAAGAAGAGACCCAAGACGGTGTCGAAGAAGAAGAGCTGCTCATCTGGTACCTTGAGCAGAAGGAAAACGAAATGGAGACGCAAGAGGATTTGGAGAAGGAGAGGGCACTCGCAAAGAAGGTGCTGAAGAAGGTGGTCAAGGTATGTTGGAACAACATGAAGATGTTGGTAATCTGTGCGCTAATGAAAACTGTAGGAACAATACCTCATGTTGATCCGGGGAGAAGGACTTGCGGACGAACAGGGTCAGGGTGAGGGTAATGACAAGGCGGTCTACGTGTTGCACCCTAACTGCCCAATTGAGGACA
Organism: Alternaria brassicicola; assembly: GCA_002796735.1. NCBI lineage: Eukaryota > Fungi > Ascomycota > Dothideomycetes > Pleosporales > Pleosporaceae > Alternaria > Alternaria brassicicola. The sequence continues at coordinate 2,163,036 of PHFN01000002.1, forward strand.
TTGCTTAGACGCTGGCGGAGAGGTGATGGGCACACCGAACACGAGCACGCACATCGATACATCGAGTGATTGTAGACTCGTTTTCGAGCGTGCGTGTGGCGATGCATTTGTTGACATTGAGAGCTGGAGTTTGGCAACCGCAGTCTACATGTTTGGTAACGTTATACCCAAAACTAGCTTTCAAACACATGACATTTCTCTGCGATGATCTTTTGGACGGCAACGGCCGGGTGCTGTGTTGTCTCCAAGTACAGGCACACTCATTGAATGGCGGTAAATTCATTGTACTAAAAAAGAAAAGAAATAAAATCGGTTCGTTGAGAACTACGTTCTCCTTGAACGTGCGATGAAACAAGAAAGGTGGAAGGAGTGGCCAATTTGATGGAAAAATATAGATCCATGTATTGTGCTCAGACTCATGAATGTCCTCGCTGTGGCACTTGTACAATTTGCCATTTTATTGACTGCAGGGTATCTGAAGACAGTAAGAACCAAGTGGTGGACAAAATTTGTGGTGGTCTGGTGATCAAGGTCTGTATCTATACCATATGAAATTTAGACAATCATGCCCAGCAGATATATATATATATATCATGTTACGCTTCAACATCCATCGTCGAGATGATCTTACGCGCGTTTTCTCCCTTCGAGTCTATAAATCTCACCCTGCATTCTTTTCATCTAAGCCTTCTTGTTCTTCAACGCGTCCAGGAACTCTTTTGGTGGTTGCTGTTCGTAACCCTCTGGGTTGTTCTCTGTCCACTTCCACAGGTCGGCGCAAGCATCTTCCAGTGTGAATTCCGTCTTCCAGTCGAGCTCCTTGTTCGCGAGCGTTGGGTTCGCTGTCAGGTCGAGCACGTCGCCCTGTCTCCGTGGCGCAACCTCGTATGGCAGGTCGCGTCCGACAACGGTGCTGAATGCCTTGATCATCTCAAACACAGTCGAGCCCTTGCCAGTACCCAGGTTCCATGCCTTGACACCGGGTTGTTGTTCGCGCAGGTAGTTGAGCGCTTGGAGATGACCTCGCGCTAGATCGAGGACGTGGATGTAGTCGCGAATCGCTGTGCCATCCTTGCTCTTGTAGTCGTCACCGAAGACGAGGAGTTTTTCGCGCTTGCCGATCGCAACTTGCGCCAACAAGGGGAGAAGGTTGTACGGTACACCCAGAGGGTTCTCGCCCATGATACCACTGGGATGCGCGCCGGCGGGGTTGAAGTACCTCAGCAGCGCAGCGTTCCACTTCTTAATCTCCTTCTCATCCTTACCAGCCTTCTTCGCGTTGTTGCGCTCAGCCTCGATTGTATCTGTGATGGCACCCTCGATGGTGGACTTTGTGCGGCCGTATACGTTGGTCGGGCCGATGGGGCAGTGTTCCGGGATAGGGATCATGTTGGGGACGCGCGTCGCATCGCCATAGACGGTTGCGGAAGAAGAGAAGACGATGTTGGTGACATTGTGCTTTACCATGGAGGAGAGAAGTGCAATGGAGCCGCCAACGTTGACGCGATAGTATGTGAGGGGGATCTCGCCAGACTCTCCAACGGCCTGGAGAATGTTAGTTGGACGTTGTTAGCTGGCAGTTGGAAAGTGGACGCACCTTCAGAGCAGCGAAGTGGATGACGTTGTCGATATCTGGGTTCTCCTCAAATACCTTGTCGAGCGCGGCCTCATCTGTGACATCGGCTTGATAGAAGGCAGGTCGCTTGCCGCAAATGAGCTCGATGCGGTTTACGACTTCTGGGGATGAGTTGTAGAGGTTGTCGACAATGACGACCTTGTAGTCTGCTTCGAGGAGGGCAAGGGCTGTGAAAGAGCCGATGTAGCCGGTACCGCTAAGCCATTGTCAGTATCAGTTGACTGTGATGCTTTCGCATAGCTGGATGGAGGGGTGGAGGGGTAGCCTACCCGGTGACGAGAACGGATCCTACAACCATTGTGAGAGCTTGTAATGAGCGGAGTGCAGAGTTTGACTAGGAGGGGGCAGCTGCTCTTATACAATCTGGGGGTTCGTGTTTGATTGCGAGGTTGCAGATGTATAAAAACGCGGCAGCACGAGATGCTTGCTGGGTTCACGGGCTGTGCCACTAGTGATGGGCGAAGAGCTGCGTGCGGATAGATCTCCCGATGTGGCAAGCGCTGTCTGGCTGCGTTATAGCTATTGCCAGACATGTGTTTCTTGAATGCATCCATGACCTTCCAAATGCCTAAAGCATAGTGATCTGCTTTGTGGAAACGATGCATAGACGTAGCAGACGAAGCGTACGAGGTGGCTGTGCTACCCATGGGCACAAGAGTTCGTCTTCGTGTGTTGCTCTACCGTTACGCTGGAAGTAGGTCAGGCAACAAGTGTAGACACATTGCAGCCAACGTATGGTTTGAGTCTGTCCAGTTTGGTAGAGTAATGTAGGAGCAAGGGACTTCTGTGACATGGTGGGCCGATTGCGGGTGGCATCGCCTGTCACGCCTGCAGATCATAATAGCAACCCACACAGTTCAAGGGACGTTGCGTGGACTTGACCAGCCGTCCCCAGTCCTCTCGCTACGTGCTACATGCGCCAGTCACAGCACCGCCGTACGACATGCCTTCCGCTGAACCAAACTTGGGTGGCGCAGGTACATGCGAGACGGCGAAATAAGCGTTGTGGCTCTCAGGGTCTTGAGCTCCGCTTCCCAGCTGGGCCCGGCAATTTCATGCATCATCCATGTCTTGTGGTAGCGGAGACACTAGCTCCCAGTCGTCTCTGATGGATGCTCCGTCTCTGCCAGCTTGTTGTTCTTGCTCATGGCTGCTTGTGTCCTTTGGGAGTTGGTTTTTTGTGTCAACGACTGCCATGTCACACACCGCCGGATTAAGCGCCTACTCGCTTAACCTCCCGTTTGCGGTGGCTTCCGGACAGGCTGAACCCTTGCACCTCAAAGCGCGACCTCGAACTTTCATCAACCACATCGTCACCCATCAATACCCACTGACAACATCGCGCCGGATATCGGGAACATGATCGCGAGTCGCAAACTGCACATACACGGCCGCCAAAAGTTTTTCCACCGGTTTTAGCCCTACACCTGTTTTGCCGACCTCGACGCGTGAGGGTTTGTCCACGTGTTTACGGACCCACTGCAGGAACCCGTCACCAACAGCACTGTCATTGCAAGTGTTAAAGCAAGAGTTGGAACATTGCTTCACGACGCGCTTGAAATCGCGCAGTCCGGACGCGAGAGAGCTGCATCACAGAACGACGTGTAAGTTGGCGCGACTCTCCCCACCCATGTCTTCGCCATGTGAAAACGTCTTTCCCATGCATTATGAGGCTGCCTGCACGTGTCGTCGTGCTTCACCTTCACCTCTCGTCTTCACCGCGCAAATTTTCCTCAGCTGGCTGCAACAGAAGTTGGCCTGCTCCACCCCTGTTTTCTATTGCCTTCGCCATTGTTGCGAGTCTGTCTTTTCTCTTTGTTGCACACTTATTGTTGGACGACGCTGGTCACCCGGCATCGCCTTTTCTTTCATACATGGCAGTCCCCGCAACTCAATTTCTAATTGAACAACTACTCACACAAGTTCAGGAAGAAACCTAATCCCCATTGCCTGTCTTTGGGTTCACATTTTCCGACTTCACATCACTGCCAGACTTTGATCGGGGCATTGACAAACTCATCGCCATGTCTCAACGTGCTAACGGGGAGGCGCGAACGCCTGGAGGGCGGTACCGCCGCTCAGATCGGCTCACCACAAAGGCAAACTCCGTCACTGCAGAATCAGTAGTTACCAACGCCACAGCTTCTGCCGCAGCAAAACGCACTACGACAACTTTAACCAAGGTCGCCAACCGCAGATCAAATGCCTACGGCGCGAGCGGTCGTACTGGAGCCCCTGACAAGCTTCCAGCTGCCCCCGCTACAGGTTTCACGCAGGCCATGGAGAGCCAGCTCGAAAAGTATGCCAACGGTGAAGAGGAGGAAGAAGAAGAAGAAGAAGAAGAAGAGCAAGATCACCGGGGAGAACAGGAGAACAACAGGGATGACGACGCCGACGAACTTGGTAGCGAGCACCAACCACTCTTCATCAGGCAAATCCGCAACAGCGGCAAGCTCTCACCTGACGTTGCGCACAACCACACATCCAAATCAAAGGTCACCCCCGGCTACTCTTTCATCGACAGTGATGACTTCAGCCATAGCGACGATGACCTTGCAGCGTCTGTCGGCAACACCACCAAGTCCTTCGGTCTTGCTCACGAGGCTGGCATGCTTGTCACTCAGGACCCATTCGCTGGTGGGCCCATCCGGGACGAGCCTAGAAGCTCACCTTTCGTCAAGCCTGCAGCACCGGACCGCAAGCCTGAATTGGCAGCGTCAGTCGCACAAGATCCTTTCATCAAGCCCGCAGTACCAACTCGCAGGCCCGCTAGCCGCACGATGAACGGAGCACGGACGCAAGGACCAACCCCGGTTTTGTCTCAAGGTCCTGTTCGTAACAAAACCCCAGATTCGACTAAAAATCCTACTCAAGCCGAGAAGTCTGTCAGGGTACCTATCCAAGATCATGCACGAACCAAGGCGAGCATGAAGCAACCAACCGTTCGCGCTACATCAGCTGAGGTTGGAGAATCCCTCGACGAGCTGATCACCGAAGAGCAAGGTAGGCTCCACCAACAAGGTCCACCACCTCCGCAACCACAGCGACAGTCTGAGCGACGTCGCCCTCACCAAAAAGACAGGGTCGAGCTCAACGCGTGGCTTGGCGACGTAGAGCCGCCTGAGGTCGACGAGCCGGCATGGGCATGGAAGAAGCCTGTGACATGGGCCTTCGCAGCGTTGACCACTTTTCTGCTATTGGGGTGGTTGACCTCCTCCGCCATGATGACGACTGAGCATCCTGAGTCTGCAGCGCGAACGCCAAATCTACTAAAAGCCGTAGGTGCTCGTGTTGGCTATACATATGAACGCATCGCAGACATCATTGCGCCTCCTCAAGGTCCCACGGATGCTGAGCGCCAAGTCCAGCTGGAAGTAGAGCGGACCAAAGCCTACAAGGCAAACGGTGAAGATCATTTCTTATGGGGCCGCATGTCTAACATGGACGAGAAGTTTAGCAAGAGTACGACGGAGATGAAGAAGACTCTTGAGGAGTTGAAACACGAGCTACCACATATGATGATAGTTCGTCGCAACAAGGATGGCTCCACTGAGATATCAGAAGAATTTTGGGCTGCTTTGCTTGGCAAGGCGCGTTCGACTGAGACCGACGCGGATTGGCAAGACTTTCTCGAAGGATCCAAGAAGAAGCTTCAAGATCTCCTCAACCCAGCTCTCCACCAGGAGCGCGGCTATACGTCTACATGGCCCGAAGCAGTCACACGCGAAGAGTTCGTCCGTCAGATTGAAAGTTCTTACCGGAACATGAGCGCCCGAGTCGACAAGAAGATTGATGAGGCTATCAGGGCACACAGTACTCAGTTCCAGACAATGGTGCAAGCAGAGGCCCGAAAGACCATGATGGACCAAATTCGTCTCAATTCCCTAGCGCAAGCCAACCTCGTCGCAAACTACGAACTCCACCTCACCAGACCCAACTACTTCTCCCCTGGCTTAGGCGCCATAGTCGAACCTGATCTCTCCTCGGTCACCTTCAACAACAAGCCTGGCCGATTCTACGAGCTCATGCGCCGCATGTCATTTATGCCCGGACACAACCCACCGATGGCAGCGCTCACAAAGTGGGAAGAGCCAGGCGACTGCTGGTGTTCTGCTGGACAAAGCGGAACCTCAGCCGGCCAGGCTCAGCTCACCGTCAGACTGGCACGGCCAGTCATCCCCAAGCAGGTCACCATCGAGCACGTACCTATGAGCATGATGCCAGCACGCAACATCTCCAATGCTCCCCGCGACATTGAGCTCTGGGTCCAGACGGATGCGCCCATCAACCCTTACTATTCCCACCGCCAAGTAGCCTGCCAGGATCCGCCGCCGCCCAGCGTTGGTGGTCCCGCATGGAAGTGTCTGGGCTCGTTCAAGTACAACATTCACGCGTCGAACCATCTTCAGACGTTTGATCTTGCTGGCGAGCCGTCTGAGCCCGTTTGGAAGACCATGGTACGTGTGACTAGCAATTGGGGTGCTAGTCACACGTGCTTGTACCAGGTGAGACTGCACGGGATGGACGCGGAGAAGGACTACGAGTACCCAGTTAGCCTAATGGATTAGGCTGTTAATGTTCGGGACGAAAGCATGACGGCGTTTTTGTTTTTGGTATACCTTCGGGGTTATTTTTTTTTCACGAATGTTTTTGTATACCCCCAGAATAGTATTAGAGCACTTAGCAATTGATATTTGACTTGACGACAACGAAGCCTGAAGGACTACATTGACTTGGGACGTGACTGTTTCGGACGTGTTGATGTAAGGAAGGCAGACCGCACGGACTACTGCGGTTACACAGTTACACCGTGCTGATGTATTGAAGCGTGACAGGCTTACTTTTGTGGCATGACGTCTACTTCCAAAAAGCCTAATGTATCTGCCAGACGCTGCCAAGGTGATGCAGGCAAGTCTTTCCAGATTCTTGTCTACCCTCAGAGCCATCTATCGCACAACACCTCCCTTGAGAGTGGGGATGCTACACAAACCGTCCTTGGTTCTCAACTTGGCTACACCCGTCTTCTTATCCGCGCCTTCGCCGCTTAACTGTGGCACAACACCAACATCGAAGCCCACTTCCAGGCCATCTGTTGTAGTGAAGCCTGGCTGGATCATCTCCCAGACCTTCTTCTTGGGGTTGAGTACGGGCTCAGGCTCGCCTTCCCAGCCCTCAAAGTAGACACGGTCGCCAGCCTTGCTCTCCTTGGGGGGATCCACCAACTCGACTGGTCCCTTGTGGCTGTCCTCACCCTCGGTGACGCGTGGTGATGCAGCGAGCACCATTGCACAGCTCTTGACACCGCGCATAGTGACGGGCTTCAGGTTGCATACGGCAACGATTTTGCGGTTCTGCATCTCGGAAAGGGGAATCAGGCCGTTAAGACCAGAGCATACGGTGCGTACAACCTGACCCTCGTACTCGGATGTGTTGTCCGTGCCGGGAGCGTCGCCGCATGCGATTGTGGATACATAGAGCGAGTCGGCGTTGGGGTGGGTTTCAGCCTTGAGGATGTGGCCCACACGGAGATCGATGAGGGCGGGGGAGAGGGGCTTCTCGACTGGCGCGCTGTGTAGTGTCAGATTGCATACACATGCAAGGAAATTGAACGACTTACGCCTTCTGAGGCTTGGGCTGCTTCTCCTTCTTTTCCTTCTTTTTCTTCTCGGTCGGCGCACCTTCGGGAGCACCGCCAGCTGAGCTGCCCGCTGCGTTTCCAACAACTGCTGATGCTACAGCGGAGCCAGCGGCCTCGGCTTTGCCCTTTGCCTTTTCTGCCTTGCTTTTGCCTCCCTGACCTCCCTGTCCACCTTGTCCTTGGTCGCCAGTCAGAGTGGTAGCTGTGGCACCTGACGCCGCAGCATTGGCAGCGGCAGCCTCCTTCTCCTTCTTCTTGCGCTCCTTTTCGGCCTTTGCGTCTACCGGCTTGATCTTGAAAACAACATTGTTCTGGTCAACGTTGACCTTGTCGTCCAGCTTCAGACCAAAGACGGGCGAGTTCTGGACAAAATCGACATGGCGGACGATGTGATGGTATCCTTGCTCTCCAGTCCTCTCCTCAGCACTCCACTTTGAGACTACCGGTGCGAGCTTCTGGTAAAGGGCGATGTCTGCGACGGAGGGCTTTGCGCCGAGGACGGTGGTTCGGCTCGAGAGGTGTGTGTTCAGCGATGAAAGGCGCTCAGAGGCCTTCGCCGCGTCCTCGGAGGAAGAGGCGATGTGGGAGGCGGTGATCAGCCATTGACTGAGCTCGGTCTTCTCGGCGTCGGAGTAGGTAACTTCGGGGAAGAGAGCCTGCGAGGCCTTGACAGCGTCCGTCTCGTCGGCAGCGTTGTTGGGCGCGTGTGTCTTGAGGAAGACAGCCAAGGTTTGGTCGATTGTGGCCATGGTGGGCAGTGGTGGTAAGGTCCGCTGGAAAAAGTTGAGGGCGAGTGGTTGTAGTGGGGTAAAGAAATCCGCTGTAAAGCTACTGGCGGCGGTGGCTATGGATCTGCGGGGAGATGCAGGCGGTATCGAAGACGCTCCGAGCTGACAGTACCTGGGCCGTGAAAATCGGGGCCGTCCAATGTGTCGTATGCGAGAAAAGAGCGGCGTAGCTGAGGGATAACGGCGAAGATGCATGATACACGTGAGTCAAATCCAGGTCCACCGTCACCACCGCGGGGTCTCAGAAGCTTCCATGTCGCCGCACAGGCCATCGCGTTTCCCCGAGTCGCGTGTCCATCACATGCATTCACGTCTGTTGCGTCTCAAGATGACCTCATCATGTTGAGTTTAGACGTCGCCTTGTATCAAGAACCATCTTTGACGAGTAAATGGCCCCTTTGGTTGTATCTCCTTATGAGCTTCGCATGCCCCAGTCAGTGCCTCGGCGCTCAAATGGCGTAGACCTGTTCCCAACTGTCCCAAGCAGACGATGTTGTAGCCTATGATATGCTTGGTAGAGGTAAGGAAAGTTTGCATGACGACTCGTTTGATGCCTGCGCCCCACGTCTACCTAGGTATAGCATGTCGAGCTCAGAACTCCTTCCCCGCAACACCATTTCTCCACAGTACTAACCATGGCATCTGAAATATCGCCAGACGTGCCCAAGGGCAAGAAGAGGTTCATCCCTCTGGGCAAGACACTCGCACCTACACTGCCAGCATGTCAGCTAATGCGCGACAGAAAACAACCCTGATGTCATGTCCGCCCTCGTTCACAAGCTCGGTCTGTCGGAGAACCTTGCTTTCCACGATGTCTTCAGCATAGACGAGCCCGAACTACTTGCTTTCGTGCCGCGGCCTGCTCACGCTCTACTCCTCGTCTTCCCCGTCAGCAAGACATACGAAAAGTTCCGCGTACAGGAAGACCAAGACAAGGCGGAATATCAAGGTCACGGCCCAGATGAGGAGGTCATCTGGTACAAACAGACTATTGGGAATGCTTGTGGCTTGATCGGCCTACTCCACGGTGTCTCCAACGGCTCTGCACGTGCCCACATCAGTCAGTGGTCAAACTCCATGAAAGTAGTAACTGGGCATACTAACAAGGCTTCAGAAGCCGACTCGAACCTGGCCAAGCTGATCAACGACGCGATACCACTCAAGCCCATCGAACGAGCCCATCTCCTCTACGAGTCTGAAGCACTTGAGAGCGCACATCAAGCCGCTGCATCAGGCGGCGACACTGCTGCGCCCGAGGCCGATTCCGACGTTGATCTACACTACGTCTGCTTTATCAAGTCGGACAAGAACCATCTGTGGGAACTCGATGGTCGTCGGAAGGGCCCTCTTGACCGTGGTGCGTTGGCTCCAGACGAGGATGTTCTCAGCGAAAGGGCTCTTGATCTGGGTGTGCGTAGCTTCCTCAAGCGTGAGGCGGAAGCTGGCGGAGGCGAGCTACGTTTCAGTCTCATCACGCTTGCCGAGTCGTTCTAGGACAATTATGAAAAGCGAGAGGCCTGTGGACTCGCTAAAGTGCGCTGGGATAACCTTCAGCGTGCGGGGGGACATGGGCAGGACTCGATGTATATTAGCTGCTCAGTTGCCGAGTGGGTATCTAAGATATTCTACAAGGTGTTTCGACGACGAGGAATGGCCCAACAGCAGTGGAGTCCTCCAAAAGGCATATCAAACATGAGACAAATCAGATTTATAGCAATCTTCTCGAAGACGAGTCTTGTAGATGCATGCTATCGCAAATTGCAGCTGTTTGTGGTATGGCCTTTGGTCATCATGCTGAGACCTCTTTGGCCTATGCTACTCGATAGAATCTGTTGACTTGCTCAAAACTCGTCTACCTTTACTTCTCGCCCTTCTTTAAGAGGCAGATACACCTTCTCCCATAGATCACTCCTCTCGCCAAGGTGATATGTCAAGCTAACATGTTGCATACCCGGCGATGAGGCAGAAGATTTAGAAGTCATGTTTTCGAGTTGCGAAATGATGTTCTCTAGACCCAAGGCCTTTCCGGTAGCCTGTGTACTACCAGCTTCCAGCGAAACATGGACGATGTGGATGTGGAAGTGGTAGTACGTTGGTTGGTCTACCACCGGGGTCAGCAAGTCTTCCCAACCCCTCTTCGATGCAAACTTACAATGCACATAGAGTTTTAGCTCATCCTTCTCAATCTCCGGGTACAGCTTGACAGTTGCCTCCATCATCTTCTCCCGCATATGCTTCACCCACTCCGTCATGCTTTGTTTAAGATCCCTCACGCTCCAGATATCTCTTCGCTCGACCAGGCCCAGCAGATGCAAACTACCCATCGTCTTGCGATCCCAGTTCAGATCCGGTAAGAGTAAGAAGCCTTCTTCGCCAGACTCTCGGTACATGACGTCCTCTTGCTCAGTCCGACCTTCGAGGATATTGAAAATCCAGTCCAACGCGTCCTTTTCACGCTGCGCCCGCATATACGGCCGCACATACTTGTCGTAAATATCCGGCGTCTCAGTAACAACCCTCAAACGCTGCTGCTCGTACTTTTTGACATGTTTGTCTGTACAAGGATAGATTAGATTCAGCTTGAAGTCCGGCGGTGGGTTATCGTCGCTGGGATTGGAGTTTGCAAGGAACCAAGCATAGATGTCGTTTGCGCCGAGATTCTTGATGTTGCGCAGAGACGTGGAAAAGTTGGATATGATGCTGGGATTTGTGTCAAAGGCGGCACGCTCGGCGAGTAGGAGAGCAGGTTTGGAGTCTATAGTCCCATAGAGGGAGATGCGGCGGCCGGCCTGGTCAGAGTTCAGGAGGCGGGTTAGTTTGAATTTGGGGATCAAGGATTCGACGTGTGCGGCAATGTCGGGGGGTGTGGTAGAGGACATGGTTGTAGTAGTGATTGGGTGTTATTTCAGCGCTTCTTTCTAAACAAATTATGCCTGAACACTATGATCAGTACCAGGTGACACGTACGACAAAAGCCCATTTCCACGTCAAAGACTCTGACCTGAGACTTTTTCTGATACATTTTTCATGTCCTACCTAGGCAAGGGGGGGACAAGGCTGTTGATGCCATGTTGGAAAGAAGAAACTTACTAGACGAAGATGGAATGGGCCTAAGAGCACATGCAAAGAAGGGCTCCCGCAATTTCGGGTTGATGTGGGGGTGGAGATTGATGCGAGATCACATGCCTGCGCGACCTCGCGTATCGCTGCAGCAACCAATAGATGCGACCTCGATCAACGCCAAGCAAAGCCGCATGAGGTCACTCAACCCAACCACCCCATCATCGCAAGCAACGATCACGACGTCGAATAGCCAAGACCCATATACTACCCATCGCAAACACTCGAAAATGGCTCCTAAGCGCAAAGCATCCGGCCCCACGGCCAAATCGCAACAGTCGACTCTCGCATTCCATGGAACGACAAACAGGGTCACAAAGTCGGGCGTCAAAGCACAAGGCGCAAAGAAGAAGATAGTCGAAGCGAAGCTGAAAGACATCAAGCCAGAGGCTGTCGATCTTTCCGATAGCGAGCCGACAACAACGGAAGCTGCGATAATCGAGCAAACAAAACAGGAGGTCAAGGCGCAAGAGGTGGAGAGTAGACCAGAGGAAGACAAAGCACGGCGCATATCAGATGCAGCAATCAAGAAGTACTGGGCCGCAAAGGAGAAGCAAAGGCTTGCGTCACGAGCGCACCAGGGAGCTCTGAGCCTGCACGATAAGATACTTCGAGAGTTCGACATGAGCGCACACTATGGCGTACGTTACCAAGTCCCTGCCTAGCAAGCTCCCATCTGAGACGCCTCTGAGTTGTGATTACGCCGCTGACACGATAGGCGCTATGTAGCCATGTACCGGAATCGCTCGGCTGAAGCGCTGGAAGCGAGCGCAACGGCTCCATCTCGACCCGCCGATCGAAGTACTCGCAGTTCTGTTGAGGGAACAGGATGCGAGCGATAGGGAGAGGATAGCTGTCCAGCGGTCGATCGTCGATGATATTCTGAATTCCAAGGCTGAGCTTGATGTATGAAGACGGTTGTTAGCGTGTCGGGCGCAAACTGCCGCAAGGACACCGTAGCAGCGACTCGCACCTCGATGATACGTGCTATGAAGACGAGCTTTGGGTACTGGCGTTATGGGAGGAGTTGGGCGTCATGGTTGAACAGCACACATGAGTGACTATGTGTGTGTGTGTGTGTAGCAAGGGAGCATTGTAGGGCACGCGAGCACAGGTACGGGTTTCGCCATCTAGACCCACCTCAGGCTTGATAGGTTACACGTCTACAAATCCAGGTTACATGCCATTAGTGAGAGTCTCGGGCTTGTTGATATGCGTGCTTCGGACCATTTTGCTCGCTTGTACGTCAGCATGCATAGGCTCTTATACGCTCAAGACTTGGGCATGGGGTCGGGATGATTCGACTAACAAAGACGGCTAGTCCCCGACTGATGGCACAAGCGATAAGAAGCCATCTGGAGAGGCGGGGTTTGCGCAGCGGGCAAGTGTGCAGCCAGCAGTTCGGAGGCTCCCGACTCGAGTATGCTTTGGCGGCTCCAGTGGCAGAGGACGCGGGGTTGGCGGGCAGTCGCTCGATGCAGCTCCAGACTTTGAGCTCGCGTGGTGGGTGGCAATTGCTGAGCTGCACGGCAGTGGGGCATGATGCTGGATCCGCATGCCAATGGCACAACTAACCGTCAGCCCGATTCCACGCAGCCGGCCACGTCCTTGTTAGCGGGCTCTTGTGCAGGCAGTCAGTAGAGTTGCTGGTAGAGCATGCACAGTGCGTCTGCCACCACACCATCTGTCTCCGCACGCATCCTTGCCCCCCCTGCGACCTTCTGCGAGGTCCGCGAGACCCACCCCATTGCCATCCTTATCGCCCTTTGCCCACAGCTGCGCCGTGATGCTGCCGAATCCCAGCGGCTGTCACCAAGCCGGAACTGCTGTTTCGGCTGCGCGTCGTGCGGGCTTGTCTGCACAAACCAACCACAGACGGCTGTCCAGGCAAGCGTTGCATGGTGGCGGCGCCATGAAGCCGGGTTGGGTGAATGAAAACGGCGCCGTGTCGAGTGCTTGGGACGGAGAGATAGCGGGGAACCACTAGAGACGCCCATATATCCTTCCTGTGGCTACAACCTCGTCCACCTCCTTCAACGCCCCTCGCTCCTCCGTGTTTCCTTCTTCCTGCTACGTTTTAATTCCATCTCTCCATCTCTCCCACTTCCCACCAACTCTTCACTTCCACCCCCTGTCACAGCATGTCTACCGTCGCGCTTTAGCTCGACTCCTCTCCCCACTGAGTGCCGCGCCTTCTCTACCGCTCTCGTGCTTACCTACCTCTTTGACCCCGGCCGTTGATCAACTCAACAAACTAACGTGCGCCGCCTTGCCCAAACTTTCAACACGGTAGGCCACTCCCCCTCCCCCCCACTCCAAACTCGAAGCGTAAGACGCCCCTTGGATCCCAATGTACTTATCAATTGCGCGACAGATTACTCCCGTCACCCCACCCCTGTCGTGATAGGCTCGCTCCTGCCCTACTTTGGTGGTCTCTTGACCCCTCCGCTGCATCCTCTTTGATTGGGAAGGGACCATCGCCATAAGCCAGCCTATTGCTGTTTGCAGAGGACCTGCCCCAATCATCCCCAAGCCCTCCACAAGCCCTCTTCCCACGTTGCGCGCCTTCGATTCCATCTTCACCCCCCCCCAAGCCTTGGACTTGTCAACATGGCCGCTGCGGTCGCCAGATATCCTTCTATGCTAGGTCGTTCTTCGACACCTCCACCCCACTTGTCGCTGAACACGTCTTCTCGTGGTACGCCTACTGCCATCCCCAACAAGCACATTCCCGAATGCTCTCCTGGTGGACTTCCCGCAACCCCTCCGGCATCTCCGCCGCGGCAAGACAGTCTCATCGAGCAGTCGTCCATTACATACCCGCCACATGCATACTGCTCGCAGTACTCGCATGACCCGCCCGTGTACACCATCACTGCTGATCGCATGGCCGAGGCTCTAGAGCACATCGCAACGCAGCCGCTTCCAAACCCCGATCAAGTGTTCCCATGGATGCATGGTCTCCATTCCGAAAACCAGATACAGCTTGCTTTCTTCTCGTCTCGTCGCAGAAGCGGCCGAAAGGTTCCCACATGCATTCGCGGCATTACCCTTGTCAAGACGGGCGGAAACCTGTCGTCTTCCAAGCTAAAGGGTGCAGTTGCACCAGACGAACTACTCGAATCTGTGTCTTCGGACACACCCACGTTTCTGGAGTGCGACCCAAAGGATGGCTTCTCTGTACGCAACTTCCAGATCCAGGCCTGTAAATTGGCCATGGTTTCCGACATCATCGTATATGGCGACCACAAAACCAATCCGCAAGACACCGTTGCGCTCGCTCAGAAGATATCCAAGGCTCAGAGGCAGTACGAGAAAAGCAACGGGTTTCCGCACGGCTTGTTCAATACCTTCATGCTCTCAGACTCTTTTGTGTCCGTGCAAGAAAAGTACCCCAAGTTGGTCGCTATCAATTCTGCAGGCGATATGACGAGAGATGTTGCTAACTTCTTCTATTGGGAACGATATGAAATGAGTGCAATGTCCAAAGCGACCGAGATCAGCAACAACGTCTTCTTGGGGCCTACGCCTGACCAGGCACTGCATCCCGACTGTGTGGGCGAAGAAGCTTACGATATGCTCGTCGAAGCGACCGATCTTGCGCATGTACCCGAATCACGCTCACTACGGGCTCTCCGTATGGGTCTTGAGCGAGTCCACCGCAAGGCCACCCTGCACATGGAGTTTCCATCATCAGGAAGTATCATGCCTCCTACGTGGGCACATGGCGAAGTTGATGGTCTTATGGACATGTGCAAATGGATGTACGAACTAGCAAACCCACAGGAGGTCCGGCGGTCGAAGCGAAGACGGGAAGACGAGGACGAGGCCATAGAGATGGACGACATTGCGACGCCGCGCAAGTTCTTGATACACTGCACAGATGGCTACACTGAGACCACTCTTCTGGCTTTGGCTTACTTCATGTATGCCGAAGGCTTGCCCGTTCACGATGCTTGGATCAAGATGCATCGCGACAAAGGCCGCAATTTCTTTGCATACCCATCGGATGTTGCGCTATTGACAGCGATACAGCCTCGAATACTCCAAGAGTCTCCTCGCTTCAATCAGAGTGTTCTGGACATCTCGGAACCACGCTGGCTTTCGAAGCTTGACGGCAGCCTACCTAGCCGGATCTTGCCATACATGTACCTCGGCAACCTTGGCCATGCTAACAACCCGGAGCTCCTCCGCGCCATCGGCATCACACGCATTCTGAGTGTTGGAGAAGCGCTTTCCTGGCCGGAAGACGTCCAGCAGAAGCCTGATTGGCCGGCGGAGAACTTTTTGATGATCGACCGAGTGCAGGACAATGGTGTAGATCCTCTCTGGGGCGAGTTTGAGCGTTGCCTCAAGTTCATTGGTATGTGTGGCAGCTCCATGGTGAGGAATACATTTGCTGACGTTTTGTAGAAGCAGGAAAGAAAGAGGGAGGCGCGACATTGGTGCATTGCCGTGTAGGTGTATCACGTTCTGCCACCATCTGCATCGCTGAAGTCATGAACGAGCTGGGGCTGTCTTTTCCCCGTGCCTAGTAAGCAATGTGTGACCCTCTGGTCCGACTACGACTAACTCCCGTTCAGCTGCTTTGTCCGGGCCCGACGACTTAATGTTATAATCCAACCTCACCTTCGATTCACTTACGAACTACTCAAGTGGGAAGAGTACCAGCGTCAACGACGCAATGAGCCTCTTCGCCGCGACCTGGAGTGGGCAACTGTAGCGCGCGAAATCGCTCTCATGAATAAGCCCTACTCCAGATGATGACTTTTACGACCTCTCTACTTGATATGACTCACGACGACACGACTCGTACATGTACGACTACAAACCCTTCACCTTTGACCTGCCTGTACAGTTCAGGATGGTTCTTCATCCTTTGTGTGCGATATGCCGGCGTTTGCGGTCTCTTTTTTTTTTCTTGTTCGTTTCATACTCTCTCTCCTAATACTTCCGGCTGCTACTTTGATGCGTTGATTTTGTACTGCGACTCTGATGTTTTGCACTACGGATCCGAGCCTGGTTTCGCGCTGTCTGGTCTACTCTCGCGCAACTACGGCCGCAGAGTTTGGCTGTATCTGATGTCTGCCATTCTGGTTTAACGGGCTGGACGTCGATGGGTTTGTGGGATCCAAGGGCTGTGGAGAACTCTTCCCATTGATCTTCTCGAACCATGTATTACTGTCTCGATCCGCTGCGACGGGATTGGCGCTGCCACGTTCTAGTGTTAATCTGTCGTGGGCTTATGTTTGAAGGAATGATGGAGTACCGGATTTTGAAGTACTTCACGGCGTATATACGTTTTAGTTTCAAGAACAAGGTCTGCTTCCATCTTCTCCCCACCTTGACTGCAAATCTCTGCCTCCTTCCTCCGCTTACTTCATCACCCACGTGGCGCAAACAATGACGACGGAGCTTTTGTTCACTTCCTTGGAGTCTCGATGACGTGCTAGCTTCCTCATTTTACTCCTCACTAGAACCCGATGCTCTGTTTGTGACAGACCTCAGCACTCACTGCGATGCCCACCATGAGGGACTACACCAATCATCGCACGGAGCTGTCCTCCCACCCCACCATTGCTCCTCTCATTGGAAACTCTTACCACCAACCCTTGTAGTAGTACATCCAATATACAGCGGGACTGTTTTGAGGATGGGTGGCTGCTTACAGTGATGCCGCATTACGCTCCGTATGTTACTACGGTCGATGCGTTACGCAGAGGTGCTGAAGCTCCATGGTGGTTGTTCGATAACCCCACACGAGAGACCCTGTGCGTTCCAAGTCCCACACCATCTGCCAAACTACATGTCTTGCGATGACCTTCTGGCTCGCACATTACCACGTCAGTCTACCGCTACACCGACAATGTGTGCGCCACATCTGAAGACTGTTTATCCAGAGAAGCACAAACGAGCTTCTCACCTAGACCAGTGTGCTTATGACGATGAGCATCTTGCAAGGCTCGTACATGACACATGTTCGACAAGAAGCGAGCAACTAGAACTGTATGTGTGCTGCGGGAATAGAGACACGAAGAGAAGGCCAGGCTTTGAGATTAGCTGACTAGACATGCGTCTTATACCACAGAATTGCCTAGAAAACCGTTCAGACAAATGGAGCAACAAGAATTGGATATACATGTGGAGATAAAGTCGGTATTCATCAAGATGATATCGTCTAGCCTACTCCTTGCCTCCAAGATATCGGTAAACTACTGAAAAGTCTTTACCCTTGCAGTTCTCGGCCTTCTCACAAGCATCGTAGAGCGCTCTTGCGGGTTCACCCAACGCTAGCTTGACACCTGCCTCATCAGCAGCCTTCAACGCAAGCTTGAGATCTTTGCTAGCCAGACCTATGCCAAAGCCTCCCTCATAGCCTCTACTCGCAGGCGAGCCCTCAATGACGCCAGGCACGGGATTGTTAACCTCACTAGGCCAGCACTTGCCAGTCGCTGTATTGATCATGCCAGCCAGCGCCTTTGGATCCAGACCCCACTTCACACCCATGCTCATGGCCTCTGCAGTTGCAATGTTGTTGAGCGCGAGCAAGTAGTTGTTTGCAAGCTTCCCCTTGAGACCAGCACCTGGTCCGCCAAGGTGAACCACTCTCCGACCCATCATTGACAGTACTTTGGTGGCTCCTTCAACTGCCTCTGGCGGCGCGCCGATCATGAAGGTGAGCGTACCAGCCTGTGCACCAACAACACCTCCCGACATGGGCGCATCAATGAATTTTCCTTGGCCAGTAGAGTGAGCAGCTTCCGCCACCTCACCAGAGGTCATTGGATCGATAGTCGAACAATCGATGAAGAAACGTTCTTTGTTGACAGAGCTGTCTGAAAGTAGAGTGGCTGGCTCCAGCATCTCCTTGAAGACTGCCTTTACATGCTTTGGCTCTGGCAACGAAGTGACAATAGTTTCCTGCAACACTGTCAGTGTACCGCACTCGAAGTTGGTGACGACAACATGTGTTGGGTATAAAGCATCAGAGGATTGGCTATAATATTTGTGTAATCAGGAGAAGGGCCACGAATGACCCCCAACTTAGATCATTGATAGAACAATTAATTCATCATAAGAGTGACGGGAGATGGAAGAAACACGGTGCATACGTACAGCTTTCTCGGCGACTTCTCGAACGTTTTCAGCCACTCGTACACCTTGTGGGTGTTCCTCGAGGAACTGCTTTGTAGCTGCGGTATTGACATCGTGCACGAAGAGTGTGTCTTCAGCCGGTATCTTCGCTCTGAGGTTCTTCGCCATGGGATATCCTGTCTCAAGTGTTAGGACATAGCAGTCATGTGAGCCGCTATGGTACTAACCCATGCGTCCCAGTCCTATGAAACCCCATGTAGCCTGCAGGTTGTGGGAGCTTGAGAAGCATCTCCGTGCACTCTGGTGTGCTGCTGTAGGTGTTGATCTCCGTAGAGGTGAAGTCAAGGCCGAGATTGTCCGCATCTTGTGATGATAGAGAGTAGGAAGGTGATCTGTATAGTTGGATTTGGCGACGTGTTGCGGAGAGCGGTTGGAAGCGGTCTCCGCACTCATGGATCGCGTTCAGCCGAGGTCGCGGTCCAAAGCAGCAGCTGTGGGAACATTGCCAGCAGCAGCATCCCTACGTGGGGCTACCAGCGTTTGTGTAGGCATGGTGAATGGTGTGACCCCGACTCCAGTGCTGGAGCTGGTCTTCCGTGATACTTCCGTGAAGCTTGGGACTTAAGACGAGTGGATAGGTGGGAGCTCAGAGAAAATTACAGGCTGGCGGAAAAGTAATTCCGGGCCGGAGCGCGCTAGGTTCAAATCGTCGTGAGCCCGGTCTCAGTCAGCGCCCCGTACCTCAACACTACAACAGTCTCTATACGTATCAGATTTTTTGACATTCCATGTTCTGCTATGGTACGTATCACGTACCGAACTCTATAATGGCAGAATTGATAAAGAACAAATCATTTGCATTGAGACATTCAAGGCCTTCGGGTCTAGGACCTTTACCTGCGAGATCTCTGCTGCCCACGGCTTCAATAGCATTATAGATGAGCTTTTGTCGCTCTGTAACTTTATCAGTGCGGCAGGAGGTCTGTTGAAGTGGCGAATCGTTCTGGGACCTGTCTGCAGCGGCTTCCTTGCAAACAGCTCTCTCCAGATCTCAATCAGCCTGTAAACCGATTAATTCCACCCACATCATTCGACGCACGCATTACTTGTTCAGGATATGCATTCATCCAGTACCAGCAAGCGTCCTGCTGTCTATCCGCTTCTGTCTTCCCAAGCCCAAGCACCGCGCATGGTAAGGCATTTCAGGTTTCCAAACGATCATGATGCAACTCGGCACTCCTCGCCCCACACATCTTCAAACGGCATACTACGCTACCACCCATGCACATTTACCATCCCCTGCTTGGCAAACAGGGTTGTCAAACATCGTTTAGGCGACGTGCAACAATGCGACAGCTTGGCCGCCGTGGTCTGACAGCTTACGTATCCACATGGTTCTGCTCTATAGGTTGCTTTGTGGTAGCCCTACAGAACCTCAGGCCATTTTCGATGTTTGAGGCATTGTGGACAGGAGGTAAGATGCGCAGGCAAGATTCACGGTGTGGATAGAGGAGGAGGATGGTTGATTCAAGCGCGCAGACGAAGCGTAGTGGAGGCGGCAAGTGTATATGAAGACAAGGTACTCGTATGTCTTTCCTTACGCTGTTGGAATTTCTCTACCCTTCCTTCTCGCAACGCTCTTTAACTACAACAACCGTAGAACGGTCTTTACATAATATTTACTTTTGATTCTTTAATCCACCGTTGAACGGTAGTAAGCCCTTCTTATACGCCTTCAATACCTTTTGTAGCTCGACTTATTCGCTATTACACAATGAAGTCTATCATTTTCTCTGTTGCCCTTGCTGCCACAGCAAATGCACTCCCTGGTCCGGCATTCAGGACTGTTAACAGGCTGCCCAGCATCAAGTGTATGTCTACCTCCCTGTCTCCTCGTCTAACGATGCACTAATAAGAACAAGCCAACCCACTTCGTCGCGCCAACCAGATCATCCCCGTAATCGTTGGTGGCCCACAAGATACTTTCATCCCCAACACCGTCACTGCAGCAGTTGGGGACATCATCCAGTTCCAGTTCTCCAACGGCAACCACACCGTCACGCAGTCGACCGCCGATACAGCATGCACTCCCATGGAAGGCGGTATCCACAGTGGTCATATTCCCTTCGAAGACGGTCAGGCAGATGTTGGAACCTTCAACATGCCCGTCACTAGCGCTGACCCCATGTTCTTGTACTGTGCTACCGGACCGCATTGCCAGGAAGGTCAGGTCATGATGGTCAACCCTGCAAATGCGCAGCAACTAGCGGACTACGTCAAGCTGAGCCAGCAGAGCGAATCAAGCACTGACGGGACTGACGTTGTTGGTGGAACCGCGGGAAAGCTTGCTTTGGACGCTGCTGCGTAAGTCTTTGTTGGTCCTGAGCCATGATCATGCTCGTAGTGTACCAGATACTGACTCTGCTGTAGCTTCATACCTGCGCCCCCTGAAGATCCTGCCGAGGCTCCTGCCGAGGAAGCACCAGCAGAGGAAGCACCAGCAGAAGAAGCCCCCGCAGAGACACCACCTGCTGAGGCACCGCCTGCTGAGGCACCGGCAGAGGAAGCCCCCGCAGAGACACCACCTGCTGAGGCACCAGCAGAGCAACCTCCTGCAGAGCAACCTCCTGCAGAGGAAGCTCCCGCCGAAGAGGCCCCTGCTGCAGAAGCTCCCGCCGAAGAGCCACCCACTGAAGAGACACCCACGGCCGAAGACCCAGCAGCAGTTCCTGCCGGGAACACTGCCGCCATGGCCCAAGGAGCACATGCTTGAAGTAAACGGAGGGATATGAAGAAAAGAGTGGATATGCTTTGGGGGGGTTTCTAAAGACAAATGAAGTATTCGAATACATACACTAGAGCAAAGTAACGGTGCTCTTCTCCTCCTGGTACGACTCACCCTCCCGCTAAAAGATCCGGCGCCCGTGATTTAATGTGCCGTGTGATGCAAATGTTAGTCTGGTTGGTTGGAAACTGTTCTTCCAACATTGCCGTATTAGTGAAGCAAGTCATGGTGCGACCTTGGTGCGGACATGATCACAGGGAATATATGAGAAAGCAACTTGTGCGTACCGTCATATGATCGTCTTCATTACTTCTCACTCCGTCTATGCTACAATGCAACAATAGTGCTACACCCACGCGCCTGATCCTCCTGTCGCTGCATGATGAAGTAGCTCCTAGCCCTCTTTCTCAGCAACCTTCTCCTTCTCTTCCTCAGGTTCCTCACTGCCGTCTGCAGTCTCGCCACTACTACTGCTACCCCGCTTTTTCCTTTCGGCAAGATCCATTTCCCTGCCATCAATGACTGGCTCACTCTTTGCCGCTCTCTCATCCTTACTAGGTCGCGGTCTTGCAGGCTTTCCGGCTTCATCTGGGAACAACTCGGCGAAGAGGTCGGGTTGGAAGCGGTTGATGCGTTTCCAGGTCTCATGCCAGAGTTCCTCTCGTTCGGGATTTTCGTCAGGTGGTGCAAGATATCCGCCGTTGCTGAGTACCAGAAGCATGTTCTTGAGATTCTCGGCCACGGCTTCTTCCATGTCGCCCTGTCCGCTGTTGCCCAAGCGGTCCATGATACCTACGATTGTGATCCATAGCTCCTCGAAAGACAGGCCCTTCTCTCCATCCTCCTTCTCTTCACTAGATAAACCATCAAGCAGCACCAGGTAATGCAGGAATACCTTGCTCAATAATGTGGCAGCTCGGACCCGGGTCTCGCTCATACCCAGTCGATCAGACTGGTAGACTTCTGGTTTGAGAAGTTGTGTGATGAGGGGGATTAAGACTTCGCTGAAGATCGCGGTCCATTTTCGGTGTTCGGGCGAGGCGAGATCGTTGGAGAGAAGGGTGCGTTGGAGTGAAGAGAAAGCTTGTTGGCGCAGAGAACGACAAGGGTTGAGACATTGATGAGCGAGGGTCTTAAGAATGGGTGACCAGTAAGCCGTCCATGCTGGTAGTGTGTTAATATCAGACGTTTGGTGGGAGGGGTGTTGCTTCTACCTTCAGTAGTCTCGAGGTGAGACTGCTCGATGAAATTCGGCACTCTGCTGGAAAGCTGGAAAACAATGCTCATAGCAGTGCTGCCGCGTACAACGATTTCGCTGCTCTCGAGCTTCTTAGGCTTTTGTCCTTTGTTTCGTCGTGCAGCCTGGTCATGCAGCTGCTCTTCTCGAGCACCCACTTGAGCTGCAGTTGCGAACTCGTTGAGAAGTGCAATCGCAGCTTCGTAGTTGTCAGCAGTGATGCCAGGTTGAGGCGATGTGGTAAGGTCTTCAACAAGTTGGAAAACGTCCCCTGCAGCATCAGGGACACTTGCGAGCCTGTTAAGGATGGTCCAGAAATCTGGTGAGCCCGCAAGTTCACTGCGAAGAGCGTTGGGGCCTTTGCAGCAGTCGGTCAGACCCTTTAGGATTGGCTGAGCACACTCATGCAGGAGAGCGTCGTTGAAGCTTGAGAATGTGTGCATGAGTACTGGTGCACGGATGAAGTCGTAGTCCTGAATCCATCAGTATATGGCTTTCCCAGAGCTGCATCGAGACTTACATTGCTAGCTTTCAGTAGGCTCAAAAGATAGTAAACCGATCGCGCAATGACCACGTAATGGTGCTTAGGAGCGTCCCGAATGACCGACACCAAAGCATCCGTCACATCCTTTGCAAGCTCCTTGACTGTCTCCTCGTCCCTTAGCGCTAGAACAGTCGCTAGCTCGAGAACGAAGACAAGGCTCGGATCGTAGAGCGGACCCTTGCCCTTCTGTCTCGGGCCAGTCGTTCGCGGACTTGCACCGGGTATCTCAGGCTTCACCACGATAACTCTTGGTGAGCCATCTTCAGGGAGGTGCTCGAGTAGCGATGCCAGGAGCGATCGCAGTGACTCCACTGGTAGTTGGCTAATGTTTGCAAGGATGTCTTCGAAATGACACTCCTTGACGGTGTCCACAGTGCAGAGTGTGTACTCGATTTCTTGATCTGATGGCTCCGGAGGCTCGTCGTTGGCAAAGCTCGAGACGTAGGACGTCAGCGCTGAGAATATGCCCGTGTCTGCTGGGCGCTCTGCGCGGTCGATAACTTGCGCTGGATTCTGAAGCGGTATTGGTGCTAGAGCGAGCGTCTTCTGGAAAGAAAGGAAGTATGGTGGTATTAGCGAATTGACGAACAAATTCACCATGATGCGAATGAGCTAAGAATATTAGTAATGCGCAGAAACAGGACTGTCGATCTTACATGTTGCCATCCATCTCGTATCGATGCTTCGTTACCCTTGATGACCTGGAACAAGACCACAGTCGCTAGTTGCGCTCTGCCATCGCGACCAAATCGCACAGCAGTCTC
This sequence comes from Alternaria brassicicola, assembly GCA_002796735.1. NCBI lineage: Eukaryota > Fungi > Ascomycota > Dothideomycetes > Pleosporales > Pleosporaceae > Alternaria > Alternaria brassicicola. The sequence goes on from PHFN01000002.1 coordinate 2,186,643, forward strand.
GCTGACCATGACGCTCTTCTTGTCAGCTTGAACCTCCGTGTTGAGGGAAGTACTTGGCGGTACGTCAGGCGCCAGCGTGCTGATGTATGATAAACACGAGATGATACGGTCCAGAGCATCTGTCAGACCGTACTTGGCGGCAAGCTGAGCACACTGGTCAAAGCCTTGCACCACACGTGAAAAGACGGCATCGTCAGTGGCAGACATGAACACATAAGACAGCGTCGCGATGATTGGCTTCCATGTTGCAGCAAACATGTCCGCGTCGAAGATGTTGGTGTCGCAAATGACGATATCTGAAGTCGACTGGCACTTGACTAACAGCTCTTTCCACGCGTGGTCGTATGCATTTCGATCGCTGTGCTCCTCAGGCAGTATAATCTCCCGGTTCTTGATTGATTCATAGATTCCTTGCAAGAACTCTGGATCGAAGTCCTTGCCGTCATTCACGCCTCGTACGTTTTTGGTGAAGTCTTCCAACTGCATTCGTTTCTGCTTCATGTTGGGATTATGTTGATCGGTATTCAACATAATGACAGCGTAGGTCAATATGTAGATGGCATCGTGATTGGCAATACCCTCCGGCTTCGCCATGTAGAAATACTTCTCGGAGAATTCAGTCAGGATTCGCTCGATCAGAGCCGATTCACCTGGGAGGCGGAAGGCATGCAAGAGTTGTCGTAGCGCTTCATCAATCCGTTGTCCTGTAAAGTCGAACAAACTGATAAAGGCGCTGAGTATCGCCTCATTCCCTTTCTTGGAGATGAATTCACCCAACACTTTCTTGTCGACTCTTGTGGTGCCTTTGACAAACTCGGCGATGCATTGAGGATCATCTGGGTCTCGGATGATTCCCTGAGATGCAAGGTACGCAATGCCCGCCTTGGGCTTCTCGTTGAATTTGGTTGCACCACGGATGATGATGGCCTTGCGCGCTCGCTGCTCACGGAGTGACACGACGCTAGGATAGCCTTCTGTTACAGGCTCGTCGTCCAGGCGATCTGCCATGGACTGTACAAAACCGAGTAGGGCGTCCAGACATAGTGGAGGTACATTGACAGTACTCCATGTCGCAGAGTCTGGAAAGGCGTTTCTTGAGAGAAGTCCGACTATGTCCATACAGACATCCCCACGGTCAATCTCACAGTCGTAATTGACGAAAAGCTCTGCCATGTAGGAAGGTATCCGGACCAAGCCACCCAGGTTTTCGACCATGGCTTCTCGAGCATCTGGTTTTCGTGCACCCCCTTCTAGTCCCAGCTTCTGCCGGTCCTTGACAGGCACTGGTGTTGAACGACCACTAGAGCTGCTGTTCTGTTGCGGCGGCTGCTTGATAAGGCTAGGTGCATGTGGAACACCCTCGTATAACGAAGGTTCGATACCGGGCTCGACTGGTATCTCAACTCGTGGAAAGAGACATGCGACTAGGTATGACAGGTAGAGCTCTTGCTGCAACTTGAGCACGTTTCTGCATGTCGCCAGTAAAGTACCCGCGACTCTCAATGACTCGTTCAGTATGGCCATATTGTCTGACCTGACGAGCTGGAAGATGTGCCTGCACAAGGTGTCCTTGGCCAGATTCGCCAGACTGGGATGGCTCGCTATCGATGGTCCGGCGACTTCAAGCGCAACATCCACGATACGCAACGCCATGACGCGCATGGTATCAGTATGTTGACGGTCGTGTGGGTCCAACAGATCGACTAGTACTCTGAACAGCTCCCTGATGGACGGCAACGAATAAGGCTTGATCTCCAGGGGGGCTTGTGGCTGGCCATCCGCGGCTGTCGCTGGAAGATCCAGGGTACTGCTCGCTGGGTTTGCCGTACTGTCGTTGTCCTCATGCCCTTTGTCAGGGTCAAGTGGTTGCTGAAGGGCTTCGACCTTGTGCTGTGCAGAGTCTCCCTCGCCGTTGGCTGTTGGGTCCATTCTCAGACCATCTTGCTCGTCCTTTCCTTCCAGCTCTTCGTCCATGGCGTCGAGTTCATCCGGCGATTCAATCTCCAGCGTCTTCAGTCTCCGGAATATGACCTGGCACATGGATACCATGGCAATCTCCGCCGAGCGTCGTAGCAGCTCTGAGAGTCTCGCTTGGCAGCACATGCTCAAGCCTGTCTCCATCATCTCGCACACGCTCTCATCGCCCAGTACTTCTCCGCCTCGACCTGAGATCATGACCTCCATCAGCCTGAGTATACGGAGGAGCACAATCTCGTCAGCGGCTGAGTCGCTAGCTTCGAAGCGGCAATGGGTGATGGCGGAGGAGAGCTGTTGCATAGCTTCTGGTAGACGTGGAGAGTCATGGCCAATGATGCCGTACGACAGGAACTTGGTTATAGCGATGAGGGCGAGCGAAGTTATGGGCGCCGAGGTGGACGAGGAGCGGATGACCTGTAGGAAGGGATGGAGCATAGAAGGGGTATCAAAGGTCCGGATATCTGGTGTCGCATTAGCTTGGCGCGTGTACCGTTCCAACTGCCATCTTCACCTTTACAGCCCTTCAGATCATTCCTCAGACGCGCAAATGCCGACATGAGGGGATTGTCCTGCATGCTCTTGCCCTTCTTCCCGCGCAGGCCCCATCTGCTCGGCACGGCCTCCTCTTGCTCTCCTGCGCTTATGATGCCCTGTCCTGTGCGGTCGCGCCGTTGTACGGCTGGTGTCTTGTTCGAAGAGCTGCCCAGTATAGCTGCGACTGAGGAATGCGCCCAGCGGGCATGCTTTCGCATCGCCGACGTGACGGTAATGCATTCTGTGACGACCAGAGCTACTGGGTTGACTGCAACGGTAATGGGTCGGGGATCCAGGTCCACGATTGTCTCCTGCAGTGTTGACGCGACACGATCGTCGCCATCGGTGCTCGACATGGTGCTGGGGGGTGAGGAGTATAAATGTATAGGCAGCAGGAGTGTGGTGCGCGACAGGGTGTCTTCAACGTGGAGGGCACATGGACAGCTATATGTCTAGTTCAGTCGACCTGAAAGATGACACGCATCCTCCCAATTGCGGCCGCCTGATGATAAAGACAGTGTCCAAGTTTGCGAGACACAAAAAAAATCGTTTCCTTTGAAAGACTGTCCCCAGGTACTAAACAACCGATAGAGACGTGGAGTTGTACCATTCGAACATTTGGCGGCTTAGCTCTAGCGGAGTTTCGGAGGTGCTGAGGCCAGGGGGTCCAACCAGCGTCAGATGGCCATGACGAAACACACGGCAAGCTCTAATCATGTTTCTCGGTACAGATTCTTGTCATGTTTCTGGATATCGTTACAGATAAAACGCAATGCTCATCTACTATTCAGCCTACAACGCCCGTAATGCAAAAGTTGCTGTCTAGTGTATACATTCTTCCAAGTGGTCTTCAAACGCCCCTTCCAAGCAGGAAGAGACACGCTTCCAATGCCACCATCAGAGCTCGGCGAAACGTTGCTGCCTTGAGAGTGTTCGGGCTCGAATCCAAAGCATGGAGTAGATTGAAAGAAACAGAGGTTCAGATCTGCGCCCAGTCTGCCCAAGTCATTACTGTCGTTGCTGTAGTGCTTCGGTCCACTGTAGGGTGATTGCAGACACGGGTGCGGACCTAGGTCTTACGCCTTTCGAATTACTGGGATACTGTTGACGACTATGATTGATCGCCCTCCTTCTTCTCCACTGGCTTCTCCTCTTTGGTGTCTGCCTTGCTCGACTCCTCTTTGGCTGCTGCCTCTTGTTGCTTCTTCTTCTCCGCTGCCGCCTGTTCTTCGTTCTTTGCTTGCTGAACCATATCTTGGACGGCCGCCTTCTCCTTCTCCCAGTCGCTCTTTTTTTCGTCAAAGTTGTCCTTGATCTTGGCCTCCTTTGCCTTCTTGGCCTCTTCTTCGGCCTCCTTCGCCTTGCGCTCCTTCTCCATCTCCTCCATGTGTCGGATATCGTCAACACTGGGTTCGTAAAGATGCCAGATAGTGTAGTGGGGAAGGCCGACGACGGAGAACTTCATGCGCTTGGCCATCTGCAATGTGTTAGCGCTGCATCGAAGCAGAAAGCGTCGCAGCTTACCTTGCCGAATCCTTCGGTCTCAGCGTGCTTCTCAAAACTAAATGCCGGGAAGTGGACACCAGAACGGAAGACCTTGGCTTTCGCGAGAATACTGACACCACCAACACCGTCGATTTCCATCTCCATGTCTGGGTCACCGTAGGGATCGCGCAGATACGCCAAATGCGGGCGCCAGGTAGCGTACTCTGCATAACCCTCGACAATGACTGCATCCTCATCGAGAGTGTCGGCGAGAGCAAGGGCGGTTTCGGATTCCTGCCAGGAGTTCAAATCGTATGGCTGTTCTCCGCCAAGCCAGTCTGGGAGTGGTCGCCAGACATCTGAGTGACATGTTAGCAATCTAGAACTTGGGTTGTGTGTGATGGTACATACTGGGTACGATGACATCCTTGTTGTGTCGCATCAGATCTTCCAAAATGGTGAATGGAGCAGTCTCCACGTCCACGTCTCTCCAGTATACCCAGCTGTGTGTTGGGCGTAGAGCAGCGCTTAACAACCAGTTCCGCGCTTGTGCCATTGACTTTCGGCGGCCAGCCTGTGCCGCGAAACCGTGTCGACTCTCGACATCCTGGTTGACCTTTTGTCCGAAATCCTTTTCCATGATGGAGATCTCACCGAATTGCTGCTTGGGGTCTGGATTGGCCTGTAGCTCCTCCAACTTCTCCGTCAAGAGTGAGATGGTGTTGTCCTTGGAGTCTCCGACAAGGAAAGCCAAGTCGATGAGGTTGTGGGGATATGTGAGGTTCTTCAAATGGCCAAAGAACATGGGTAGATGCGGAGCCGCGTCTCGCAACGGAGCGCATAACAGGATGCGCTCCTCCCTTTCCCATCCCCTCGCCGTTCCTTGCACGTTGTTCAAATCGTAGTATCGTACAGTCTCGAGTTGCGCGTCATCGCTCGAAGTGATGAAGCTGAGGGGTCCGGAGCCCAGGTTCGGCCGCAGGTCGGGGAAGAAGAAGAACAGGGCTGTAAAGAACAGCGAGCCGACGAGCAGCAAGCGCTGTATCAGTGTTCTCCGCCGTCTGAGCGCAGGCTGTGATCGCGGTTGAAATCTAGAGGTGCAACAAAAGTTAGGTTCATGCTTGTCCCGTTCAGGTCGTCATGATAAGGGAGACACGGCATGAGATGCTGGGCGATGGTTGCAACATGCAGCGTGGGTGGTGAACGTACTTGTGAGGTTGGATGGAAAAGGTGCCGCCTCCTTGCGAGGGATAGGCGCCGTTGGAAAAGGCATGGCGGTGCATCTTCCCTTTGGACGATGAATGTAAGGGCAACATTCAGAAAGTTGGGTGCCCAGATGTCGATTGCTCCTTTGGAGACCCCCGTCACCGAAGACCCGCCAGATCACCAAGTTGGCGAACAAGGTACTAGCTCGCAGTCCTTGCCAATCTCGACCAAGGGCAATTGCCACTCCTGAGAGCAGTTGTAACGTAGGGATACCTCGACCCCGGTGTTGAGATGGTGGATCGCGTGCGTTCGGGGGTGCTGCGCGTCTTTGATAACCTTTGTTGTAGGGCTTGGCCAGGGACTTGTTCGCTAAGGCCACGGTGACGTCCAGACGGAGTGCTGATAGCTCAGTGGCGTCTGCAACGGATGTGGCCGAATCAATCGACTCGACGCGCGAGACTGACGATATGCACGGTGCTTGTCGTGCGAGCGCTGACGCTCTGCAAGATTCCCGACGTGTGAGGCTAAGCCAAGCCACCTAGTATCGCCGTTTCAGACTGGCAGAGCAATGATGTGCAGGAGTACCATTCCCCGCCCAAGCAGCGAATGGCATCTGTACATCACCACAAGCGAGTTTGGACTTTCGTATTCTCCATATTGAATACGCGCTGTTGTTGCAACACGGTAATGGCCATGCAGTAGGGGGACAGCAGCTGAGCAGGTTGCGTATGCCTCAACATACAGCACTTCACAACAAGAGGAGGCGAATGGCAAGGGATGCGAAAAGGAACAGGCAAGGGCAGGTTGAATCGATGCATTGAGCTTTACTGTCTACTACCGTCTACAACCACAACGCGCACTACATACATTCATGTTCCAACGCAACAATCTGAGTGCTGTTAGCAATGCTCAAACAGCCAGGTCGTACTACTATCAACAGATAATGTGTGCGCTCAGAAAGCCGTGTTAAATCATCCCCCATCGCCTGGCCTCGGGTCGCGGCAGCCCAAGACGGATTGCCGCGGCTTTTGGCTCAAAGACCACAATGACGCGGCGTTGGACGAGCCAACAGTGCAACTCCACAACCCGTCATCCCAGCCGAGGCTGGTGGGGTGCGGGAGGGTGACCCGGCGACAGATGTCGTTGAATGGATAGACTAGTTTTCCTCCTTGCGAACGAACGGAGCGGGGTCGGGGTGCTTACCATGAACAGCAGGCGTGTCCTGTGCGAGGTCTGGAGTGGCTATCTGGTTGCAATGTCAGCAGTGTTCTTCAATTACTCAAGTGAAGAGCTGAAAGTGCAGAGTTGTATCAGACAAAGGTAAGCGGTATAAATTTTCTTCAATGAGATTCAGTAGCAGAACTGAAATAATACGATCATCATATAAGGTTGGGTTCGAAATAGATGTGGTAACTTACACATTGTCAGTATGAGCTTGAGAGCGCTATAGGTTAGTGATGGATGTTGTGACTCGAGGCGTGCTGGCGCATCAATTGTACGCTCAGCTTTTCACGCCTTGCAGCTGCGACAGCAGTAGCATGCATGAGCTGTTGCGGTAACTCGTACTCTGGCGCGGTACGGTCTGATTCTGGACGGCATCTAGGCTGAGTTAGCTAGAGTCGCAAAGTGCTGTGCAAAAGCAGAAGCTTCAAAGTTGAGATCAGAGGGTGGTGCATGTGTTCAAAGCTCATTTGAGATCACAAGAACTATTTCAAGGGTATCATCAATGAAAGGGAGGAGGATGGGTGGAAGGGTGGTAACGTACCTTGAGCGCGGATGTGAGGTAAGGAAAGAAAGCTGAACCAGACGCGCAGGAAAATTGAACTTGAGGGTTTCGAAATCTTGGCGGTCCATGCTTAGTCATCCACTTTTCCGAACTCCATGAAATCATGCGCAAGCACAGCACGCTCAACACAACACAGGTCTACTAGCACAATGAACGCGGATAGAAGACGGAATAATGCGCCTAGCGGTGGGACCAGTACGCCAGTGTTTGCGCGAACGATCAGAGAACCGCAGTATCTGGAGAAGCTGAGGCCGACAAGGTCAAGAGGCGCGAATGAGCTTCGCAGGATCTGTAAGTGCCCGAACAGCTCCATGTGTCTTTGTGTGCGCGTGTGTTGGCCCCCATTGCAATGAATTGAGCCTTTCATAACTGCTTGCGAGCTTCCCGCTATCTGGTGCAGCGTCGTCGTACGTGTTCCGCGACTAATCATTACAACAGTCCTCCAAACGTCCATCATACCCTCTGCGTCGGGCTCTGCGTACCTCGAAATACCTTCTTCTTCCCCGGCGACCAAGTCGACTCTCATCCCGCCCACTTCGTCACTCAAAATCACTGCTTGCATACAAGGCCCCAAGCCTCTTCCCCGCAGCGCACCGTTTAGTCCATCGCTTCTTCTCACGGCCACCGTCAAGTTTGCACCGTTTGCAACACGACAAAGGCGAGGCTATGTACGCGATTCGGCCGAGCGCGACTTGGGTGTTCACCTGGAGACTGCACTACGAGGTGTGATTATCGGAGAGAGATGGCCCAAGAGCGGAGTTGAAGTAGTGGTGACCATCTTGGAAGGTGATGAGGACGGCTGGTGGGGAGACTCTGCAAATGAAGGAAGCGCAACTGGCAGCGGATGGGGTCTCTTGAACGTGCTAGCAGGGTGCATAACGGTTGCCAGCGCGGCCATAACAGACGCGGGCATAGATTGCGTGGACGTGGTGTGTGGAGGTGTCGCCGCGATCACGCGGAACCCTGAGTCAACACAACAGCAAGAGCTGGTCAGGATACTCGATCCCTGTCCGGCAGAACACAGGCAAGTCGTTGCGGCGTGTGTAGTCGGCTACCTGGCTTCAAGAGACGAAATCACAGAGATGTGGATGAAGGGAGACGTCGGGTCAGATGCCAGTGCTTTGATCGAGGGAGCCACGCACGCGGCTGTGGGCAGTCTCGCGGTGGTCAAAGAAGTCTTGCTGGAAGCGCTTCAAGCCAAGTTCCAAGGCCAGATGGAGGGAAGCGAAGGTGGTCTGAAGAGGAAGGCACAAGACGTGGATATGACGGGATGAGCGGCAGTGAGAGCGAGCTGGCTATAATGCTTGCAGCGTCGCAGTTTCGATGGTACAAGTCAGACAAACGCCGAGCCACTTGCGACTCGAGTGCCGACACGATCTCAGCTTTCCATGAAGCTGGCCATTGCTAGTCGGGCAAGCGCCAGAACGGTAGACGGAATGTGAACTCTTGCACATGGCGTTCTCAGCCTGCATAGCTTCGGCATTCAGAACCGCCCAGGCAGGACAAGCTCATGCATGTGGATCTCGGGACTAAACTCTGCAGCTAAGAAGACCCACATGTGTCCACCTGTAGGACTAAGCAAACGTTGCGCCTTGAGTGCAGAGACTATCTCTGCCAACGACATGTATAGAACCATGTGGTTCGCACACTTTCCCGAGCGCGTATGCGTTAGTAGTGAGGCCATGGATGCGAAGCTGCATCGACGGTGGACGAGGGAGAGTCTAGCCAGTGATTGAGGTGCCAGCATTCTCCGTGTATCCAGGAATGCCCTCGTCAAGTATCAGGCGCGCCATGTCTCTCTGTCGCGCACGTGCAGTGAAAATGGCCAAGACGCATGTCGGAGTTTACGCTGGGATGATTGGCGGCGCAAATGCAGGAAGGGGCCGGGATTGTCTATCTGGAGAATGACGTCATGATGCTACTCGAAAGTCCAACCCGGCTCGCGAGTTGAACATACTTTTGGGGGGAGGGAAAACCTTGCAACAGGAAGAGACAAGCTCATCGGTAAAGCCACCCTTCACAGCTTTCTGCGCGGGTCCTGAGGGCATCCCGTTGCTGCCATGGCGAAGGTCATCCTTGCCGCAATGCCATTAAGCAGCAAGCACCCACCTGCCCAAAGCATCACGTCCAACAGCCACTGCCCCTCTGCCGTCGACAAGAAGCAGACGTGTCTTTGCAACCGCTCTTCTCTGTTTCCCTCTTCCTCTGCACTCACTCTTGTCACTCTTGTCACCTTTGGTTCCTATCCTTTCCAGCGGGCTAGCTGTATGCATGTCGTTCGTTTTTCACGCTCGAATCACAATACAGTAGCCGGCAAGCGATTCCGTCTTAGCTGCTCCTCCGCGGCCAAGCTCCACTGCAGCTAGTCTTGGTGCATAGCATTGCGATACCAACACAAACGCACAGCCCGAAGGAGTATAAGGCTTGACAGTGGTCGCTGCAATCGCCCCAAGGTCTCTACCTCTCGTCTTCTACCGTCGTTGTTGTTGTTGTAACAGTCGTTCGCTCGAATGCCTTCTTCTGTACGTCTCATGGCTCTCGAGCACAAGACCCATGTTCCCTGCACCTGGACCTACGCTAACCATCTTCCTAGTTGACTCGTGCAGTCGCCCTGCTCCCTGCGCTCTTCTCAGCCGTCGCCTATGCCGTCCACCCGGTTGAAGTCCGCGGCCAGGACTTTGTCGACACCGTCACCAACAAGCGGTTGATGATTGTTGGTGTTGACTACCAGCCCGGAGGTCAAGGAGCATACCAGCCCTCCAACAGCGAGGATGCCCTCACCGACGCCGATGTCTGTCTGCGAGATGCTACGCTTATGCAGAAGCTGGGTGTAAACACGATTCGTGTCTACAATCTTGACCCTGACCTCGACCACTCCAAGTGCGCCTCCATCTTCAATGCCGCCGGTATCTACATGATACTTGATGTCAACTCGCCCTTGCCCGGAGAGAGCATCAACCGCGAGGCGCCATGGACTTCCTACAACAGCGATTACCTTGCCCGTGCGTTTGGCATCGTCGAGAACTTCAAGGCCTTCCCCAACACCCTGGGCTTCTTCTCCGCAAACGAGGTTATGAACGACCTGTCCACCGCTGAGTTCAACCCACAGTACATCCGGGTACGCTCAGGCAATCTAGCCGACTTCACCCATTGACTCAAGCTAACCGAAACACAGGCTGTTCAGCGTGACATGAAAAACTACATCAAGAACCACGTTGACCGCACCATCCCAGTCGGCTACTCTGCTGCAGACGTCCGCGACATCTTGCAAGACACCTGGGCCTACATGCAGTGTGTACACGAAGAGGATGCATCCTCCTCCGACTTCTTCGGTCTCAACTCCTACAGTTGGTGCAACGGCGACAACTACCAGACGTCCGGCTATGATGGCTTGGTCACCATGTTCGCCGACTCTGCCGTCCCTGTCTTTTACAGTGAATATGGCTGCAACCGTGTTACTCCCCGTGAGTTCGACGAGGTGCAGGCGCTTTATGGAGACCAGATGAGAGCTCTCTCTGGCGGTCTCGTTTACGAGTACTCTCAAGAAGAAGCAAACTACGGTCTAGTCGAGATTGATCAAGATGGCTCCGTCAAGCTTCTCAAGGACTATGACAACCTCCAAAACCAGTTCAACCAGCTGGATATCAGCTCCCTCGAGACAACCAACCCCCAGTCTACCGAGATCCAAGCCCCCGAATGCGACGCTAGCCTTATATCTGCGCAAGAGTTTAGCAAAAACTTCAAGATTCCGGCCGTCTGCCCAGGATGCCAGGACCTCATTGACAACGGCATCGAGAATCCGCAGAACGGCGCGCTCGTGGACATTGGTGACAGAAACGTCAAACAGCGGGTCTTTGGTAGCAATGGCCAGCAAATTCAGGACTTGTCACTCAATGTTGTGTCGGATGATGGGTCTAACACTCCCAGCGGCGAGAACACGAGCCCTAGCAGCACTCCAAGCTCCAGCGGTGACGACCCCAGCCAGACTGGGGATGCTGCGCAGCCTTCGGAGACGAAAGGGGCAGCCTCGCACATTGGGTCTAGCTGCACTGCCGCTCTGATTGCTACTTTCGTATCTGCGCTCTTCTTGTAGTCTTCACGCATGCGTAGCATGAGGCTAGACGCGCTTCGGCGCAGAGAGGCATGCACCTGTGGATACTATCATCTGCAGTTGTGGCCAAGTTGCAGAGGCAGTCGGAATATTGTACAGCTACATCTTTTTTGGAAGCTATTATTTATAGTTTATACAAAGTAGGAGTTTGCACGATGGGAGGAATTAATGATGATGTTATTCTTGTACATAGCTAGGATGAATATACCCTTGATACACTCTGGCAACTACAAGGCCTTTTTCTTCTACTCTATGCTTCGCAACACGCATCCTGATGGTACTCGCAGGGTTTCGCCTTGATCGCGGCGTATACGTGTAGGCCAAGTTTTAGCCGGAATCGTTTTTGGTGTCCACATTGCCGCCGGTAAGGAACAACGGTTTAGTAATTGTTAGTGGACCACTAGACTAGCTTTTCTAACAGCATATTCCTTTTGAGTATGACTGCTAGTCCAAAGATCTGAACCTCATTGACGCTTTTCTTTAAAGAAGAAAAAAAGACTTGGTGTTGTGAAACTATCGCATACACAAGACCATGAAGAGCCACTTCCCATGCAACCTATACGAGGCCATGATACCCAGTAGTCGTCTCGACCAAGAGCCAAACACTCCATCCCAACGGTCTAGATGTTCAGACCCATAGCCTCCTTGATCCGCTCCTCTGTCGCCTTGAGCACCACTCCGTCCTGCTCGCCCTCGCCCTCGCCCTCTCCCTCGTACACGCAGTCGCAGCCATACGTCTCGCGGAACTCGTAAGCTGGGAGCCCATCTAGCTTTTCCAGTGCTGCATGACTAGCCCTGACACGCGCATACCTTCCGCTCTGACCCAGGGTGTGAAAGACCACCTTCCCGTGGATCATGATCATAGCAGCGATAGCCTTGCCTTTGCCAGGGATGAGTGTGTCCGTCTCCATAGCGGCCATGCGCCATTCGCTGCAGCCAAAGGTGATGGAGAGAAGTCGACTGAGACGCGTGGTAGGATGGTTGGAGGCAAAGTTCGCGTACGAGTCGAGTGTCATGTCCTCAAAGAAGGGCTTGAGATGCATGTTGAAAAAGTCCTGTACGACGCTGAAGTCAAAATCCGCATCGATGAAAATGGCTGCAGCATAGGATTCAATCACATCGGCAAGACACTTGGGTGGTTCGCTGATGGTGACCCAATAGTCAGCAGCACCACACGCTTCCCTCTCCGCTTCTTCGGCTTCCACGACGTAGTCGCGGATCTGGGCGCTCAGAATAGCAGTATTCTGCTTGATGTGAACATGCCAACCTAGCTTGGCACACACGGCACCCAAGAACCTGTTGGATACCATGGGCGTCTTGTGCTCGGTGAGCCACTGGGGGTCCTTGTCCGGATACTTGTAGTAGAGATGCATGATGAAAGCCATGTCGAGGAGTGAGTCGCCTGCGGGGAAAGAGCACAAAGTCAGTGATTTTCAACATGCAGCTCGTACGTGGAGACTTACCTAGGAATTCGAGGCGCTGATAGTTGGGTATATTCTCATACATATATGGGTACGAAGGGTGAGCGAATGCCGATCGGAGGAGGCGAGGGTACTTGAAGTGATACGGGTGTTTCTTCTCGATCTTGCGAGCAGTATCGAGCATCGCCGCGGTGGCGTCTGCAATCTGATACTTTGGCTTCTGGTATGCGTCATAGTAGTCCGACCACTTTGACATCATATGGTCTTGGCTGTTGGCGAAGAGCTTGACAGCTTTGACGGCTTCATCCCAATCCTTGGGGTTCCATCCTCCGCCCTTGTAATGTTGCTGGAAAGCGGCACCAATAAAGGCCTCACAAACGTCTGCGATACTTTTATCGCCAAGATTATGCGTGAGCTTCAGCCAATCGTCCTCGGTCTTGTTCAAGCCCTTACCCTTGAGAAGTTTGAGCCCTTCAGGGTACCACGTGCGCCTATACGAGTTAGTTTTGTCAAATTGCGCTCAATGAGAACACTTCTGTACATACCGTGAGAAGGATTCCGTGCGGATATAGCTATAGAGCTGAATATCGCGCTCAGTCCCGTCGGGAGAGACAACTTTCTTCTTACCCACCGCAGTCTCCATTAGATTTCTGTTGCAGAGCATTTCCATGCGCCGGACGTGGAACTCGAACTCGCTCTCATCCGGCTGCTGGACGAACACTGAAAGTGACGTAGCCATCTTGAGGAAGCAATCACCTAGAAACTCGAGACTGGGTTGTATTAGCATGTAGTTTCACATTTGCAAGTTAGAAACTAACCGTTCATAGTTCGGACCCATTCCGCTCTTGAAGTTGATTTTCTCCTCGCCATGCTCTTCAGAGTTGTCCGAGTCTTTGGTTAGAGCCTCCAAAGCAAGCGCTGGGCTAATGTTGAGATCCAGAACTTTGCAGGCGTCCAAAGCAATGAGGTAGCTCTCGAAGCGGTGAATGATAGCCGGTAAGACGTAGCACATAACTACAAAAGGTATTGCGAGCTATGTCATTAGCGACCTGTCGTATGCGTGATGAACTTCTGGATACTTACATTGGAGATATGCAGGGGCTCGGGACAGATGTATGTCTTGAGGTCATCGAGCTCAATCTTTTCTTTATGATCGACGCGTGCAAGGTGATTTCGGCGGAATGGGATCTTTTCGACCTCAAGAACGGGCTGCGATTGATTCCACCTAGAGATATCTCTGCTCTTTGCCCACATGCTGTCACTGTAATCCAGAATACTGCCCATAAACTTGTGGCCACTGCGAGGTAGGCTCTTTGGGACTGGATCCTGTGGCCTGAGCTGTATGGCAAGGTGGTTTGAGTAGTAGCGTCGGCCTCCATTCATAGGGTCAACGAAGTACCGATCTAGTAGGTTCTCCGGCTTAGTATCGGGTGTCCACTTCCACGTAGGCTCGTCGTACACTCTGCAAATCTGTTCCATATCCAGAATCTGATCGAGGGCGGTAACGGAAGGCAGAGAGGACATCTTGGCAGAGAGTACTGGAACGACCCAATAAGATATCTTTTCAACATCGTTCTCGTACTTTTTGTTGTAGATCTCTTCGTATATGCGCAAAGTGAAACCTGTGAGAATATCTATTGTCTTCGCTGACACGGGTAGTGGAGTTCGAGAGGATTGGGACACGACATTAGAAGGCCTACCATCAGTGAGATAGATGGGGAAGTTTGGCATTTTCGGAAAGGAATTACGAGTGAGGAGTCCCATAGGCTGATGAGGTCGATCTAAACCGGCGTCAAGGTTGATGATGGTGAGATATAGGTATTTAGGGACGACTCCGCGTCCCACCTTCCAGAACTCTGGCTTGATCAACATGGAGTACATGCCTTTTTTCTTCTCACTGACTGCTAGTCGTGCATTCCTTCCGGCTGGCCAGCTTTTGTAAGTCGTGGGAAGTAGATTATCATCCAGATAGCCTTTGTTGTACAACTGAAGACACGCCCTGAAAGCGGCCGAGCATTTCGCAATTGCCTTCTTGCTCTGGATGTCACCGACGACCGAGATCACAGGTGAATGCTCCGGTAGCAGTACTTCGCAAACAAAACCCCTTCGCTGCGGATCAAGGGCATCATAGTTAACCTCAGGATTGATGACATAGGCGGGTTGAAGCATAGTTTGTCTGTCGGGTCCGGGCAATGTAGCTACGAAGTGATTGAGGATAGATAAGCTTGACCGGTAGGTGAGCTTTGCACCAGGCTTTGTGATTAAACTCGGGTGCATTCCGTCTTCGAGTGGTGACAAGTCAACATCATTTCCGCCGATTCGACGATCTTGGGGAAGGGCCTCACAAAACCTCCGCATTACATCTTCGTCGCTTTTGACATCAAGAACCCGGCCTTGATGATCTTTGTTGCCAGCCTCGACCATGTGAAGGTATCTGGAATTCCGATGCCTCGCTCGACCCCGAGACTGCACATACGCTATCATGGTGCGGTAGAGGTCGAACCGTACAACGAGGTTGCATTGTGGAATATCTAGACCTTCCTCTGCCACGGATGTAGAAAACAGGCAGTTGAGTTCGCCGCGACGAAACTTTGCAACTGTTAGGATTTGGTTCCGCAGAGAGATGTTGTGCTCGCCCACACGATTGTTGACGCCGACAAGAACGCTGCAACGAAGGTTTGGTCCGCCGATCTGAGAGAAGATGAGTTGAAGCAGCCGAGCGGTCTGTCGCTGTGTGACGAAGATGATGCAACGAGCTCCATCATCGCGCTCGTAGTACAAATTGAGCCAATGATGAAGTTTCAGAACTTTGGAACTCAGATCTTGGTCACGAGGGGCACACGAACCGAAGTCCAACTGCTGTACGAATGTGGCCGCCTCCTGCAAGCGTTTGGATTGAGCGTCCCACTCTTGCACGGCGCCATCTTGCTTAGCCTTGTTATGCTTGAGGTGCTCACGGTCTTCGAGCTTACGACTCTGCTCATCAGTGAAAGCGAAAGACCAATACATATCGGATGCCCAACGCCCCAACTCGGAACCATGGTGCTTGGATGCGACAAATAATTTCTTGAACGCGGATATATCTCCGAACTTGGCTTTGATCTGCTGGTGGAGAGGCGTCTCATATTCATCCTGTAGCCGTGCGTATATTGCTATCTCCTCAATAGGCCTGCTGATACTGTTCGAAGCGAGAACACTCTCAGAGGTGGTGACGATCTTAGAATGAAGTAGTTTCTCGAGGCCATTTGCAACGTCTCTGATATGATCGACCGACAGTCCTCTTGTATCGATCGGAGACGCTGTCATGCCAAATATCCGAGGCCGATTGGAAAGCTCCAGTTCGTGTACGTAATAATCCTTCATCAAACGGGCATAGGGATGGTTGCTCTTCGCATGGTGGGCCTCATCAAAGATAAGGAGATTGATCTGAGCCATAGTGATGAAGGAGTGCATCATACACTGCACGAGAACCTCGGCGGTACATATTATCACCATGTTACTCTGAAAGTGACTCTCCCATGTCGATTTTGACCATAGCGATGCACCCATGGCGCCACATACAGCCTCCACGTTCTGGTCCAAACCGCAGCGCAAGACATTTGCTTGTTGGAAGACGAGGTTGACCGAATCTACCAGAAAGAACGCAATCTTGGGGATGCCGCCTGCGGCCCGGTGTTCAAGCTCGCCATCTAGAACATGTCGTAAAAGAAGAGTTGCGATGTGAGTCTTGCCGGAACCGGTGTCCAGTACCGCTATCACGTTCTCGCTCTTGGCTCTCTGGAATAGTTCGGTCTGATAGTCGCGTGGATTCGTGATGCGGGTTGTGCCCTCTTGTTTTGCCAGGATATGGCGGATCGGAAGCTGCTCTTCGTGGGCGGTCTTCGCGGCAGCATCGTCAACTTCACTCTGTGTCAAGTGCGAATTGATGTTAGCAACAAAGGCCCTCAAGACCTTGTTCTGCGCTCTTCGCCTCTCCGATGTTGTCTTCGGGCCGTGCGCGCGCGTAATGTCAGCGTCTACATCAGAGTCCTCATCCTCATGTGGCTGTCTTGCTTCTTTGAACGTGTTGCCTTGATCTTCAGAGTCGGAAGATGCAGACGTCTCCTCAAACGAGAAGTAGTCTTCTTGTTCCTCCTCGATTGCTACCCACGATGTGCTTGTGACACCCTCCATGCTGCCGATTGCCAAAAGGTGGATTGAAGCTCGTGACGGGTATGGGAAGGTGAGGGAAGACAGGCCCTCATGAACGTGGTTGAGGGTCGAAGACAAGAGCGCACTGCTAGTATCTGCGCAGCCTGTTGCGCGTCTGCGAGCGAGCAAACAATGCCTATATCCGACATCGGGTGCTCAGATGAATCCGCTCGCCCTCGCCCACTCAAACCGCCACAACTGTTTGGACACGTGCCAGAGATAGTTTGCGGCATCAGGAACGTTGGTCACCGTGAAGTTACCGCTTTCACGAGTGCGCCGTGTACTCGCGGCAACAGCGGGGTACGCGATTTGGGAAGAGAGGCTGCTGACTCATCATCACCAGCTCACGCTCTCACGTGCATCCCCACTGCCATTTCCTCCCACATCACCACAATCTTCAGCCCGAACACCTGCACAATGTCGAATGAGCCACAGAGTCTCCGGGGGCTATTCTCGAAAGCCGAGAGGGCGCGCGAACAGCTCTCTTCTTCTCACGAAGCGAACAGTCCCACCTACCAGGAAAACCTTAGCGCGACCATCGCCACCTACGAAGAATGTCTAAAGATCTCGGAGCAGGTGTCGCTGTTCAGTCCAAACGAAACTCTAGAAGATATATCGTCATCTGATCTACAGTACGTCTTCTGACACTAGCCCACAATCTTGTCCGTGCACTTGGGCCCTCACTTACCCTTTTAGATACATGGCGATAAACTTTTACCTGGCGGAACTCGTACAAAACATCTTCAACAATGACATATCAATCCGAAAGCAAAATCTACTGCGAGCTCGGGGGCACTATGAACGGTTTCTCAAGCTCCTCGATTCCTATGATGTGCTTGGCAAGGCGGACGCAAAGCTCTTCGAAGCCTACGCGGAAGACAAGAACAACTTCTCTACCGCTAACACGCGGGATGCCGCAGCGAGACGGGACGCAAAGATTTCCCGATTCAGGGAAGAGAAAGAACTGAAGCGGAAGCTCGAGGTACGTGTTCACACTAACGCTGTTTTTACGGGTCGAGTCTGAAGCTAAGACGTGCGACCACAGTATCTGCGGCAAAATCCCAAACTTGCTGAGCAGGATGAACAAGTGGTGAGAGAGCTGCATCTGACCAACTTGGCTTTCATGGTGCATCAGACATTCGCTTCATTGGAGTCGATGGCCCAGGAACTGCACATCATCTCGCTAGCTCCACCTGCGCCCCCACAAGGACAAGGACAGCAAGCGCCAGACGGCCGACAGGACGGCAGAGATAAAGATGGTTATTCCGAGCGCCTTGATGGTCAGTATGCTGGTCTGAGATACTCCGGACCCATCTTGAGCGGCGACGGCAAACCCATGCGGCCTTTTACGCTATTAGACAGCCGTCAAACCCTGAAGAAGAATGTCTTCCGTCCGGACCATAGCCTACCAACAATGACCATTGATGAGTATCTAGAGGAAGAGAAGCGCCGAGGTGGCATGATCGAGGGTGGAGGTCCCCAGTCTGAGATCCAGCCTGAGCCGAATGAGGATGATCTTGTCGCCGCGGACGAAGAGACGATGAAGCAGCGAGCATGGGATGAGTATGTAGAGGCGAACCCCAAAGGCTCAGGCAACACTTTGAATAGAGGTTGAGTGTGGTTTGAACAGCAAGTCAGATACCCAGTCGAACGAATGCATGATTGCAATACAGATTCACAGCCTCTCAGGTGCCAGCTCTGGCCACTTCGTCGTCACCAAGTCTAGCAGTACCTTATTTAGTATCCCGTATCCCTTTACATCCAAATGCAGCCCATCTGTAAACCACCCTGTTGGGGAAATTTCCGCGCTAAACAGGCCGCATCCTCGCAGCACCTGCTCGTTGTACTGCCATCGCTCTTTTTTTCTACAACTGCAAGCACAATGTATTACCAGAAGTTAACAACCCTCTCTATCTCTTCATACTCTTATGTAATTTGCATGATACCATTTGCATACGTCTTCTTACTCATATAAGTCTTGTACCCTGGCCCTTCTTGTCTCGATTGATTGATCTTCTCAATCTCTCTTGCAGACCTGTCGTCCCCAGCCTCAGCCACAGATCCGTTGATGGGTAGAGGGGTGATTGGAACAATCTTTGTGTTTTCCATGGCATACTCGGTGAGGAGGTTGTCGGGGAAGCCGCGAATGTTTGCTGAGAAGAAGGGCCAGGGCACGTACTCCATCTCCCTGATCATGTAGGCGTCATTTGCGCCGATGAAGACTGTGAAGAGGAGGGTTGGTACTGCACTAGGGGATGTTGCGTGGTGCATTATACGGATGAAATCGTCCTTTAGACGGGTCGGTGTGTAGCTGTATGATTGTCCATTGAGTAGTTTATTGATGCGAATTAGCATGCGTACCCTGCTTTGCTGTGAGCCACCCAATGCGGCGTAGTTGGCACGCTAATGCATCATGAAACACATGTAGCCACCACACCTGGCTAGGTATTGCGACGCGTCTGTTAGCATTATCCCCTTGATCTTCGCGTCGTCTATCGAAGTATGCATAGAGCTGTATCAGGGAATCTCAA
Organism: Alternaria brassicicola; assembly: GCA_002796735.1. NCBI lineage: Eukaryota > Fungi > Ascomycota > Dothideomycetes > Pleosporales > Pleosporaceae > Alternaria > Alternaria brassicicola. The sequence goes on from PHFN01000002.1 coordinate 2,205,885, forward strand.
GCCGTGATCTCGCGACTCCAGGGGAATTATAGATATTCGCCACTGTCGAAGCGGTCACAATGACATCACATCTCCGTTTTGCAACAGCCAAGCTTCCCACGCTCGTCATGCTTTATATACGTTGAGACGTGACTGTTTGAAAACTACTCAACTACAGAACCCCGTCCAACACAACCTCAAAAATCTCCCAACGAGTCCAGATCGTAAAGCATCGCCAGTAAACCCACCATGTCGTCAATCAGCCTCCGCCTCCGTGCCCTCCAACGCCCAATCACATATCAGCTCCGCGCCTTGACAACCTCACCCAGCCACGCAAAGTTGATGGACACGCCGAATCCTGCTTCTAACCTTCCGGATCCGTCTGAAAACTCCTCAGCCGCACCAAACGCAAAGATGCGTTCAGACACGCAAAACACCGATCAACAATCCAGTGCATCCAAGGATGAGAACAAGAGCGGAGACGACCATCCAGCCAAGCAACCAGACCATCAGGCGCAGCCGAGTCGGACGACGGGGATTGGGGGTGGGACGAAGGTTCAAGGAGGGAAGGAAGGGCTGGGCGAGAGGGGAGACAAGCAATAGGCTGATAGGACAGAGAACGGGAAAACGAAAGCCATTTGACGGGACCTCGGGTAGACAGGGTAGGAGAGAAATGGCTGTTATTGGATATCACGAGTAGGACCCATGTGGTCCATCAGTTCTTTCGATGTAGCTAATCGATACGACTTGTGTCAATTGCTGATCATGTAACACTGGCATCTCCACGGCTGGTGGCCCGAATCGCACGTGTCGTTGCGGAGATGTGCGGAATGCAATTGTCTCACATGCATTGCGATCAACGAACTCATGCCAGCAACCCCCAAACTACGAGGCGAAAGTTGACATGTTCGTAGAAGGTATGATTGCAACATCCCAGTGCAAGAAAACGGGAGAGTTTTTGTGCAAATGTCCATGGATGGCTGTTGTTAGGATACAGTGGGAAAGCCAGTGGGGTCGTGATGCTTACCATTTGAGTAGACATCCCTGCCAGTAGGCCTAGCTTTCATGTGATGCCCGCCACGCTCCAGAACGGCGAGGCTGCCACGGGCTGGGCAGTCGGTTGCCCTACGCAGACGCATGTTTCTACAATCGCTGCTGGCCTTGTGGCTAACGCTGTTGCTAGTTGGGCTACACCATGTTCTGTCACCGACGGGCCGATACAAGTAACCCGGTGCTAGGTGTTCACTTGTGCTGATGTTGTCGTAGAGAGCAAGTATTGAGGTTACGGACTCGAAGCCGCTTTGTGACTCCCAGTTTGGGGTTGTTGGTGTGCCTACCTAGACTCTGCCTTTGCGGAAAAGGGGCACCTACTGAGTATAGCATAAGATATCATGTGAAGATGGACGTATAATTCTCCATGCTGCATGCGCTCTTAGCCAGTTGAGCAACGTCGTGCATAACAGTGTCGAGACACCCAGGGACGATCATGTTTGCGGATCCAGGATGCGCTGTTGCTGTTGAGCCGATCGGGAGAGCTACCAACGAGGTCAATTCGCTGGTCTTGATAGAGAAGGCGTGATGGAAATTGTCATGAAATGTCGGAACGGCGCGGATGGGCGAGATGCTTGCGATAAGAAGGAGCTACATGGCGGCATGGGTCCGAGGTTACCGTGTTCTCGGTACCGGTAATTGGCGATGGGATGGGATGGAAGGCGTACGCTTCGGCGCATCCCACGTAACTTGACGGCCTTTTGGAAGTTTATTCCTGGTGTACCTGTGTGCCCGACGGCACCCTGTGTATAGCAGTTGCTGCAGTTGGACCGTGGACATGTAAAGTATCGGGGTAGTAGTGCACGCCGGGCTGCCGTATCTAGCGTAGTCTTTGATCCGGGCCTGGCTAGGTAGGGTGAAACGCCACGCCGGGACAATTTTCTGCTATAGAGGCATGGCCCGAGGGCAAGATAACGGCATGGCTGGCGACGGAGACGTCTCGCCCAGGCCCGCCTGGTCGGTGGTCTGGCGAGCGGCTGCGGCTGCGGCTGCGGCGATGGCAAGGCGGTTGTCGTAGTCGACTCGGGGATGTGCAAGCTAGAGATTTCCAGGTCGAGGCCGTTTGTGGTGGCCTGCAGGGCGAGGGCGCACGGGCGCACGGGCGCTGCAGCCCGGGTTGGCATCATCAACCCCCAACGGGCGTTGCGTGCTGCTCGAGCGCACTTGGGACGCCGGGCAGTGAGACGAGCATTTCTTTTGGCGCGTCTCCGGGGTTGCGTCGATAGCGCTGTGCATGCATGGGGCCATGCTCCCGCAAAAGCACCACCAAGCACACATACATGTCTGAAGGCGGCCTGGCGATCCATCCCTCATCGTCCATGACCCCACGCATTCCCGCTGCCAAAAAGCTTTGGCTTCCCAGACCGGACCTGCATGAGCAGTGCCATGCTTCCTGTCTGCTGGACCTGCCTGCACTCTCTCCAAGACGTTGTTTCTGTACCCGTAACATCGCGCACACAGCGCAGCTGTAGCCGCGGCAAGGCGAGATAGAAGACACCATCATGTCTGGGTACGCTGGAACACCCAATGCCCCCCCCCTGTAGCATGTGACGAGACAGCATCACTAACACATGTCCAGGTCTATGCGCGAGTCGCTGAAAGCTCTCAGCGCTGCCTTTTCTGCACCCACAGTCCCCTGCCCTCTGCCCGCCGAGCTCTATGCGACCATAGAGGCCTTGCTCGAACGCTATGACGACATCGACGACCACGACTCCCAACGCTTCCACGACCAACTCCACGCCCTGTACCTGCGCCATGTCGCCAACTGTCCCGAGAAGCGCGGCGCCTTCTTGTCAGCGCTGCGACTGCTTCGGCCCGCGATAACACGCGAGGCGCGTCTGACCGCCTGGTGGAACTCGGCCCTGCGGCCTGTCATCGACGGCATAGGCTACAAGAAGAGTGAAATTGAAGATGCGAGGGCCTTTGTGCAGAGTATCCTGGTGTATGACCCAGACGAGGACAAGGACGGGGAGCAGGCGCGCCTGTCCGCCCTCTTCACCCACAAGATACTCGACGCATACCTAGCCAGGACCAAGGTACCCTCGGATGCCGTGTCGCCAGAGAACGAGTTTGTCGCCCGTGAGCTCGAATCAGTGCTGGTCGCCTTCGGGCGCAAGATGCCCAAGGTTGGTTCTGTTGCCTTGTACCAGGGTCATGACTGATTGTTTCAGGCCCTTCTCCTCACCCTCGACAACCTCCTCCTGCAGAAGCAGCACCGCATCCAGGCCTTGAACCTGCTCAGTGCCTTTGTCCGTCTGCAGCCGCCGCACCTTCACCTAGTTCTCGAAACACCGCTCATCCAGAATCTTGAGAAATGCTTGCTCATCGACAACTCGTCCACCGTCACCGAGCTGGCCCTGGTTGTCCTCATCATGTTCTTGCCTCACATATGTGGAGCGCTGACTTCTGATCACCACCTCGAGAAGATGTTCCTTGTCTACTGCCGAATACTGTGCTGGGACAAGCTCGGGAATCATGACGAGAAAGCTGGCGAGATGGATACGCAGGACTACGAGAGCGAAGACGAAGACGAGGATAAGGGAAATCATGACGACGCGGAACAGGCTTGGGAACAGGTGCAACCGTCCATGGACTACCCCGACTCGCCGCCACAAACTCTGATGCACTACTTCACCTTCCTTTACGGTCTGTTCCCGCTCAACTTCATGAGCTTTGTACGCAAGCCAAGGAAGTACCTCAAGTCGCTCAACTTCCCTGGAGCGCGCGACTTTGACCTAGACCAGGACCTCATCCACAGCCGGACGGAACCCTATCGCCGCGTCCATCTCCTCCATCCCAACATGTTCACGACCACAGTCGAAGATGAACTAAGCGAAAACAGGTGGGTGAAGAGTGATCCTGCAGATGTCGTCGTTGAGTGCATGGATCTCTGCGTTGCTGTATCGTCGACATTAGAGGATCCCGGTCCACCACCCAACGCAGCTTTACCACCCGTCCCACAGATACCCTCGCAGTTCACTCTGGACGATCAAGATGGCGCGACTGTACACGACCCGGATGAAAGCTGGAGAAATACGCAATCGACTATGAACGTTCCTTCGGGCGATGCTCCAGGTACTCCCCATGTTGAGATCCCACCGAGGAGCAAATCGCTCAAGTCTGCCGTGTCCATCAAGTCAATGGCTTCCCCTTTGCTGAAGGGTCGCGACATGATGGACTCTCCAACACTACCGCCCACTACTGATACAAAGACGCCGGATATGACTAGTCAGCTGGCACAGCAGTTCGTAGCGCAACAGCCTAGTCTGGATAGTTTTGCCCAGTCAATATCTGGTCAGACCCCCACTGGCAAGAACGACTTCCACAACCACACCATGGCATCTTTGCAGCGGGAGATCATGCTGCTGCGGAACGACCTCAATTTCGAGCGTTATCTCAAGTTACAGCACCTCGCTCATATCGGCCAGCTTCAGCGGAAGCATATCAAAGAAGCGACCATCGAAGCCGAGACTCAGAATCTGATCAATACCAATAAGACACTAAAGGCCAAACTCGCCAAGGCAAACGAGCTGTATGCCCAGCTCAAGAAGGAGACACTCACGAGCCGGAGCCAATCCAAGAAATGGGAGAGCGAGCTGAACAACAAGGTTCGGTCGTATAAAGAGAGCGAGAAGACGTGGCACAATGACGAGGGCAGTCTGCGATACGAACTACAAAGGACGCAGTCAGACTACGAGCAACTCAAGAATATCGTCGAGAGAGCTGAAGCAGAACAGCTAAAGGCTCAGCAACGAACAAAAGCTTTGGAATATGAGCTTGAGGATTACAGCGACGTTCGACGAGAGCTTGAATCCGCCCAGGATAAGATCATAGCGTTCGAAGACCAAAAGAAAGAGCTGCACACCCTCATCCAGGAGCGGAACGACTTGCGCAACGATCTCGAGATTGCGAACATGCGGCTGAATAGCCGTGAGCAAGATAGCGAACGATCGATCAAGGCTTACGAACGCTGGATCATGGAGTTAGAGTCACGGCTGCAAACACCTGACAGAAGCACCGGTAAACCAGGACAGCTTCCGTCTTCCGTCCAGCAGATGCTCGACTCGGCGCTTGCAGTGAGCAACGCCAAGATGCAGCAACTGAAGAAGACTCACTACCGCCTCCTCGAGCAGTACACCGAGCTGCAAATTAGATACCACGAGCTAGAAGGTGAGCGAGAAGCTGAGATGGGACAGCTCTGCCCTCGAGACAAGGCCGGCTATATTGATTTCGGAACGTCACGTGTCAGCCGTAACTCGAGCGTGCGGACGGCAAACAACTACAGCTCGAGGTATCCAACACCTCTCTCAACCTCAGAGGCCACCTTAAGCGAAGAGCAAGAATACTACGAATACCGTTCACCGGAATCAGTACACAGCCCCGAGTCGGCTTCGTCACCACTTCGTCCTGCCAGGCTCGAATCACTACAACACGGAAAGCCGCAACGATCGCAAACAGCACCATCACCCTATCCTGGATTTGGCGGCAACTATGGGCCGGATTTCTCTGCAGCCTACGACGCCTCTTTGCACAACCAGTTTCAGGCCCCCAAGCCCCAATCTAGCGGTCAGAGTAGCTTCTCCGCCGAAACCGACGGTAGCTCGAACAAGGACAGAAAAGACAAGGTGGAACCGAAATCCGAGGTTCGGATATACGGCCGGGGTAAGCCATCTGTATCACGTCTTGCAAAATCAGAGACTGACTATGAGACAGGTGGCGCGCAAAACATTGGAAAGAAGGTCAAAGAGAAGGAACAGAAGAAGCCGTCAACTTCCAAAACTGGTGGCTTTCGCGGGCTCAAGGGCATAATGTAATGCTATTGGTGCAGGAGTTTGTTTCGAATGGGGAAGTCGTACCGATCGAAGACTTGCGATGCGCCACTATCTATCAGATGCAAAATGCGCGACGCGCCTCTATCACACTCGGCTATTAGCATCCTATATCGCGACTCGCTTCGGCGTCCACTTCATCATCGGTGTTGTTTGTCAACATGTTTTCGCATACTTCTCTTTCTTTTCTTCGTCAGTTTCCGCATCAATTTATGACAACATTGCATGATGCGTAGGCTGTTCCAACGCGTATGACTGGTTGCATTCTTCAGATACCCGACTCCACTGGCTCCCCAGTCTCGACTGGCTGTTCGTCGACTGTATCCTAGTACCGAGATTAATAGCGTGTACGTTGATACCAATTGAACTCATTGCATTCCCCGATGCGTCCTCCAAACTGCAGGCATACATCCAAGGGGCCCGCAGCGGAGCGCCAACACGCCAAGTCGCTGCCGATCCCCTATTGGCGGAGATTGACCGAGACATGACAAGCACAACCTCCGTGCTCAGATCCACGACACTCGACATCCACAAACAACAGTCCGGAGATCGACTCGACAAGATCTACAGCACAGCCTCGAATCCAGGGAACATTAGGTCCACAAATCCTGCAATCACCATCGCATCTAGTAAGGCTCACATGAAGCCAAGAATTGCTTTTTCACCCAACATCCACCTCCCACAACCCCTTGTAGCTAGCGCCGTTTTCACATCGGAAAATAACTCACTTGCACAATATATCCTACACTAAGACGTACAACTAACAAACGGCCGCCTTGCACTCGAGTTTCCCCCCACGTCAGGGGCGGCAGAAGCGGTAAAGGATGTCTGGTACCGTATTGGTGGCCGTGACATAGAGATCCTTGTTTGACGCACGAGTTTTGATAAATCTCGACTGGATCAGGGACTTGTGTGGGGCGTCCGCTTGGACGGCTAACACGATCTCGACCCCGTGATCGCTTCAGAAGCAATGCTCAACCACATGCGATCTTATTGTGTTACCGACCTGACTCGTATTGTGGTGGGTGATTGGGCAAACTATGCCGACGGTTCAACGACCGCGGAGACGGGTGCTGCCACACTGCAATACGACTAGTGGGAAGGGAATCGGTACAGATTTACGCTAGGTAGTACTGCGGAAAAGCAACAAAGCTGGATGCAGAGCATGTACAAACCCGAAGCTTGGACTTGGGTTGTCGTTTTGTGAAGGTGTTGGGAGATCGACTGCGTTCGGTGACTGTGATCGAGGAGAGGAATGTGTATGCACCTTGCCTTGCGGGAACGAAATGTAGGTGAAAGTAGTCACCTGTTTACTCGGTGTGCTTCTGGGGTTTGGAGATGCATTGTTTCTTTCGGACACACTAGCATCTACCGAACAGAGACTGCGACATTAAACCCGAAAGCTTGTACGGACAATGGAACCGTCATAATTTGGCTCGTTCAGTTACCCGCAGAGAGACACTATCTGCTGCTTAACCATCAGCTACGGCCCGAACCTTGTTTAGAAACCTATGGATCTGATCCACGATTTGCTCGACCTTCGAATCTTGCATGGCATTCAACCTGAATCTGGCTCTACGCAGATCGATGTTTCTCCTTTCAAGTTCCGTTGTTCGTTTCTGAATCTCGCCTCTCATAGCACGCAGCTTGTCATCTGTAGCCATGCGTCTCGATGACCTAATGCCCGCCTCCAGCCTTTGAATTCGGTCCATAAGCGTCTCGACTAGGATTTACACAGCCGGATCCCCTCTCCTGAGTTCCTCTTTTTTCCGTCGTCGTTTCTATTGCAGTAGGACGTTGCACTGATTATTCATATCGTGAAGCTTCTGGACTACAGCTCCCCTCTCGACGTGAGAAGCAACTAGCTCTTTCATCAAGCCAGCAATGCCGGTCTTGACACCCAGACAGTTTGCCAGATCTTGATGTTCAATCTTAAAGTCCTTGGGGGCCTTCTGTTGCTTGTTGTACTTCTCTTTCCATTCTTCTCGCTGCATTCGTATGTCTCGTTTTCTGGTCATTTGTCGGATGAGCTCCGCTCCGGTGACACTGTTCTTGGCTTCCTGTCCTTCGAGTTTGGCTCTGATAGCTTGCATCTCCAATTCTAATGCGACGTGTGTTTCGACTTCGTAGCTATTGAAGTAGTTCTAAAGCGGGGAGTAAGCAATACGTCCTCCCTACGTGATTCCACCCAGTGGCGATACCGGTGTAAAAAGCCATGTACTTACAAATGAGACCACACACTTGTAGAGATTCACAGTGTCAGTTTATCTTTCTATCAGGTAGCGAATGGACAGTCCAGATGCGTCTTCTGCGAAATTGTATATGCTCAGGTCGGCAATCGCTGTGTATTCGTCTGCGAGCTTGCTTGTAGCATACTCGAGAATGTCACCCGAGCCGTATTTCCTTCTGGATGTCATTGTCGCAGGTGAGCTCAGATGCAACTCAGAGGTGCGAGTCGATGTATCAAGCTATCTTAGCAATTAGATTGGATCCTGATAGTATGCGCTGCGTCAGTTGGCTATCCAGTATCTTGTAGCAACAGGCAGCCGAGCAAGCAATGTTGTCATGGAAGGAGTTGGAAAGATGGAAGAGCTGTACTTTGCGTCAGACGCGCTAAGGGCGAAATCAATCGCCTCGGTCACTATCAATAGGGTGAAGGTGAGTAGAGATGGTGAGGTTGACGGTGTTGGGGAAAGAAAGGCCTATAATCGAGCGCATGCGAGAGAGGTAACCGTAGTGTTACCAACAAGCAAAAGCACATGCGACGCAAAGTAAGGGTATTGAGATGATATGTTCCATGCAACCATCCAAATGGTCATCTCGATGGCTACGAGCTCATCAATACACTGCCCTCTATGAGTATGGGCAGTTCATAAGGCTTGAGCAGCTAACTCTGTGGCAAGTTTCTTGATGCCCTCAAGTCTCTAATTCCAATTGTAATTTTAGAAGCTGTCTCTATCGCGACTATCCAAAAATGAAGACAAACAATGTTTGATCAGGGCGAAAAGGCGTCGCTGGACATGGAAGTGTGGGCGTGTTGGCAATTAGCCGTAGTAACCGTGCCAGGTAACTTCACTTCCACTTCTCCACCGTCGTAATCTTCGCCTTCCTGATCGTCTCGTCCATAATCATAAGCAGCGTCATGGCTTCGGTCATTTTCATCTTCGTTGATGTCTTGATTAGCTTTCCTCTTGGTTTTGAATCGTCTGATGGGACCGACTTGTTCATATACGTGGAAGTAATCTTTTGAGGTGCACAATCGTTTTCTCGATTTGACACATTTGGTTCCAATGTCAGAACCCCTTATAGCAAATTTGTCTTCCTCCATCCGTGATACTTCCCCAGTGATTCAGTGCAAACTCCATCTCTCTATCCTTTTTAATGATTTCTCGGCGCAATCATGCACAGTCAACCTGGAAAGACACTTCGTCAGAATGGGAACTGTCTTGCAACTTTGCTATTCACCTGACTCCACCAATCACTCTAGTGTCCTCCCATGGCAGTGAGAATTTCCTCAAGTCCTCTAATCCTCTCGGCTGCCTGATATAGCTATATAAAATCTCGTTCACGAGCACGGTTCGCGCTCCATACTGTTGCGCGGAGTTCAACCTCGTAGGCCTGTGTCTGTGTCTGTCGAGAGTTGGCGGTGAGACTCAAATCTTTGCAGCGGTTCGCACGAGAAAACTAATTTAATTACTGTCGCAGCAAAAAAGCACCAGCTAGCACTCTAAGAATGCGTGATAAGTAGGTCAATATAGCGCGACACTTACGTATGTGGGTTGCTGACGGCCTGATAAAAGTATGTTAGCTTGGAACGTGAAGATCAAGTTCATTTACTTACGACGTAGAGTACTGGGAGCCTGATTACGGCGTATAGTAGTACGCGAAAGACCAGGTGTTGGTGAACTAGAGATTGGAGTGCGGAAACAAGCTTGGGTTTATGAACCGCGTCCCTGAGTACGGAGAATCTGGAAAGGTACGTTGTCCTCACCCACAGGCTCCTGTTTAACCCTTGGTGACGAGTTTTCTTCCTGAGGGTAGCGGTACCTGCCGTTGTCGCGGGCCGAAGACGATCCTCCATACCAACGCTCATCCTTCCGGCCCCAGGCACGGGCTTGGTGGACTTCATTAACCACCTCCTTTTCTTTCTTAACCTTAGCCATATACTCAGCGGCCATCTTCCTCGCCCATAGTTGATACGCGCATGCCTAAAGGCCTCCAGCGCATCTGTATTACAGTCGGATTCGAAGTAAACGAGCCAGCCTTGTTTTAGGAAGATGACTTTGACAACAGTCTCAACTACCTTCCTATTGTATGAACGTTCTATATTCATACGGGTAGACTGTGAAACTGATATGTGGTTTAACGGTGGGCCGTAGTAGATACGTTTTTTTTCTCGAACAGATCTTCCACTCGTGCAAACTCTAGCGCTTCTGGCAAGCCGTGGTAATACTCAACCTCCAAACCTGTGGGCCGTGCCCATACTCCTTGACGTCCGAAGTGAGTATGGTATGTGCCAACGAGGACCATGTGGTCTTGGAGACGACGTGACTTCTTGTCCATGTAAGCCTTAACCTGGATGCTGTAGAGATTCGGGTCGACGAGCGTCTCGAATCCGAAATAGTTGTCATCCTCGTAATTCCTGTCGAACATAGCCGCAGTGTACCGGTTTGCCGAACTTATCGGAGGCTGCGATGGCGCAAGCATCCTACCGGTGAGCTTAAGATGGACGTCTAGTTCATCATATTGGCAATGAATTTTAAGCGCAACGCTGTATATGCTGACCTGTTGATGAGTTTCCAAAGTATGGTAATGGAACTAACACGCAGAAAGGGTCCTATATCTTTGAGAGGAAGAGTAGAGTGTGGGAATGTAGACGGACCAGAAGTGACAAGACAAACGCAACATCATTAGCTACGGCAATAGTGACCAATAAGCGTGCTGTTCAGTCAAGGTGAGTGAGATTTGAACCCATATCAGAAAAGAACTACAAATGCTAGCGATGCGGTATAGCGGCTTGACAAGATGAGGTGAAGGCAGATCAGCATCGACCAGAAAAGAGAGTCAAGATAAGACGAGACAAAGAACTAGTGCAGCTTTTTGTTCTGAGCAGTGAGTATATAAGCTTCGCGATATATTCGTAGCAACCTTGTGAAGGATCAGTATCTTCAAACAAACAAAGCAACGAGAAGACTCTCACCTCCTTCATTTTGCCTTAACTGGCCTTGTACACAACCTTACTGACCTTGTACTCCACCATAACACCCGGCTTCCCCTCGCCGGTTACAAAATGACCCGCAGCAACATACGTTCCATTCTGAAGTTCCTTGTACTTCTCATTCCCCGTCTCGAAAGTGAAGTTGACAAACAAATCGCCATAGTCGGTAGTCTTAGCATCCGGAGCACCAGACAACACTTTGCCGACGCCCGATGTAAGCTTTAGAGTACCCTTGAAATACATTGCCAGAATTGTGCCGTCATGGTTCCTAAACACCTGTTGGCATATACTACGTTTAGTCTGATACAGGCATCCTGGCACTCACTTGACTTGACACCTCATATCCAGGCGCATGTTTTTGCCATCGGCATCACTGTGGACGTAGTCACATCCGGCGCCATGTAGTTCTGCATCCAACTTCGGTTTAAAGCCCTCCTCACTCTTCACCGTGCAGGAAAGCATCTGAACAATGGCCAACTGCGCGGCATGCTGGCTTCCAACTTGCATCGGCGCATCGATGTCGATACGGATTGTGAAAGCGGGCTGGAGAGATGGGAAACCTGACATCTTGATTTGGGTCGTTCAAAGAAAACTTGGGAGCATTTAGTAGACACAGGTAGGTGAATGCAATGCTTGGTATGTAGAAACAGATCCGGGGCAGGGCTAATCTACGTAACGTGTTCCACCACCTAGTGGCCCAAACCACCTACAGTACAGTAGCGGGTCAGCTAACGCCCCGGGTCAGCTAACGCCCCGCCCCAACACCATAACAATAAAACTTCAACGCGTCACAACTCCACCAATATGGATCCGATTCAAGAAGCGATTGAATATATCGAATCGCACAAGCTAGGAGATGATTTCTCGTACACAAAAGTTGCTGCCCAGTTTGGTGTTGAGCGCAGTACGCTCGCTCGAAGGCACCAGGGTGTGCACGACTAGCGCGGAGTCTCCCAACGATCCCTACACCCAGAACGCGAAGCCGAGCTTGTACGATATATCGAAACGCTTACTGAACGACGTTTGCCGCCTACAAAAGTAATGGTACAGCAGTTTGCCAGCCAACTGGCTGGCAAACCGGTCTCCGAAACCTGGGTTAAGCGGTTTCTCCGCCGTTATCCCAACCATCTTATCTCTTGATCGGGCAAAGCTATGGCTAAGGAGCGGACTAAAGCTAATTTGGGAGCTAAATACAACTTGTACTTCAAGCTGTTACATAAAAAGATGGAGGAGTACGACGTCTAGCTAATACATATATTTAATATGGACGAAAAGGGGTTTTAACTTAGCTAGGTTAGGAGAACAAATCGTGTATTCAATAAGAAGCTCTACGAGTCAAAAGGGGTAAGGCAAGCACTTGAAGATAGCTCTAGTAAGTGGATAATAGTTGTGGCTTGTATTTGTTTAGATGGGAGCGCTTTGAGTCCAACTCTTATCTTCCAAGGAGCTAACGGAGCTGTTCAATCGAGCTGGGTTAACGCTGTACAAGTAGGAGAACACTTAGTATTTACTACGTTATCACCCTCTAGCTAGACCAACAACGATATTAGGTTAGCTTGGCTTAAGGGGGTGTTTAAGAGAGAAACCAGACGGCATGCTTTAACTAGGTATCGATTACTACTCCTTAACGGCTATGGATCCCACGTAACCATAGAGTTTATTAAGTATTGTAACAATAACAAGATCCTCTTGTTTGTATTACCCCCTTACGCTACTTATACGCTTCAACCTCTTAACGTTTGTATGTTTAAACCCCTCTCAAACGCTTACTCAACCCAGTTGATAGGATACCTCCAGGACAGCTAAGGATTACTCAATTTGACTAAAGGAGACTTCTTCCCGCTCTTCTAGAGGGCTTAGTGTAACGTATTCAAACCTCTACTTATTAAGAGGTCGTTTGAAGCCACTAGTATATACCTAGCCAACCTGGACGTTGTACTTAAGAAGTTTGCCAAGCAAGCTTCAGACTCCAACAGCAGCAACTTAGTACTATTAGGGAGCGATTAGCTCAAGCTCAAATCAATCGTACGCTGTAAGGTGAAGGATCAGAGCAGTAAGGACGTTAAGAAGCTTTAACAAAGCTTGTGCTACATCTCAGCTCAAAACAGTATACTCTAAGAGGAGGTTAGGGGCCTTAGGCAGTCCCTAGCTATCAAGGAGAGGCGGCCAAAGCAGTCCTTCACCCTCTAGCTTAATAAGGATAAGGTTTACCATAGGGGAGCCAAAATATGGTCGCCCAGGAGTGTACAACGAGCTCGCGATCGTCAGGCATTACAACAACAACAAGCCAAGCTTAAAAAGCTTCAAAAAGCTAAGCAAGCCAAGATCAAGAAGGCAGCTCGCGATTGTAATCTTTAACTCAAAGCTGCAAAGCGTGTTAAGCGGGAGAAGGGTTAGGAGGAGAGCAGAAAGCGGAGGGCTGCAGAGCAAGCCAAAAAAGACCACCATAGAAGCCTCCGCAACGCTGCCAAAGCTATACAATTGCCCCAAAAGGGTAAGCGCAAAGCTTCAAAAGCTCATAAGCCAGCTACAAAGCGTCAGAAACGTGTTAGAGGGGGTACAGCTTCTGTGGGAGCCCAGGTAGTTGCACAGCCAGTTCCACCAAAAACCACCAAAACGCGGGTAATCCGCCACCCAAAAAAAGATTTGGACTAGCGCAAAGTCTTCGCAGGCTATTATATAGTATAAATCCACTTTTGCGCAATTTTATCACGTTTTGTTAAGGCGTTACAGCTACAATACTCATGAAGCTGTTGTGTTATAGGCGGGGCGTTAGCTAACCCAGGGCGTTAGCTAACCCGCTACTGTAGCGCACGGATACTGTAGTAGTCCACCCTACTAAAACGCGTACGACGCGTCTTCTATTTACAGCTATAATACCACAACAACGTCTTAGATTACCTTAAAGAGAAGGTAGAGTACTTCTAGCTTCTCTTGCCTGCAAGACTAAGCGCGTAAAAAGCTAACGTTAGCTTGCCTAGCTCTACAGCGTCCCTCGCACGACTCTCTAACGCCGCCTCTAAGGTGTCTAACCTTAGGCTACTGCCCACGTCTACAAATAGAAGCTACACGTAGTAGAACAGCAGTCTCTTGTATAGTAGATCCTAGACCTTACCTAACAAGGGTTTCTACCCTATATTATTAACGTACGACAAATAGCAGACACGTTACTCGCCGCTCGTAGCTAAAACCCTCCTCTACAGCCTATAGGCAAGAACTAGGCAGCCCGCTTTATTAAGAGCTAGTCTAAGCTTTAGACAAAGTAGGATAGGAAACTCTACTTACAGCGCGCACGCTATAAGGACCTAGTTAAGATTTGCGCGTAGCTTACGCTTGTAGAGGAGACGCGCTACAGTATCCGTGCGCTAGTTACACATAGTCGCTAGTTGTACACCCTAACAACAATAATATATTTAAAAAGATAAGGTTGTAGAGCTACTACAAATCGTAATAAAATTGCGCAAAGCTAGGATTATACTATATACAGGCCTACGAAAGTTTTAGCTTATTTAGATATTTTTTTAGAGGGCGTTATTAGTCGTTGCCGTCAACTACGCGGTAGAGCAGCTCGTGCAACCCTTACGGCTCCTACTATAGCTAGAGCAACACTACTACGCTTTTAACGCTTTGTAGCTAGCGTGTAAGGTTGTAAAGCCTTGCGCTTACCCTTTTAGGAAAGTTTTATAAGCTTTTTAGTGTTGTTAATAAGCTGCTAGTGTTGTTTCTTAGCCTGTTTTGCAGCCTCTTCCTTCCTCTTCTTATCCGCCCGTCTCTTACGCTCTACACGCTTCGCGGCTTTAAGTTAAGCCTTACAATCGCGAGCTGCCTTCTTAATCTCGGCTTGCTTGGCTTTTTAAAGCTTTTTAAGCTCCTGTTGTTATTGTTGTAATGCCCAACGATCGCGAGCTCGTTGTACACTCCTAGGCAACTACAGTTTAGCTCCCCTATAGTAAACCTCGTCCTTATTAAGCTAGAGGGTGAAGGACTACTTTAGTCGCCTCTCCTTAATAGCTAGGGACTGCCTAAGGCCCTAATCTCTTTATAAAGTATACTGTTTTAAGCTGCAATGTAGCACAAACTTCGTTAAAGCTTCTTAACGTCCTTACTGCCCTAATCCTTCACCTTACGGCGTACGATTAACTTAAGCTTAAGCTAATCCTTACTAGAGAGGACTGACTAGCTACTGTCAGAATCTAAAGCCTCCTTGGGAAACTTCTTAAGTACAACGTCTAGGTTAGCTGGGTATATACTAGTAGCTTTAAACGACCTCTTAATAAGTGGAGGTTTGAATACGCTACACTAAGCCCTCTAGAAGAGCTAGAAGAAGTCTCCTTTAGTTAAATTAAGTAACCCCTAGCTGTCCTGGAGGTATCCTATTAACTAAGTTAAGTAAGCTATTGCAAGGGGTTTGAACATTACTACATCAAGTAGTTAAAGCGTATAAGTAGCGTAAGGTAGAAATACAAACAAGAGGATCTTGTTGTTATTACAATACTTAATAAAATCTATAGTTACATAGGATCCGTAGCCGTTAAGGAGTAGTAATCAATACCTAGTTGAAGCATGCTGTCTAGTTTCTCTCTTAAACACCTGTTTGAGCTAAGCTAACCCAATATCGTTGTTGCTCTAGCTAGAGGGTAATAACGTAGTAAATACTAAGTGTTCTCCTGCTTGTACAGCTTTAACCTAGCTTAATTAAACAGCTCTGTTAGCTCCCTAGAAGATGAGAGTTAGACTTAAAGCTTTGCTATCCAAACAAATACAAGCTATTACTGTTATCCACTCGCTTAAGCTATCTTTAAGTGCTTGCCTTGCCCCTTTTTGCTCGTAGAGTCTTCTGCTAAATATACGTTTTGTATTACTAACCTAGCTAAGTTGAAATCCCTTTTCGTCTATATTAAATATATGGGTGGGTTGTATATTGTACTCCTCTATCTTTTCATATAAAAGCTTGAAATACAAGTTGTACTTAGCCCCTAAATCAGCTTTAGTACGCTCCTTAGCCATAGCTTTGCCCGAGCGAGAGATAAGATAGTTAGGATGCCGGCGGAGGAACCAGGAAACCCAGCTTTCAGAGACCGGCTTACCAGCCAACTAACTAGCAAACTGTTGTATCATTGTTCTTGTAGGTAGCAAACGTCGTTCAGTAAGCGTTTCTATGTATCGTACAAGCTCGGCTTCGCGTTCTAGGTAGAGGGATTGGTTGCGTACGCTATAGTCGTCGTTTTGGTGTTTGTGTCGTCTTATCAGCGTTGTTCGTTCTACGCTATACTTTTTGGCAATTTGTTAGTACGAGAATTGTTCTCCTGGATCGCGCGATTCGATTTCTGCAATCGCTTCTTGAATCGGATCTATGGTCGTTGAGTTATGACGCGTTGAAGTTTTGTTGTTGTGGTGGTAGGGGTGTGCAACTGGTGACCGTGTGCAACTAGCGCACGGATACTGTAGGCGTACAGGATACTTAATAAGGACACCTACAACTTTAATAAGACTAGCTTTATAATAGGCGTTGCAGCTACGTTAAAGGTTGTTATAAGCTGCGATACTATTAGTTAAGTAGTTGTTGTACAGCCTAGCAATTGTAAGTAGGTTACAATAATTAAGTGTATTAACGCGTCTAGCTAGGCTCTGCCGCTGTTTATAATCCTGTTAGGTAAGGTCTACTAGGCGAGCTAGTATCGCGACCTACCTAATAGCTAGGTTATCGCTGTAAGCGATAATAGCTAGACTACTAATAAGCTTAGGCTTAAGTAAGTAAAGCACTTTAATAGACATAGAGTCTTATATAACTAGAGCGTATAGACTTCTTATTTTAGACGGCTATAGTAGTTACGCAACGCCTAAGTTTAATTAGTTCTATAGTAAGAATAAGATTATTACTCTCTATATACCGCCTTACACTTCTTATCGCCTCTAGCTACTTAATATTAGCTACTTCTCTCCTCTTAAGATAGGTTATAGACATAAGGTAGCTAAGCTTACCTACTAAAGAGTCTTCTATGTTAATAAGGAGGAGTTCTTATATTGTGGTCGAGCAACCAGTGCTGCCAAGGGCCTGAAGGCCAATCAGACCTAGGGGCAAGATCGGAGGTGAAAAACAGACATCAGACGGAACATGAACAACAACCAACCCAGACAACCTAGAAAAACAACTACACACACGCACAAATAATACACTCTTTTGCATCGAGCACCCGTTCCTGTAGAGTATTCAGCACTGTGCAGAAAACTCCACTACATATGGCGACCGATGTGGGACTCGAACCCACAGCCTCAGCCTTAGGAAGGCTGCGCGTCTACTATACTATCGCGCACAAAACATACTCTGAAGGCTTCACAGAACACACAGTTCTACAGCCTTAGATAGCAAGGAAATCATGAGATCATACAGGAACAGGAACAGGTAAGATAGAGCAACAGAGAGAGATGACATAGTACAGGCATACCGAACGACGTTCAGCGAACGAAAAAGAGACAGCAAAAGAGATAGCAAAAGGACAGCATATCAGAAAGTGGGCGTGACGGAAAACCCCCAAAGGAATCAGCAACTACCGATCGAACTACCGAAGTACACGAGGGTAAAATTATGATAGGACTGTCACCGCGCCGTCGGGCGCGAAGAAAGGTTTACGAAGCCAGGATCGGCGTAATTGGGCTTCAAGAAACTGCCCGAAGGGGTATCAGCAAGGAAGAAGCCGCACGGATTTACTGCACTATACCCACCTGGTGCAATAGTAACACGAAATCGACCGAGAAACCAAGAATAAGCGGTCAGAAGGACAGCTGTCCTCAGGAGAACACGGAAAACACGGCAAACGTATCAGAGCACATAAAAAGGAGAGCGATAATTCTCCTCCAGAACGACAATCAGCAGCAAGAGAGCGAAAAGAGCAAACAGCAGTCTTTACTACACGCAGTGTTTACACTCTTAGTGGTGTTCCTTTATATCCTTATCGCACACATCGCGCGAATGAGCGAGAGCTATCTTGCAAAGCACAAGCTGGGCAAGAGAAACCGATCGATCGCTGAACAGCCTTCAAAAGCCCACAGTACAGAACAAGCTACACCTTTAGTCAAAGCCAAGCAATCAGAGACGGCAAAAACCACCATGACCGACTCAGAGAGTTCTGCTGTTCCAGGAATCACGCCGGAGGCGTCTACAGCTCGGGAAAGCCCCATTAGCCGTCCTCAGGATGCGGATATGACGAAGATCCTTCAGATGATGGCTACGTCTCTTCAGCAGCTTGGAAGCCGCAGCCCTACACTTGCTACACAGCTTCCGCCTTATCCTGTGGAGACTGTGCCGGTCTTTGATGGGTCCAACGTCACTGTTTTCCTTGAGCGCTTTGAGGATATGTCCAAGTACTACGGTTTTACTGAGAAGATGATGATCGACCGTCTTTCAGCTCATTGCAAACCAAAACAGTGGTCTATTATTCAGTCCTCGGATGTATACGCAAAGGCGTTGATCAATGAAAGCTGGAAGGACTTCCGTGATGCGCTCAGAAAGCTTTTCAGAACCAACGACAAGGATCAGCAAGAAGCGCGGGCAGAGTATTTTGAACACTGGCTTTTGCAGTGCCAAGCACGTTCCAACCTGAACATCAAGGAATATTTGCAGGAGTTCCAGATTCGCAGTAAACGGTGCATTGAAGCCGCCACGATTGATAAGGAAAGGCGTGGATTCTATCTAGTGAAGGGATTACCTCTCAGACACGCAACTAGGGTGTTGGAAAAGTTTTCCCTTCGGACTGATAATCCCAAGTCCTTTGGCTACAAAAAGATCAGTGACTACCTAACCACGAGGCTCGAGGTAGAAGAGGAAGCTCGTATGCTCAATCCGTCTGAGGCAATCAAGGAAATAACTCCAGAAGTTGAGTTCACCCCACTGGTGCCGAAAGCCTTTCAGTACACTGCTCCTGCTCCGCCGGTTGCGCCCACTGCGCAAAACCTAGTATTCCAGCCGCCGAAGCTCAACTTTCCCCTGCGCAATGATACTCACAAGCATGAGATAACCCAGTCTCCCCCTGGCAAGGCTCCCACCAATACAGAGGTAGATGAACTGGTTAACAAAATGCTTGATCTGAAGATCAATCGGGCGAATTTGGAGCTTGAGCCATGGAGAGTACAGTGGACTGACCGAGAAACTAAGCTAATGAGCAACTCGGCTGTTCGTATGGAGGTAGACCGAAGAACCACCGAAGGGGCGAAGCAGAGTAGAACCTTTCCAAGTCAGGACGTAAGGGCCTCTCAACCGGTGAACCAGTACCGACCGCAGCAGTACCGAAGCTATCAACCGAACGGTAATCAGTCATATAGCAACAGTGCTCAGATCCAAGACAGAAGCCAAGGTCAGTTCTTCAATGCCAATATGAATTGCTGGGTATGTGATAAGTCCACTCACCGGAAGAACGAATGCCCCACCCTTAGAGCGTTCATGGATAAAGGCTGGGTACACCTTGACAATAGGAACATTCTCTACTGGGGAACAGAAGAAAACTCGCAAGGACGCGTACTGAACCTTGGTCAGCGACTCTAGGGAGAGAATATTGCGGCTCAGATCAAGAGGAAGTTTCTCAAACAGGATATTGACCCACTCACCGTTACATCGCCCTTCAAGAACAAGCCCGCGGTTGCCGCAGTAGAGAACAACGCGATATCTGTTCAGCTAGTACCTGACTCGCTGGGATGCCTCCAGGAGGAAGAAGTCGATCAGTTTTGGAAATTGTCGAACATCTTTGCTGAAGACGAATCAGACTTCAAGCCTCGCCTAGGTTCGCAAGGGGAATGCAACACCGTCGCGTCTGCAACAATCGCCCGTATGCCTGCGGAAGCTCAGAAAGGTAACTCCGCGCAAGACAAGGTTCAAAAGCCGGCACCTAAGTCTATCCTTCAAAGGCCGAGTAATGAACACATCCCGCACCTCAAAGGTCACAAGAGCAGGTCTGAAGGGCTTTCGAAAGCCATCAACAAAGACCGAATAGTCCAGCTCAAGGAACCTGAGGATACCATGGATTGGGAAGCGGATATGTATGATTCTCGGCCACGGATTGTAGAGAACAAGGATAGAAACGGTGAAAAGCAGCCTAGGAAGCGCAAGATGGTTAACAAGTTTAAGCCTGATGCCCAATCAGTAATCAGGAATATCCTCAACACCGAAGTGCCTTTTCAGATTGGAGTCCTACTGGGAAACATGCCCGAAGTGCGCAAAACGTTGTTCAGCTCGAGCTACACCGACGAGGAGTTTGAAAAGTTTGAAATTAACTCGGCTAAGGAAGGCGCCCGAGGAGAGATCAGCGCACTCACTTTGAGCACTCTCCCTGACTACGTGTTAGTGGAAGCTGAGGACGGTCAAGTCGTTGAGTGTTACGGACTTAGGGCTGAGCATTGGACGGATCCAGAAATAAGCCACGTACAGCAGCATGTCATCGCCGACCCAGAAACTGAGTACGACAACATCGAGGAAGAGGATTACGAGCACCTGAAGGATGATCGGAAACCCTATGACCGACCAATAGGTATCGAGCACCTCCGGCGGGACTGCCCAAAGGTGCCGATAGACATTCGGGGCAGTTCATTCCTCGCTCTCTTAGACTCGGGTGCGGAGTTGAATACCATCAAGAGAGAAGCAGCGGAGAAGGCCATGCTACCAATTACTTCTCTACCAAACAGTATAAAGGCTGCTCGGATGGTTACAGCGAATAGAAGTGTAGCGAGCTTTGTAGGCATTGTCTGGGGAGTTCCTATCGTTATAGGTCAGATCGAAGTTCGCACAAACTTCTTTGTTGTGGAGTCTTGCACCAACCCAATCATACTGGGCAATCCTTTCTTAACTGATTCTCGGTCGCGTATCGAATACGCAACGAACGGCTTAACGTATTGTCGTATCTTCAGCGTTGATAGTCAATCAAATACGCGCTTTGTGTGCGCGAGGAGCAATAGACTCACCAAACCCAACGCCTACGCAGGACCGTTGGCGGGGAAAGGCATGGGAGTGTAGTAGCCAGCGCGCCACTCCTAGACTCGTCTGAAGGACTGGCAGAAGAGTGGGCGCTTGGTGAAGTAGGGTCGGTGGAGGTAAGGATGGAAACGGTTGAAGAGCTGATCAGTGCTCAGGACATTGAAAAACTTGATAAGCGAAAACACAGAAAAGGTAAGCGCGGCAAACGCAGTCGCCGATCAGCGGAAAAGGAGCGATACATCCGCTAGTCAAACGGAGAATCCATTGGAAAAGGATCCGATGGAAGCCTAGTACTAAGAGACGAGGACGGTTTATGCATTTTTGCCATAGATGGCTGCGAATGGTTATCAGACCGACTCCTTGAGGAGATAGCGCAGTTGGCACGAGAAAACGAAACAACGGAAGAGACGGAAGTTGTGTTCTAGGAGAGGAACCTTGCTAGTGTTGACAAGGGTGCTGCGCTACCAATTGAAGTTATGGCGGTGGCGCTTACGCACTCCAATCGGCCCGATCCTAAGGATTCGCCGATTGACCTTCAGGTCAACGGTGCCCATAAGCGCAAAGGTATCAAAGTGGACCCCGTCGATGATTCAGGACAACCATCCAGGGATCATTGAAGGACGGCTGGATTGGAAAGAAAGAGCAGCAACCAAACAGAAGCCAAATGCTGATAGTGATTCTGCTCCATTTAGTCAGTATTTTGAGCCACGATATGCAGAGTTTTCTAGAGGTACACGGATAACGCCTGAACGCGTATCGGAGATGAAGATCTCTCCGGATCTATGGCCTAAGGAAAGAGAAATGTTGCTGGAAGTTCTGTATCGACGAGAAGGAGCGCTAGCATGGGATTTCAAGGAGTCAGGACGCGTCAGCAAGGACGTGATACCTCCAGTGGTTATTGATACTATACCACACCAGGCGTGGAGAGCAGACCAATTCCCAGTCCCGAGGAAGCTTCGGCAGGTTGTTATTGATATGATCCAAGATCGTATCAACAGAGGCACCCTTGAGCTCTGTAAAAGCCAGTATCGCAATCCATGGTTCCTAGTGGCAAAGAAGGACAAAGGATACCGTCTGATCAACAATGCGCAAAAGCTCAACGGGGTTACCATTCGCGATGCCAACCCTCCGCCTAATCCTGATGAGTTTTCAGAAGAGTTCGCAGGCTGCGTCGTCATGAGCCTGTTAGACTTCTTCTCAGGATACGATCAAGTGGAATTGCACAGAGACTCTAGAGATATGACAGCTTTCTCTACTCCATTGGGTCTAGTTCGCCAGTGTACTCTCCCCATGGGAGCTACTAATTCTGTTGCGGAATTCGTTCGCGTTATAACCAAAATCTGCAGGGATCATATTCCAGATAGATGCATGCCGTATCTGGACGACGTTTGTATTAAAGGGCCAAAGACCAGGTACAATAACGAAGAGATAGAGCCTGGTATTAGAAGGTTTATTGCCGAACACCTTTCAAACATCGACAAAGTCCTCGCAGACATCGAGCGAGCAGGCGCCACCATATCTGGGCACAAATCTGACTTTTGCTATCCCTCTATGATAGTGGTAGGATACCGAATCGACGAGAACGGTCGCCACCCGGATGAAAAGAAGATTGACAAGATAGTTAACTGGCCTCAGTGTCGTAACGCCAGAGAGGTCCAAATGTTTATCGGCATATGCGTGTACTATCGCATCTGGGTCCTTGGTTTCGCTATCATAGCAGCTCCTCTTTTCAAGCTCTTGCGCAAGAACGCGCCCTTTCAATGGGAGAACGAACAGATACAGGCCATGGAGCACCTGAAGGGAGCGCTGACAACTGCACCGCGTTGGTATCGATCGATTACAGCGAACCACTCCGACAGATCATCCTGGCAGTGGATGGTAGCAAGAAAGGCTGGGGTGCAGTCATCATGCAGGTCGACCTAACGGTCATCGGCACCCTATTCGTTTCGAAAGCGGGGTATGGTCTGTCACGGAACGTAACTGGGATTCCAGCAAGCATGAGTGTAAGGCGCTGTTACTCGCCCTAAAGAAGTTTCGCTCCTATATCTACGGCGTACGGTTTACAGTGGAAACGGATGCGAAAACACTTATCGCCCAACTTCAGCGCAGTGCGACGGATCTTCCAGGCGCCCTGATTACTCGCTGGTTAGCTCTTCTTAACATGTGGGACTTCGATATCGTACACGTCGATGGAAAGAAAAACGTAGTTGCAGATGCGCTATCGAGAAGACCAGAACCAGAAGGATGGGAACCACCTCAGGAGCCGGAAGATGATGTGGAAGACTTCATTGATGCCCACCTGAACGCCATTCAGCTTGTGATTGACGAAGCGCCAACACTGACATATGGAATGTGTCGAGCCGATCTATCATTCGAGGAGAATCCACTAGAGGAAGGGTATAGCAGTGAATCGCAAGAAATAGCGGCGTGGCTCCTTTATCGCAGAAGGCCTAGCGGCCTCTCTAAGGCAGAGTTGAGGAAGTTCAAAACCAAGGCTTTGCGGATGACCGTTCGGGAACGTCATTTGTTCACGCTGCTAACTGGAGGTAGACCCTTGCGACGAGTAGTTGATGATCTGAGCCAGCAGCTGGAAATAATACGCGCTCTTCATGATGAGTCCGGACACCGAGGAAAGGAAGGTACATGGAGAAAAGTCTGGGCCCGATACCACTAGAAAGGCCAATACGGTCAAGTCAAGAACTACGTCAAGAGCTGTCCTGAATGCCAATCGCATGCATCAGCAGTTGTACAGGAAGAGCTCTGGCCCACTGAGCCACCGAACATTCTATTCGGATGGATCACGATCGACGTGGTCTACATGCCACCAGGGCGTAACGGCAAGAAGTACCTTATAGTAGCTCGTGACTACGTCTCTCAATGGGTGGAAGCTAAAGCGTTGACGAAAAACGACTCGAAAAGCGTTCAGAAGTTCCTATTGCATGAAGTTTTCTGCCGATGGGGTATCCCGCTCAAAATGTCAGCAGACGGCGGACCGGAAAATAAGGGCCTAGTGGAGGACCTTCAAGCTCACTAGGGAATCAATCGAGTCATCTCTAGTGCATACCATCCTCAAGGACAAGGACTTGTTGAACGAGGTCATGCGCCCATCGTAGCAGCGCTGAAAAAGCTTCCGGGAAACTAGGTCGACAATTTACCCAATGTTCTATGGGCAGATCGTACTACTATCAAGAGATCAACGAACGAAACCCCAGCTTATCTAGTCGCCGGCCAGCAGCACATATTGCCAATAGAGCTTTCCATTCCTACCTGGCAAACGCTTCCATGGAATACAGTTCACGATACACCTACGCTCCTAGCAATGAGGGCGAGACAGTTTGATCGAAGGGACCAACGCTTCCGAGAGTCTATCGACAGGACAGTTCGGTTGCGACATGAAAATAAGGAATACTTCGATAATTCGAAAGTCCTTCGGCCAACAAAGCTTTCAGTAGGAGATCTAGTATTGCTAAGAGACTCTTTCCATGAGACCGATAGATCAACACTCACCAAGTTCCTTCCTAAGTGGAAAGGCCCGTTTCGGATACGCAGTAGAAACGAAAAAGGATGGTACTGGCTGGAAGAGCTCGATGGAACTGGATTCCGAAGTCATACGCCAGGCAACAGACTGAAGGCTTTTCATCAACGAACAGTGGCTGACCTAGAGAAAATCGA